>JAQJVL010000202.1:837500-1347500 GCA_035578905.1 Stictocephala bisonia
TCCGTACGGAATTATTTCGTACGAACGAAGTCGTGTAGTGTGAAAGAGGCCTAAACGGAGGAGAGTTCGATAACACGTCATTCTGTATTTTCTGCTCTAAATTAAGTTTAGAATCCCACAATATACAGTCAGGATACCTCTTTAGTAATACCTTGTATATAGTATAAAAATTTATTTACTGCAAATCGTATTACCACTACTACGGTGTGGAATTTAATGTTGACATAAATTAACTTGGCCAATGGAAACGTGAATGGAGCCGCACCTACGTTGTTTCCTGCTGCTTCTTACCAAGGAACCGGTTCACTTACTTCCAGGAACTGTCATAATCTGCTCTTCTGGCTACTGACAGTGTTGCCACTATTGCGAAAACATTACAGTTGCGGACTTGTTTACAACTATTTTACAAACAGATTCTTGGAAATAATGATTTCTGTTTCGAATGCTTGTACATATATACGAGGATAAAGGTACCAAAACTAAATATAAGGCAGGCCTTAGTATTAGTAAACTTTATAAATATTAGATTTGCTAGTGATTTCCACGTGTCGTGTTACTAGCGCACGTGTTAGGAGCGCACATCCCTTCTACATGGAGCCCAGAGGGTCCGATCTCACCTTCCGGCGGTCCGGTATAATCTCCCGGCCACAAATCGATTTTACAAGGTTGAGTGCACATCTTAGTTCAAATTTAAACATTTGTGGATTGCAAATTTCACTAAAAGTAAACACGACGAATGAAAAAGTAACATTATTTAACTATATTTTAGTTTTTGTCCAAGTTAAAAACGACAATTTTAAGTGTTTTAATCCCAAGTAAGGAGCACATGTTTAGTAACATTTAATTCAAGGCATTGAGTATAATTATCAGCAACAACTAATAACGTAGTTTATACATGACAACAAGTGTAAGGCACAACAAATATTAACTTAGTTGATATTAATGCAATCCTAATTTTAATGATAGTTTGATTTGTTATTGTTTTGAACGTACATAAAAAAATGAATTTGCTAGATTCAAATTTTATTCTTAAGATTCAATTTGGATATAGTTTAAATTGCTAAATACTTACTTGAGAATAGTATTTTGGTGTAAATAAAATGTATACAGATGCATACATAAGTAATATTGTTGCCACTCCTGGCGCGGATATCGTAGGCATTATGCTATGTTCTTAGTCCTCTTATTTTTGTAGCGTCCACACAATGCTTCCATCGTTGTGGGGACTACTAGAGAAGCCTGGGATGTCTGTGTTGGATGGTGGCAAGGGTTCAGATGTTGTACAGGGAAAAAATACATGCCAAGTACTAGGAGTAGCTGAAAGTAAAATCAACACAACGTGGTTCAGATTCCACGTTAACCTGCAATTTTGTTTCTTGGCTATTGGGCTGTTAATAAATGGCCTTCTGAGCATATAAGTAAATTTCAGTTTTTAACCAGACTACATGTATGTCAACTAGAGGTCGACGCGTTCACAAAAGGAAATTCTCTTGTTCAGTGGATGGTCGACAACCTTTTGTTTGTAAATGAAGACAAGACAAAGATTTCATTAATTTTTCCAAATCTAGTTCTGTTGCTCAAAATATCAACTATTTACTCTTAGGAGACACTTTCATTGAATCCAGTGCTAGTGCTAATTTTCTGGAAATAGTTTCGACGCTAAACTCAAATTCCGGAAGCATATTATTAAAGTATCAAACAAATTAAATAGTTGTCTATTCCTCCTTCGCAGACTATCTTTTTATTCCAATAGTAGAATGCTGCTGCTTGCTTATCATGGGTGTTTCATACCTCACCTGTCCTACGGTATTCCAATTTGGGGATATGAAAGCTCTCACAGAAAGAAATTGTTTGTAATTCAGAAGAAAGCAATAAGAATCATTCTGGGGATGGGAAATTCATCAACTTGCAGAGGCATCTTTCGAGCGAACGACCTCTTAACTTTTTCTAGCATTTATATATATGAATCATTAATATTTCTAAAGAAAAATATAAACCTTTTTCCTTTGCCCTCATCAACCAACCATATGCTTAGGAGTACACAGTCATGCTCATTAGCTATTCCTGGCCATTCATCTTCTCATTTTGAAAACAGGTTTACTATTCATGCATCAAATTATTTAATAAACTGCCAACAGGATTAAAAGGAGAACCGAATTAAAGACTATATGTAGTTTGGTAACCAGTTGTTTTTAATTATTAAATGTATTCATAAGCTCATTTATTTCAATTTAATGTAATGACGTTTGTTATGCAATTATATTGTCAACAACAATAAAGATATTTGATTTGATGTCATTCACATTCATTCAACACTTATGTAAAAATTCATGTTGTCCCTAAAATACACACAAGCTGTGTTGGCGTTTCAAATCTTAATAAATCTCTGAATAATAATATTTCTTACAAAAGTTTATATTACAGAAAATATTTTATTAAAAAAACATAGCTACATTTTCTTATATAATGGCATTTCTTTTTCTCAAATAAAATTATAATAAAACTTATTTTACATTTTGACAGCTGTACCAACAATGAATACTGTTGGTCCTGATTTCAATCTTTGTACTTGTGTCTAGACTTGGAAGTAACGTTCAATTTAAAGACTGTAGTCAATGCTGATATATTCTCACCCACAACTAGTTAATTGAGTAATACTTACAGGAATGCCCTTACCAGGTAGTTGAAGGTAAATATGAAGGATGATGACACATTTGTTAACCCCAGTACTTTTAAATAATGAACTTTCTATGGAAAAGTCCAATTAATAAATCTGACAAATATGTACCTAAGTAATATTGGGAAACACGTGTATCGTGTCCCAATATCACTATAATTCATTTATAATATAGGGCCAATGGCCTCCGACCAAATGGGCAAGAGGAGAACCACATTTTTAGTATAAATTTATGTCACTAGTCACCTGATTGTGTTTAGAGTCAAGCAAAACTAGATTATTAAACCCTTCTAAATAAGTGATCTTATCAACAAACACATCTAATATTGTATTTAGGCAATAACATTTATACAATAATTTAACTAAAAACAAACTTCTAACTACTCACCAAAAATTTCTCCCAAATTATCGCACGTTGTAAGATGGGTGTGCACAGGTCGAAAGGCAGGATATATCACAGGATCTGTACATATGAGGTGATACTAATGGATCTAATTTGTATATTATTATAACTCATTCCAGTAATACTCAAGCGGCTGACACAAGAGATGTTAATTTATAAAACAAATTAAATAATAGTGAACAATATTATTCTTCTGTGCAACATTTTTTAATACTAAAATTAAAAACATTACAATGCATTTTTTACTATAGTCTTTCAATAACATTACAAGATACAGAAATAACTAAAATGAAAAATTTAATCATATTTTGTAACGGGTCCACCAAATTGACAAAATAAATTAATTAATTCAAATAAATAATAAATTATTGTATTAAAGAAAAGGATATATTTAATTGGAATAAATAACGAAGGTTCAAATTATGTTAGAGAATTGTTGCAAGCCAGATAGGAAAGGAACAGAAATATCTGTCCCAAACAAAATACAATCCTTCCTTTGTTACAAGTCAGATATGGGTGGGCCCTTCCAGGAAAATATCATCATAAACAGATGGGAACGTCTGAGTGGCACCAGTCGACAAAAATAAGACGGAATAGTGTGTGACAAGAGTCAACATGAAAGTCAGTTGGAATTTTCCATATAGCCCCCACCCCGGGACTCAAGCGAGGAGAACGCACAAGTTACGTTTAAGCAGACGACCTGTTGGCGAACACTAAAAAAAGGAGAGACGCTATTGGTTCACGCAATAAAGGAAGGGGTCACCATGCGGGTGACTGCAACAAAAATCCTCTAGCCCTCGATCACTCCCTAGACAGACACTCAGTAACACAGACATACAGTACATTACTACTCAGACATCCCTAGAACTTCATTTGTTCGGGAACTTTCGATAAATCTGTAAAGTCATAATACGATATTATAAAACAATGTATTATTAAAGTTTTCAAGTAATTTAAATTAAAAAATTGAATCGGTTCGAATAGTGCTCTACGAGAACTTCATTGTTCCAAAGATAAGTTTAGACCTAAGTATATTATTAAAAAAATTGTTTTGTTAAATCATCTGAATAAAGTAAAAAACTTCATGTTATAATCAAATTTGTTTGTGAGTAAAAGTAGAGTCATGTTTAAAATAATGTAAATAAAAAATGTTTGTGTAAAAGAATTTTGGAGTCCTTGTATTATACAGTCCCACCAATTTACCCGTTTAAGACCCTGAGAATAGAGATTTCATAAATATTTAAAAAATATTCAATTTATTAAATATTTCAATTAAATAAATTAAGCAAAAATAATTAATGTAACAACCTAATAAAAGGAGCACGTTACAATTTAAAATTAGAATTATATATAATACCAACTAAGTTCAAACAATCTTACACTTGCTGTCTCGTAGTAAGTATGATATGATATATTTGTTGGTGATAATTACACTAAATGCCTGTAATTAAATGTTAGTAAACACGTCCTGCTTAACTTGGGATTAAAACACTCAAAATTGTCGTATCGAACTGGGACAAAAACTAAAACATAATTAAATAATGTTACTTTTTCATTCCTCGTGTTTATTTTGAATTAAATTTTTAATCCACAAATGTTTTAATTTGAACTAAGATGTGCACTCAATCTTGTGTAATCGATTTATGTCCGGGGGATTATACCGGACCGCCGGCAGGTCAGATTGGACCCTTTGGGCTCCAGGTAGAAGGGTTGTGCGCTCCTAACACGCTTTGACCCTTGTGCGCTTCTAACACGTGCGCTAGTAACACGGAATCGATTCCAACGCTTCAAGTGTTTTTAAAACTAACACAACGTTTCGATCGGTATGAAACGCCCGTCATCTTCAGGTGTTACTCACAGCATTATCCTATATATAAAACTATTTATACTTCTTAACTTACTCATATCAACGTAGAAAACCCTTCAGAAATCAAATGTTAACAGATAATGATAGACTTATAAAAAAACATGTCTTCTTACATACTGTTACAGTCACACACAATTATGAAAAAAACATACAATGCAAAGTTTAAAAGTAACATGTTATTAATAAAAAAGTACCGAAAAAATGTATCAATCAGAATGTTCTGTGTATTGTTGATTGATTAAATGATATTTTCTTCTTTTTATTGTGTTTTTCATAATTGCGTGTATCTAGCCTATAAAGTTTGTAAGAAACATGATTTTTTTATGTGTATCGTTTCTATGAACACGCGATTTGTAAACGGAGTTTAACGTTGATATGGGTTAGTTAACTAGCGTAAAAAATAGTGTTGTATGTAGGATGATAAGAGGTAGTAAATAGTGCCTGAAGACGACTGGAGTATCATACCAGTCGTGCCCGGACGAACACCCTTATGACCATAGTCTTGTGCCCGGACGAACACCCTTAAGACCATAGTCTTGTGCCCGGACGAACACCCTTAAGACCATAGTCTTGTGCCCGGACGAACACCCTTAAGACTATAGTCTTGTGTCCGGACGAACACCCTTAAGACCATAGTCTTTTGCCCGGACGGACGCCCTTAAGACCGTAATCTTTTACCCGGACGGACGCCCTTAAGACCGTAGTCTTGTGCCGGACGAACACCCTTAAGAACATAGTCTTTTGCCCGGACGGACGCCCTCAAGACCATAGTCTTTTGCCCGGGCGGACGCCCTTAAGACCATAGTCTTTTGCCCGGACGGACTCCCTTAAGACCATAGTCTTTTGCCCGGATGAACACCCTTAAGACCATAGTCTTGTGCCCGGACGAACACCCTTAAGAACATAGTCTTTTGCCCGGACGGACGCCCTTAAGACCGTAGTCTTTTGCCCGGACGGACGCCCTTAAGACCATAGTCTTTTGCCCGGACGAACACCCTTAAGACCATAGTACGCCGTGGTTCAATCTTGGTGATTTTAGTTCGTAAGTGTCTCATTTGAATTCGGACCGGTGGTAACTGGAAATCGAGTTAGGCACAACTAATGCGATTTGAGCCTGCAAAAAGATTGCAAGGGGAAAGCAGAGATGAGGCTCAGATTAATATAATGTCAAAGCCGAAGTGAATGAAGCCCACCACCCTCCAAACCACCCCACAGCGCCGACACCGCGCAATATCCCTTCCCCGTCACACGTTATAGCCGCTCCATCCAGCCTTATCACTAACATCGGTAGCTTGTTAAACATATTCTCAGATATGAGTCGTCGGCACAACTCTGCGTATGAACAAGCGCGAATATGAATGATTTATATGAGTGTAGGATGAGTCTGAATGACGTGTAGTCTGTTTGCCATCTGAGTTTTACTTATTTCCAGAAAGGCGATGTGTCAATAGCCTGACAGCCAAGGCAACTAGGGGATGAAAAGCCTGATACTAAATTCTCTTCCACATACAACATCTAGAAATAGTACAGGCGCTAGGTGCTGTTGAGTATGCATGAAAAGAGTCAGAGATTTTGACTTTTGATTTTGGTAATGGGGGCCTAGGTGAGTATAAAAACCCATGTCGTCGCCTCCAAGGGTGGTCGACAACTTAGGGGTGGGGGTGCAAAGTTGCGAAAAACGTTAATCGGCAAACCGCTTATAACTCCCTTGTTATTGAACGTAAGTAAATAATTTTTTTTTGTAGGTAATAATACGACCTACAAAAAAGGTTATAACAGATTTTTATGTAACTAGTTTTCAAGATACATTTATTTTTATATTAGAAAATTTTAAAATACTAAATAGACAACACATTAATGGTAAATAGACAACACTATTGATCAATATTTACTGTAATTGCATTGTATATTTTAGTAAACTTACATAAAGAAACAAAATTCTTGAAAAGCTAAAATTATTTCCTGGGATTTATGTATTTAACGGTCAAAATGCGACGTCGGAATCTACGGAGCATCTTGATAATTAATACCACATGGGAAGCTATCGTTGTACATACAGGGCTTTGTTCTTGACTACCCACAAGATCTGAAAAAAGTATTAATGAATTAATTATTAATGCATGGTACTATGAAAAAGAGCAACCTGAATCAGCTGTTTTGGTTAACTGCAGATACAAAGAAGGCCCTTAATGATAAAATGGACACTTTGAAGGGCTGTAGAAGAAACCCCGTATTTTCCCAGCCTTGAGACCTGCTCCAATCGATTTCTCAGGGCCAAATACCCCTTCTATACATAAAAATCATAAATCCATGAACAGAAAAAAAATTTTCCCGGACAGTGCTGATTTTAGAAAGTAAGATTAATTAAAAAAAAAAATACCTACATGGTAAAGATGTTGTTGTCTACGCTCCCTGGCAGATATTTTTAATTATATGTGTTGTTACAACTATTTTCAATACAGTTGCAGTATCCACAGCAAGGTACTTCTCTCATGTAACAAGGACAATTTTTGTTACATTTTCTGCATGTACATGGTGGTATCAGGTCTTCTGGCAGCGGCGTTTTTGTCATCAACACAGGGCGAATGAGTCCAGAACAGTCTTCATAAAACCCATAGTTTGTAATGTTGAGTTGGGTGATGTCTGCTTGTAAAGCACTATTCCACACATGAACTTGGGCCCAACTGCGAAGTATATGGAGTTTCACGCTGTCGCTTGTTGCTGGAAGGGATGCAATGTTTCTTAATGATGCTGGATGAGTTGAGATAATTTTAAATCTACTCTCGTTGCAGGTTAATCCCTTTTTTTTAACGATTCTTAGATACAACGCTTCATATTTCACATAATCTTCATCAGTTAACTCAATCTTCCCTAATTTCTCTAACAAAGCTATATTTTCTTCGGTTTTGGCCTCTTTCAATGCTGCTTTCTTAGTGCCTACTTTGCTGGTCGTATCGCAACCAGAAAATGCGTGAATGGCTGGTAGAACACTACTCATGTGATACCCATAAGCTTCGGAGGCAATGTGACAGCCTAGGTACTTTTGTTTCTCAGAAGTTCCGGTTTTAATCCATAAAGCAGAACATTTTATGTCGCACAATTCTTTCCAAAACCGTATACCCAAAACGAACACATCAGTGTCAGGACTGTGAACGACTACAACTGCTGTTGTATTGTGGGCAAGTAACGCTTGTTTTGTGTTAAAAAAATTCTCGTATCAGCTTCAACGTGATTACATTTCAGTGTCAGTACTTCATGAATGTCACCATCACAACTCTTCTGCATACTACTTTCGCCGTTGACAGATCCACCGGAGATAGTAAACAGTTTGCGTTTGGGCACTACAACTGTATCTAAGAGGTATGATGAAATGATAACAATTAGTTGTCTTTTGTTCTCGGGGACACACAAAAATCTTTGCCACTGTTTTGAAATTTTTGAATTAATTCCTTGGATGGAATAGCGAAGTGGTTCTTTTGCTCCTTGCCTCCTTTGTTGTTCACATTGCTTTGTTGAAGGCTTGTCATAAATGTCAAAAACTAAGTCCACTTGAATAACGTCTTCTCCCTTCAACAATTTGCATAATCGTTTTAACACGAATTCTCCTAAATCTTGTACAGTTTCGAAGCTATTAAGCACTGTAACAGGAGTTGATTGCAGTAATGCCATTCCGTCAATTATGTGAATTTGTTTGGTGGAGGATTCTGGCAAGTTTTCATAAACCACACATTTAGTATCAACAACAATTTCATTCTTCACCAAAATTGCCAAATAGCCACAAATAAATTAAACGATCTCCAATTGCAATGTGATGAATTGAAACCAGATTTGTTTATAGCTTCAGAACATGGGTTTACATCAAACACAATAAGTTATTTTAATATTCAAAATTATGAACTTGCAAACTCTTTTATAAGATCCAATCACAAAGGAGGTGGTGTGGCTATATTCATTAGACCTCCAATTAAATTCAAATGTATCATTTCAGACTTAGGCTCAGAACTAGATCTGGAGTTGGCCGGTGTTGAAGTCTTGGTGGAGCCCTGGGGGATTGTTGCTATCGTGGGCCTTTATAGGTCTCCAAGTGGAGACAATGGTGCCTTTTTCCGGGGTTTGGATCTTCTTCTCCACCGGCTATCTTCTTCTTTCAAACAATTTATAATTATTGGCGATTTTAACATAAATGTTTTGGAACATGCTGATCGAAAGACCAGCGTGTTTAGGGACTTATTGCAATCTTACGGATTGAAGTGGTCTCTAGATTTGCCCACACGAGTTACAGCGAGTTCGAGCACAGCCATTGATAATATAATTACTAACATAAAAAACGTCTCGGTTTCAGTACTAAAATTAGCTATATCCGACCATTACGCACAGGAGGCAGTAATCTCGGGATGCTCTCTGCAGGAAGAGCCACCCACTATTTCGTTAAAAAGGCTTCTTCGGCCACATAACGTTACGTTATTGAAAACACGACTTAACAAGGAAGACTGGAGTTTTATAGAAAAATTTTCTAGCACAGATGATATGTACAATGCGTTCAACGAATGTTTGAACTTCCATATAAATACCTGTTGCCCATTAAGTAAACAAATTTTTAAAAATAAACGGAAGGAAAATACTTGGATAACGCGTGGTATCTTGGTTTCTAGAGATAAGCTCAAACTTTACTCAGTCTTAGTTAAAGACTCGAATAACCCTTTATTTAAACAATTTTACAATAGATACAAAAAAACATACAAAAAAGTTATAAGGGCTGCCAAATCCCTAGAAGTCAACCGAACACTTGATGGTGCTAAAAACTTTACCAAAGCTGCTTGGAAGATTATAAATAACACAAAAAACGTGTCTTCAAAGAAACCAATTCAGTTAAATATTAATGGGCATGTCTACGATGACCCAAAATCAGTAGCAACGGAATTTAATAACTTTTTTTCAACTGTTGTCCAGATGAAACCTAATAGAAAATCATGTAACTTGGACACTACCCAAGAGAAGAGGGTTTTGCGGTCCATGATGCTGTCTCCTGTGTGTGAAGCGGAAGTGGCTCGGGCGATACAAAATCTTCCACCTAAATTATCCGAGGATATCAATGGTGTTTCAACGTGGTTATTGAAACAGTGTACTGAAAGTATTCTGTGCCCGTTGACGAAAATAATAAACTCTTCGTTCGAAACGGGGTTGTTTCCTTCCAAATTAAAAAATGCAAAGGTAGTTCCGGTGTTTAAAAAGGAAGACCCAACGGTCTTGAACAACTACCGCCCTATTTCAATTTTACCAGCTCCAAGCAAAATCTTTGAAAAAGTATTTCTTTCCAGGCTGCTTGATTTTCTTGATAAAGAGAAGATTCTGAGTGAGGACCAATTTGGTTTTAGACATGGAAAGTCAGCCATTGACGCTGTCACCAGACTGGTCGATTTGGTGTTGGACGGATTAGAAAGCAGACAAAAAACTGTTGGTGTTTTTTTAGACTTGTCCAAGGCCTTTGATTGTGTCAATCACAACCTTCTATTGGCAAAACTTGAAAGATATGGCATTCGTGGCCCTCCTTACTCGTGGCTCAAATCATACTTAGACAACAGAAGTCAATGTGTTCAAATTGGTGATTCATTTTCTAATAGTAAAAAAGTTCATTGTGGAGTTCCACAGGGGTCTATTCTAGGCCCGGTTCTCTTCCTGGTTTACGTTAACGAGGTAGGGTCTTCTGTTTTGAGTGGAAATATCGTTCAATATGCGGACGATACAACACTCTGCTTCAAAGCTGAGTCCATTCCTGCACTTGAAATTGAAGCGTTCACTAATCTTAATACCTGTGTTCAGCAATTTGAAATGGAATATTTATCTACAAACCATTCAAAAACAAAATACATTCATTTTTCTTTAAGAGATCAAGAGTCTTGCTTAAAGCCACTGATAATGGTTGATGGCATTCTTCTTGATGAAACAAACACTGTCAAGTTCCTGGGAATTCACCTAGATAGGGCGTTGACCTGGAGCTGCCACATTGACAGCGTTTGTGCAAAAATTGCCTCTGGTATTTTTGCTTTGAGAAACATTTCAAAATTTTGCACAGTTAAGGTACAGTTAATGGCCTATTTTGGTCTCATTTACCCTCACCTTACCTACGGAGTAAGACTGTGGGGTAGCTGTTCCTTAGACAAACTTCAAAGAGTCTTTCGGCTACAAAAAAGAGCAATACGAATAATTTCCAAATTAAAAGTTAGAGAGTCATGCAAACAGTCCTTCAGGGAATTAGGTTTGCTAACGCTGCCTTGCATTTACATTTTGGAGACTGCACTCTATTGTAGATTCAAATGTAATTTAACACGAGGTAGTGACATCCATCAACACGAAACAAGAAGTAGTCACAGTTTTAGAGTGGCTCGGCACCGTACATCGGCCCTGGAACGCAAACCGTCTATAGCAGGCGTCAAAATTTTAAACATTCTCCCAGATTATATAAAAAGGGAACAAAATTTCAACAAATTCAAGTCTCGATTAAAAGGCTACTTAGTGGCTCTCGCTTGTTATTCTGTGGGTGAATTTATAGCTGACTCCTAATTTGCGGACGGCTCGGGAGAGATCCTGTATGAATGTTAGTGCTGTAGAAGAGTGTTTGTAGTGAATGAATGCGTTAATCTGTGAACGAATGAACTCCCCCACTAAGCTTTGCTGAAATTTACTATAGTTATTTTATCACATCACTTAATGTATCATTAGTTTGTAGGATCATTATTATTATAATATGACTTTTGCTATACGATATGTACATATTGTCAAAAAGCAATAAAACTATTTCATTTCATTTCATTTCATTTCATTTCATTTCATTTCATTTCATTTCATTTCATTCACTAGCAGCGATTTCGCCGGTTTCCTTAACAGTTGCTCAGGTGTTGCTAGGGCTGGAGGATACGGTAATAACTCGTGTTGAACCATGTTTTCTATGCTGTACGAGCGCTGAGCAGCTAAGAAAAAAATGTAAGTCAAGTCATTGTTTTTTACAGGTATTTGTGACTTTATATGTGGAAGTTTCTTGGTAGTATTCATAGTTGAGAACGACTTAACTGTGATGCGTTGTATGGGACAAAATATCCCTTTGTTACGCTGAACTAGCCGTTCAGTAATAAACTCACTACATAGGTTTTGGCCTGTTTTTTCAACTGTCAAAAGAAAGTCTGACACTTTGTCATCTGCCACAAGTCCACTAACAATATTTCGCAGTCCTTGACCAACCACATTTTGAAAAGGGTCATCATGATCTCTCATGAACGAAATCAATTTCTGCACATCTTTTTCGTCCCTGGACAGCCTATTTGAACCCCATTCGAAGTGGGTGTATTCCTCTCCGTCCCCAGTAGGATCCACAATTGTTCCACAGAATGCGAATAGCATATCAGATATAGAAGCTTTATTTGGATACAAAATCAGCCATTTTTGGAAAGCGTTGTAGTTTGCTGTAATACCAATAACCCCACCAACCACTTTCGAAGACCTTATGAGTGTCTGTTATAACGCATGATCAGTGGCCACATTGTTGAATTTACCTGGTCTTCGTTTTACCGAAAAGTGTCCTTGGTTAAATGCGGCTTTAACTTTTTGCGGTAGCCTTTTCATGTCCTCAACGTACATAACACATCCTCGGACGTAGTTAATGTGGTTATATACGAAGAAGTACGGAAGCATGGCTACTACTGTAACCAAATGTAAAAAAAATTATTTACTTACGTTCAATAACAAGGGAGTTATAAGCGGTTTTCCGATTATCGTTTTTCGCACCTTTGCACCCCCACCCCTAAGTTGTCGACCACCCTTGGAGGCGACGACATGGGTTTTTATACTCACCTAGACCCCCATTACCAAAATCAAAAGTCAAAATCTCTGACTCTTTTCATGCATACTCAACTGCACCTAGCACCTCGCCTAAATCTGATTACCACACAACATGGACACCCCAGACTTGTCTAAAAGAGTCCACTCCGATAGCAACAATTGAGCGTTCGCTATACATGGTTACAGTGGCGAGACGGGACAATGTTACCACACTGAGCATCACTGACCGTGTTGGGAAAATTTCGGTCGATTCGAATCAACTTAACCACTTGAATTGATCCCACCTTGACATATCACGTATAAAATAAACGCAACCATGTTAATTTATGTAAATTGATTAAAATCAATATAAAATCACTGCGTTTTCCTACGTACATAAAATAAATGTATTGTAACTAAACATTTCATAAGGATTAAAATGTGACCAAGTAAATTAATTTTACAACTTTTAGAAAGTAAGAAAACTTTGTTTCAGGAAATTGAAAACAAGTTTTTCTGACAAGTTAAAATTCTAAAATTAATAAAGCTTGTAGAAAACATTCCTCTCAACTACGCATTAAAATATAAACGTGATACTTAAAAACGAAATTTAAATAATACAAGCGTTTAGTTGATGCAAAGTGAAAACTTAGATAAGAATTACTAAAACTTATGATTACAAATTATATATTTACTTACGTACAATCAAAGGAGGAAAACAAAGGTATGATTGGATTTGTCATATGTCTCTTAGTTTCTTACTAAACAACCTTCAAAATCGGCTACAAAAATCTCTCTCTCTCTCTCTCTCTCTCTCTCTCTCTCTCTCTCTCTCTCTCTCTCTCTCTCTCTCTCTCTCTCTCTCTCTCTCTCTCTCTCTCTCTCTCTCTCTCTCTCTCTCTCTCTCTCTCTCTCTCTCTCTCTCTCTCTCTCTCTCTCTCTCTCTCTCTCTCTCTCTCTCTCTCTCTCTCTCTCTCTCTCTCTCTCTCTCTCTCTCTCTCTCTCTCTCTCTCTCTCTCTCTCTCTCTCTCTCTCTCTCTCTCTCTCTCTCTCTCTCTCTCTCTCTCTCTCTCTCTCTCTCTCTCTCTCTCTCTCTCTCTCTCTCTCTCTCTCTCTCTCTCTCTCTCTCTCTCTCTCTCTCTCTCTCTCTCTCTCTCTCTCTCTCTCTCTCTCTCTCTCTCTCTCTCTCTCTCTCTCTCTCTCTCTCTCTCTCTCTCTCTCTCTCTCTCTCTCTCTCTCTCTCTCTCTCTCTCTCTCTCTCTCTCTCTCTCTCTCTCTCTCTCTCTCTCTCTCTCTCTCTCTCTCTCTCTCTCTCTCTCTCTCTCTCTCTCTCTCTCTCTCTCTCTCTCTCTCTCTCTCTCTCTCTCTCTCTCTCTCTCTCTCTCTCTCTCTCTCTCTCTCTCTCTCTCTCTCTCTCTCTCTCTCTCTCTCTCTCTCTCTCTCTCTCTCTCTCTCTCTCTCTCTCTCTCTCTCTCTCTCTCTCTCTCTCTCTCTCTCTCTCTCTCTCTCTCTCTCTCTCTCTCTCTCTCCCTCTCTCTCTCTCCCTCTCTCCCTCTCTCCCTCTCTCCCTCTCTCCCTCTCTCCCTCTCTCCCTCTCTCCCTCCCTCCCTCCCTCCCTCCCTCCCTCCCTCCCTCCCTCCCTCCCTCCCCACTCCCTCCCTCCCCCCTCCCCCCCTCTCCCGCTGGACTGGGACAGAGAAGTGTGTGGAACGATATTTCGGAAAACTGGAACAATCGTTTATGAACACCCAAATAACCAAAAGAGTTGATTAAAAAATATAAGGGCGACTACAATGATTTTTAGAAGTTCAACTTAGTTGATTATCAATTAAATAATAAAAATAAAAATCCAAACTTAGAATTGTTATTGATGTAAATTCAATGATACCTTACCAGGTTACACGTGACCGAAAATGACAGTTAGCACATGCTCGGAATTATTTTAGTTTATTTACTTGAACGACAAAGTATCCTTTCATCTTTTTTGTTTTTCTTATGCGTCATCGACAACAGACAAGCAATAGGAGCTTACATACAAATTTATTACAGACACTTTTTAATTAGTGGAACATCCCTCTCCTCCACTCTCCCCTCCCACTGGTAGACTAAAAAATAAAGTAGCTGACACCAGGTTCATTTATAAATTCAATTACGTTCAAACTGATTCGCTCAATAAAAAAATAGGTGAAGTTGTAGGTAATCTTATACTGTATGTCAGATTTTTTGATAATTTATTTAAACAAAACTTCCCCTTTTTACAACTGTTCTACCTGTATGTCAAAAACAATTTTAAAGGATACAAAATGTTTGCTATTAGAGTTTCATTTCAAGAATCGGTATTCTGCATTATAATGAACTTATTGTTTAAATGTATCAGTCACGTTGTGCGCCCCAAATACATCTCTTAGGCAATTGTGTTTACATGGACGAGATGCGTGCTGTGGCCGTCAGTAAACAGGTGCCTGCCGTATAGGTCTATATCTCGTATCTATACAATTGGAAGGTGTAATAAGAGATGGCAAATATTGTCAACATATTGATATATCGAATTATCGATATACCGCAAACCATATATCGATCTAACAATAATATCGACAGAAACATATCGATACATGGAGTAACCGATATATCGAACTGTACATGGTTTACAGTATCTGTTTAAAATTATGCACTAACTATTATGTCGTGACCAAAAATACACTCTTGTTTTAGGGTCACTATTTAGAATAGTCTTCTGGTGTAAAAATTAAATACATTTATCTAGACGAAACAAGTTGTGGTCTGTGACAATGGATGAAAAAAATGTAAAATAAGAATAGCTACCGTTATTTATTAAGTTAATTATAAAATAATAATGTAATAAAATTGTTATTTTTGCCTTTAGGCTTCTTATAAACACTAAAAATAAAGAAATTAATTCACAAAGACATTCATATTAGACATCTTAGTGTCAGCGTTGTTCTCACACAGAACTTCATTTATCTGTTACTCCCACTGGTCTAAAATAAACTACATTTTAGTGCTATAGCCTCACGTAAAAAACTAAAAAAAGTTACTTTATTATTTCAATGTATGTTTGATACACATAAAAGGCAATTTACATGTGTTTTTTCGAATCAGTGATTTGAAGAGAGAGAATAAGGTCATTATGTTATAGCGATATGATATATCGGACCAAAATATCGATATGTCTGATATTATCGAAAGAAACTATCGATAATAATATATCGATTTATCGAAACATATTTATCAATATTTCCATTATATCGATGTATCGTTGCCATCCCTAGTCATGGACAGTCCGATTACTTCCTTCACTGATATTATACTGTTAATTAAGTAACTAATTTAAGTAACTAAAGTAACTCCCTTTAGTTAGGTAACTCTACTGGAAATAAAACTAAAATAATTGTTCTGTTCAATCCCCTGAGAAATCATGAAGGGGCGGTCGACTTGCTTGACTGTTTCATTTCATTTTGCCAATGTATTTGGCTATTAAAAATTATTTGAGACAATTTTATATACTTTTTTACATGACAAAATATTGTTGCTACAATACTTTTAGTAGTACGTTATTCACTTTATTTAGTTTTGACAATACTCTTAGTAGAACGTTATTGACTTTTAGTTTTATAATAATTTTAGTAATAGGTTATTATCTTTTTTTACTTTTTACAATAATTTTAGTAGTGCGTTATTAACTTTGTGGTTTTTACAATAAACTTAATAGTACGTTAATAACTTTTTTAGTTTTTACAATAATTTTAGTAGTGCGTTTTTAACTTTTTTTAAATTTTTACAATACATTTTTAGTAGTGCGTTATTAACTTTATAGTTTTTACAAAACACTTAGTAGTACGTTATTAACTTTTTTTATTTAATTTTTACAATACATTTTTAGTAGTGCGTTATTAACTTTATAGTTTTTACAAAACACTTAGTAGTACGTTATTAACTTTTTTTAAATTTTTACAATACATTTTTAGTAGTGCGTTATTAACTTTATAGTTTTTACAAAACACTTAGTAGTACATTATTAACTTTTTTAATGTTTACAATACATTTTTAGTAGTGCGTTATTAACTTTATAGTTTTTACAAAACACTTAGTAGTACATTATTAACTTTTTTAATGTTTACAATACATTTTTAGTAGTGCGTTATTAACTTTATAGTTTTTACAAAACACTTAGTAGTACATTATTAACTTTTTTAATGTTTACAATACATTTTTAGTAGTGCGTTATTAACTTTATAGTTTTTACAAAACACTTAGTAGTACGTTATTAACTTTTAGTTTTTACATCACACTTATTAGTACGTTATTAACTTTTTAGTTTTTACAATAATTTTAGTAGTACGTTATTAATTTTTTAGTTTTTACATCACACTTATTAGTACGTTATTAACTTTTCAATTTTTACAATAATTTTAGTAGTACGTTATTAATTTTTTAGTTTTTACAAAACACAGTAGTACGTTATTAATTTTTTAGTTTTTACAAAACACAGTAGTACGTTATTAATTTTTTTAGTTTACATCCTTAGTTGCTGCTTAGCTTTTTTACTGAGATTAACATGCAACAGGGTGTTAATTAATTTGTAATATAGATGAAAAATGAAACTAAAATCGTCTTCATCCAACAAATTGAGAAATTCTGAATTATAAGCCCTCTCTATAATTTAAATTGCATAGGCTTACTTATGGTAAATCTAAGAAAAACTAAGAATCCTCAAATAAAGTAAGTGAAGTCTTTTTTGGTAATTTATCCCATATTTCTTGATCGATTTTAACGGCTGAGGTATCATAAAAAATTCCCCTATTCGTGTTTGCGCAATAATGTTTCCATTGTTCAATATTTTCACCCTGAAGGACACGGGAAGACCTTAAAATACGTTTTACGACCATAAGAAAACCATGGAGAGAGATTGAAGTTAGTCGAAAAGTAACAGTTGTTCAAATGTGTATAATAAAGCTTATAATGTTAAGGAGTCCATAGCAATAGACTATTGTTATTGATTGTCCTGTTTATTGATGTCGGAGAGATAAGTTTGATTATATTCATTTTATTTGTTTATTCTCAAGACGCCGATCGTCAAGATATGGGCGAATATGGATTTCGAATGAGTGTAGATGAACGAGTGCAATCGTTGTTACTATCTGAGCTTGGCTTAGCTCAGAAAGGACTATTTATTATTAGCCCAATAGCCAAGGCAACTATGGGACCTACAGCTTTACTTGGAATCCGAACCACGTGGAAGAGGAAACATTCAGTGTTAATAATTATAAATATAAATCTATAAATATGTGGATAGTTGCAAACTGCAGTGAGTAAGCTGCGGTAGTTAAATTTACATATAATGATGTTACTTCTTACAATTCACCTGCTAATATGCGTAATAAAAAGTGAATGACTGAATCCGAAGGCCGAGTAGTCACGAGCGCAGCGAGTGGCATTACCAACTGCCATTATCGAGGGTGAAGGCCGCTGAGGTTACATGGGCTTAACGAGTGTTAGTGGTATCCCCTAGTATCTGTTAATCTGTGCGTAAGAACGAGTTAAAACTATTTATTTTCTAGTATGTAAAATAATTAAAAATTGTAATTCGTTATTAGTTTATTGTTTTTCTTGTTACAGGTATGTTCTACCCTATGACGTGTTCACCCAAGAAGGTTTGTGACCCAAGAAACTTATTTTTTATAATAAGTAAACCTACAATAATGCATATATTTTGAAATGAACCCATTAGTAAGAACATTTTAACATACATGAATTCAATTGTAAAGAAGTTCATTCAATCTGTCTAGCAAAAATGATAGCTAACAGGCTGTAGAAAAATTATTTTCTGTTTGGCATTATTTATTTTAAATATGTAGAAAGTCAAGAAAAATTGAGAACATTAAAATTAAATATTTACTTTTATGGGCAGTTTCACTCATTGCAAATATAAAATGTCGAAAAAATAAGGAAATTTGTTTCTTTTACAGTTTGTTTGGATAAAAAATTATGTAATATATATTTAGAAATTAAAACAATAAGTTACATATTAATTAATTTTACTTGCCAGGTCTGACTTATTATTTTTAATAATAATACAAAAAAAATTAAAAAAAGAACATGAGACACCTGCTCCTAAAATAACAAGTCATTATACAAATAACAATAAACTAAAATTTTAGATAAAACTGAGATTCAGCTAAAAATTAAACTATCTACACACAATGATCTTACTTATAAACATATCAAATCTATTAACATTTATACAGACACCTTTAATATGCAATATTATAAGCATATACATGATTCTAAAAACGAAAAAAATATCACAAATATAAAAACACAATTGCTACAACTTTGGAAATGTAATTTAAAAATGATTGAAATCACATAATAGATTTACTTTAAAAAAATGTGTAATTTATTTTCCTAAATGGTTTTCCAGCTCTAAAACGTAAGAAAATGTAGGACCTCGATCCTTCGATCCTTGAATCGATTTAAACGATATCCTTAAAATCGTTTGGATGTTCCTTTACATTCTAATTTGCAAAAAATGTCAGCAAACAAAACTTAAATTAAAAATAAAAATCTAACACTTTACTAATTAAAATGTAATACTTCTTATTACAATTTTAATTAAGAACTATTTCTTAAATATATATATATATATATAAATATATATATATATATAAATAAATATATATATATATATATTTATTAATATATTACGGGAACAATTATTAAATATGCTACGAAACTCCTTATGAATAACAATACAGTACTTATTAACAATGAGTACACATTTAACAACATATTCAGTAATGAAAACATTAATTAAGATTAATTATAACAAACATAGAAAACAAAGAGGGTTAAAGACATTTTTATTTGAAATTCTTGTGTAAAGCTATAAATATTATGATGTTAGACCTCAGGACCTACAACTAGGGGTAGCAACGATGTATCGATGAATCGGAAATATCGATTAATATATTTCGATATATTATAATCGATATTTTCTTTCCATAATATCGGCCATATCATAGAACTAAATATTGGACGTTATTCTCTCACATCAAAATTATAACAATTCGAAAAAAAACACATTTAAATAGCCTCTTATGCGTAAATTATTATTACATTATACTTTCATAATTAAAATAATATTTAAAGGTATAATCATTCTTATTTTGAATCTTGTCATTCAAGCCCACAGACCACTACTTGATTCGTGTACATAAACGTATTTAATTTTTACATTCAGTAGGCTGTTCTAAATAGCGACATAAAAACGTGGTGTATTTTTGGTCGTGACATAATAGTTAATGCATAATTTTAAACAGATACACCATTTCAAATTCGATATTTTGGGTAACCGATATATCGATATTTTTATTTCGATATTGTTAGATCGATTTTTCGTTTGTGATATATCGATATTTCGATACATCGATTTGTAGAAAATATTTGCCATCCCTACTTAAAAGTGCCTCGCATTTGTCGTTAAACTAAATTTTTAAAATTTAGTTTTTAAAATTAATATCACTACAGGAATAGACCAGTTTAAGTTTTCATTTCTGAGTCCTCTCTGGTAACAATTGTTAAAAAATGTTTAAAATTCAAGCCATAGTGCCGTTTATTGTGTCGCAAAGGACTTGTAAAACATTTAACTTGGCGAGCGGTGGTGGGGAGAACAAATATTCCCCTCATTCCCCGACAAACCGTATTTGGTCTGTAAGTCTCAACATAAATATTTGAACCGTATTTTAAACCACCGAGTCGCTTGTTTTCAATCCCCTTTCATATTGCTACTCCAAACATTGGGGCAGTTGAGACAGTAGTGGAGTTCTGTTGTAGCTCCTCTAGAGTCGGGTTAGTAACGAAGGCTACACTAGTTTATCTAGACTCATTCGTAGTTCATTTTCGCTTCAATTTATATGATCAGTGATTTCACGAATTATATGAATTATGTTAGTAGTAACTTATACTAATAAATTACCTTAGAATAACTAACGCAAGAGTTCGGAGGGGCGAGGTTGTGGTGAGTAAAATTAAAAACTAATAAATGGTTCCAAAAAATTGGCACAAACCTTCCCTCTTATTAAACACTAAAAATAAAAACTTTCAAAATTACCAGTTTGATTCACAAATATGTTTTTTTGGTCATAACTCAAAAACTAGTCAAATTAGAGACATGCGGTTTTTATTAAAATGTTTTAAATTGTAATTCACATCTTTCCAGAAAAGTTAATCAAAACCGTTACAGCCGTTTTTGAGAAAATTCCATTTTTGTTTGTTTTTTGCCCATAAAAAACTAAAATTTCAAAAGTGTGAAAAATGGTCTGGAGATATTGGCTAAATACACATACGTACCAAATTTCATAAAACTTTATCCATCCGGTTGGTCTCCAAAGAACTGCACATAAACACATACGGACAGACACCAACAGTTTTTTTTCGAAAAAAACTGTTGGGTTCAGGGGACCCAAAATGGATTTTTAGACCAACTAGTAAACAAGTTTTTTTGGACGGTCACAATAATTTCTCTATACTAAAGCATATGAGAGAGAGTAACAAAAAAATTAACCAACAGTTACATTAAAATAATCTTAAAGTTCACAAAATTGATAGCTTATTTTATGAAGGAAATGGTTATTTTCCTGCCATTAAAACTAATACATATTTATTGTAGTAAGACATTATAGTAAATTTCATTACAATTATCATTATCTTCGTATAGTACGCTAAAATGATTATAATCCAAAATTGCTAATATAAAATAAAAAATATGCATACTGTAATAATCATTAATGATCGTACATAGGCTTAACATCCTTGAAAAGTAGAGGTTCTGCTACCAGTTTCGCAGACACAACTCCATCATCAGGCATCCTCCAGTTTTATACGTCACCATTTAAAAAGTACGATACACGTATAAACATCTTAACCTCTACTTATCAAGGATGTTTAGTTAAAAGCCTAGTTAGCAATTTCATACAATAATGTTTTTAACCACCTGTTGTAAATTTACTGCTTTATCAAATACTCTGGAACAGAGTAAAAAGCCCTTTCCTCTGAAAATTGTTTAAGCAATTTTTAAATTATATTAGTGTATTCGTCTTATTTTATGTAGTCCGGTAATTTTTTTCAATAATTTAGGCCCGATGTCTTGAGGAAGTGAAGTTTCCGGGTCTAACTTGTTAGGGGTCTATCTAAGCTGATTACGATATCAATAAATTTAGTAACAGCTGGATTGAAGAATAGTTCACTCCCTTAAGGTTTTTTGCGAAACTCCATGTACAGTGTTGGAGGTAGTTATATCGCAATTAAAATTGTATCCAATAAGATCTCTTGTCAGTTTTACTTAAGTGGAAGCAGGCTACTTCGGATTTTGATGGGTTAGGATTTAGCTTCCAGGATCTAAAATATTCTTCGAGGGCTGCAAAGTCACTTTTGAGTGTTTATTTATTAGCTATGAAATTATTGCGTTGGTAAGCTAAAGCAATATTACATGCATATATCAATTTTCTAGACTTTGTAATTGGGATGTCAGCGGTAATACACGTTGAATAAAATCGGAGCTAGTACAGATCCCTGTGGCAGACTATCCTTCAGCTGCCTAAAAGAGCTTTCTTCAAGACCTAGATAACTTATAGGCGGGATGAATCTCCCTCGTAGGGAGTGGACACTCTTGAATCGGTTCCGAACTGGCGTTGGCGGATGCAATTACTGGAAGCATAAAATGGGGATTGACTCCATATCAGTCATGGGATTACGGGGAGTCTATCCAAACATTGGGTCACATAGTTACAGGAGTGCCCCTTGCGCTGTTTTACGGAGGGATTTCTCAGCATAAACAGAACCAGTAAGGCAGGTCTTAAATGGCTCGATGGAGTGGATTTAGCTTTGTTACAGGTGATCACTACATTTTTATTCTATTAATATACCGTCATGACTTTTGGATATTTATCCAAATATACATCGCAGCTTTTTGAAATTGACAAATGGTAGCTGACAAAAAAACATACGATGTATACAGGATGATTTTTTTTAAAGTATGCCACCATTTGGATCTCTTAAACCTGCAGAGATACAACAAACATTAAATGGGGAACTTGTCCTGTTTTTTTCTGATTAACTTTTAGAAATGTTGAAATAAGTCTTATTTTTTAAAATAGCGGACACCTCAGTTTTTTCTTATGGAACACTATATTTTTATATTTTATTATAAAAAATGTAATTTTAAGACTTTTATTCTTTACATTTTCCCCGTAATTAGCCGAATCCTATTTATGAATACTCAAATAGTTTAAAACGCCAATATTTGGTTTTGAAAAATTTATATAACAAACATGTTTTATTCTGTAATATTAGGAATATTCAAGATTAAATTAATACATTTTAGCTGTTGTAAAGGTGGAATATATTAGATAAAATAAATAAAATCAGCCAAAGACTTTATTTTAGTAACTCTGTCTTTACTACTAATTTTGAAAACTTTTTTTAAAAATGTTTCAATTAGTTTCACAGTTAAATATATTTTGCAAAATGGCATCTAAGTACACCATATGTAAATTATTATGACGGGTATGTAATCGAAACAGTATAATTTTGAATATTTATTGCCTTAGGTTATAATAATAATGCAATTACAACACACGTGTATGTGCTATTTACAACAAGAAAACTATTTTCTGTATAAAATGCCAACACGAGGTTGTGATACCGACTGTGATGGACACTTTAAGACTAAAAAACAATTTGTAAGTTACGCACCTATATATATTTTTTTTTATTATTTATAATACTGTACATTTTATTTATTATAGAATGAGCAACTCTGTATTTATTTATGTTTAAATATGAATACTAAAATCATAATAAGTTTTTTAATTTAAATAAAATGCGAGTTTTTGTTTGAGCTAGACATTCCCCCCCCCCTTTTGGTCGATGATCAGCCATGTTCCCATTAGGGGTTTATTTAAGATTGTTAAATTTTGATCTAATTAATCTATTAATGATGTTATCATTAATAGATTAATTATAAATTAATTATAAACCCCCAATACAGCCATGTTCCCATTAGGGGTTTATTTAAGATTGTCAAATTTTGATCTAATTAATCTATTAATGATGTTATCAAAGAAAATACTGTTTATTATAATATTAAATATTGCATTACCTTCATGTTTTCCATATTTATAAGAATACACCAAAATCTATAGCCAGGCTGTATATTTGTTCACTTGATGTGGTGGTAATAACTTGAGTGGCCACGCGTTCTGCTCTACAGGGCCTTCAGTGTATTGCGTGTTGCTGTGCCACAAGGCGCTCAGATAAAACGTACAGCTTATCGAATAAGTTGGCGGGCCACCAACATCAATGTATATACATCGATGGCTGCAAGTTGGTTTCTTAAAAATTCAAACTTATATTTCGGGTGAACGCACTCGTATTAATTTGTCAATGGTGGTTCAAATTTGTGTTTATATTTACTAAACATAGTCACCAAATTGAAAATGAAGACAGCAGCGTTAAGATTTTTATAAATATTTATTTGGGAACTAATTTAAAAAAAATTTTATTTAAAAATACCTGTAAAAAAAATTTGAATAAATAATTATGCTGTAATAACAATTTCTAGCTGTAAGGGTCATTATTTTTGTTTTACCTTTGATATGCTACATAATTATGTACGTTTGTTTATTTAATAAGTTAATGTTGTGATCATAAATATAATTAGGATTGTGTACAGTATAATGGGAACGGAAATAAAATTCAATTATCCAAAGTAATTCTAGTTTGTTGTCATTCTCAAAGAGCCTTTACTACGTTAGCCGAATTATCATTGTTGCAGTTCTAATGCACAATAAAGCCAGTATTGAAATGACTAAATGGTTATAAAATGGGAACAATGATAATCAATAAATAAGTGTGCGTCAGTGTGTGTGTATACAACAGGTGTCCCCCCTACCTGAGCGGTGAGGTGTGCGGGGGGACGGTGCGCACGCTCCAGCTCGGCCAATGGCAGCGTCGCGCGGCCCCAGTTTATATAACTACCTGGGCCGACGCGGGACCTGGCACTTTAGTTCCGAGGAGCGGGCAGGACGGTCGTTTTGTGTTGTAGGATCAACCCCTCGAAGGGTGTCACACAAGGTTTTCTGTTCGGATCGGGGAAAGCGCCCCCTTCTCTATCCTCTAGTCTATCCTGGTTTCTTCCTCTTTCACCTATTCCTCCTCTACTTGGAAGTGTTCTCTCAGGTGTCTTCTTCGCTCGACTTTTCTACTTTTGATACTATCCGTGGTCTCTCTCTCTCTCTCGCACAGGGTAACGTGAATGTGTGTTCCAACCAGTTGTGATATATACTTTGTTGATTTGTGATTCCGTAACATTCAGTTAAATTATTGTTAAGTTTAAGCTAGTTCGATAATTAGCCTCGTCTCTTGAAGGATACTTCAGTGTTATCTGTGATTGTGTATAAGGGTTTAAGGTTAGAATAATTATTTATAATAGTGCAATATTTGTTAGTAATTAATCGTTATCAAGCAATCGTAAGCCAAAGTGTAATTCGTGACTAGATGTAAATCATTTTACGATAATTTCCTATCTTACAATAGGTTTGAGGTGAGTCTATCGTTTCACTTTAGAAACATCAATTAAATCTAAGATTCTAATCTATCTCTGACAATCAGTCGTATGCCTCTATCGTAGCTGTACTTAAATCTAATCTATTTTCTAACTAAGTCTTATCTCTTAATCTAAATCACCCATTGACAATCGTACCTAGACTTGATCTACTTCTTGCCTTCACTACACTAGTTCTAAATCTATTCTCCTACAACTTAAGTCTAGGCTTAGGGATCGTGCAATATCTTTTCTACTTATCCATAAGGTCTATATTCTACATCTTGTACTAAACGTGTCTGTGAGAACGAAGCCCTCGACCTTCGACCCAACAGCACCATCACGTACTACCACTCTTACTCCTTCCCCTCCCCCTCATCCTACTATACTCTACCCCCTAGCCCTTCCAACCTCTTGCCGCACCAGCAGGGATCCGCCCCATCGGCTCCGGGTATATCCTACTGTTGCTGCACCCAGTGTTGCGCCTGCAGCCTCCAGCTTGTGGCCAGGAACTCGGCTGCGACCCCGTTGTATCACCCCGTCGCGCCCTACGTACACCCACACCCTTCCCTGACGTCCATCTCCATCGTCAACCGCTACTCGGCCGCTGCGGCTACACGCTACCATCCCGCAGTGACGGATTCCGAGACTGTGACCGGCATTCCTCAGATACAACCCACCGTCATCTTCCAGAATGGTCTGCTGAACCGGCCTGTGTACCACGAGGAATTACTTCCTGCCGCCAACGTCCTCCTGGACGACAAGCGCTGCCCCGTCGACAACCTGCAGCTAGTCGTTGTTGATCCCACCTCGCCACCTGACCACACTACCGCAGACATGGTGAGTTACAGACGTAGATTTATAAATCAACCTTAAATGCATGTGGATGCAGACTTCTTTATATTTATTTTCATTTTTTAAAGACGAAATTGCTGTCAAAATCTATCTGGTATGTAAATAAATCTTTGTGAATGATTAATCTCGCCTTTTTCTAGAGCAATTAATTATCAGCCGTTTGAAATGTTCGTCATTACGTTAAAATGCTTTCCATTACCTTGCGGTTTCTTAGTTAATTTAATTAACTTAGGGAGGAATATCTTCAATTGGCATTGTCTGTCCATCTTCATTGCAGTACAAGAATTTCTCATCGTCTTCTGTTACTTCACTAATCTAAACTGAGTGCGTGCGATGTAATAACATTGAAAGCCCACGTAAGTCGTAACTTACTATCTCGATGTGAAGTCCACGTCTAGGGTTAAATGCCTGTGCAGGATACAATACAGCTGGGAAGGAAGGAGGACGGAGTCGGGCAGCTCACCGCGGATGTATAATCTCGGCAGGGACTGTACTGGAAGTCAAGTAAAAAGAGATGGAAAGTGCCGGCGGGAGTGAGAGGGAAGAGTAACCGGTTAACCTTGGCTTTGCCTATTATGTAAAAATAATAGCGAGTGGCTGTCCGCGGCCATTAGGCGGCGCAGTCAATGACTCCGCGGCCGTAGAGAGCCGCATGTGTAGAGTTGGACTACTACCTTATCATGGCAATAGATGAACACTAATTTTTAACGCAATGGGCGGTTTCATACAGTGATGAGGAATCTAAGAACTAGTCTCTTGACGATATAGTAGTGTAGAATGTACACAGCATACTGTAATTATTGTGTGAACCGTTAAGTTTGATCTAGCTGCGTCGGTTCATTTTTTAGTGTTCTAATTCGGATGTACCACATTTGTGAGAAAATGGCTGCATACAAACCATGCGTGTATACAAACCATAATAAAATAAATAGTTATATTGAATTGGCACAAACTTTTCCCAAAATTAAATACAAAAATCAAAATTTTGAAAATTACCAGTTTGATTCACAAATATGTTTTTTTTGCCATAACTCAAAATCTAGTCAAGTTAGAGACATGCGGTTTTTATTAAAACATCGTAATTCATATCTTTCCTGAAAATTAATCAAAATAGTTAAAGCCGTTTTTGAGAAGATTCCATTTTTTGTATGTCTTTTACCCGTAAAAATAAAAAAAAATAAAAATTTCAAAAAAGTAAAAAAGATCACTTACATAAAAATTTCATAAAACATTATCCATCCGTTTTGTCTCCAGCGAACTGCACATACACACAACAGACACACATACGGACAGACACCAAAAATGTTTTTCGAAAATAACCACTTTCTTGGGTTCAGGGGACCCTAAAATAAATTTTTAGACCAACTTGTAAAAAACATATTTTGGACAAACACAATACTTTCTTTATGCTAACGTATATAGGAGAAAGTAAAACAATTATGCTTTATGAATCAAAATAATAATTACTCTTATATTTAGCCTTATTTCGCTCGTGTGATATGTTGAGCGAAGCAAACAGCTAAACAATCCAACATTGCAATGTTCTGCTTGAACGAAGCAAGACATTAACAGTTAATAGGAGGACCATGTAGGCTTGTAAATATTAAACACGCAAAACGTATAAAAATAAGTCTATCATATAACTAAGACATTTGAGGGAGCCTTTTTTAAATTAGAATTCAGTCCGTATTAATGATCATATCGCAACACTTAAAATGTCATTTGGTAAGTGAGGAACTGTTCTCGTGGATCTATGGTTAGGTTTTGTTAAAAGAATGAGATTTTAATGATTTTGTGCAGTTAAATATGAGAATCTCTAAAAGGCATTCTTGAAGATTTTAAATGAAAATAGATAATTTCAACTTATGGTACACTAAAATGCATCTTTAATAATCGTACCGTTGAAATATAACAGTGTTTTAGGCAGGTGTCGGTATGATTCGCATGTCTACTAAAGGGCTGCAGACTTCCCCAACGGTGGCTTAGTAGTTTGGGAAACGGCCACTTTAAGAAAAGAGTTTGTACCAGGTTTGTAAAGTAACCTAAAACAGCAAAGAAATATTAGTTATATGTCAATTGGGAGTGCGCGATTCTCTTGGGAAAACGAAACGTTCACCATGACAGTTCGGAGAAAATTTCCGAACTGAGAAATTCAGTTCGGAAATTTTCTCAGGAAACTAAGTGGTTAGTTTATTTGAAGGTTTTCAAGCCATGTTTTAATGCGTCATAGATTGTGTCACCCTAACAAGGCATGCTAACAGTTCAATCCAAAATATGCCTTCTAGTTGGCTACTTTTTGAATCACATAAAAAAAATCATACCAAAACTCCTTTAACTTAACTTCCCAGTTGTGGCTCATCTATTGCAATACAGTAGTCCAACTCCACGAATTACGGCCATTGATGATGCGCGACTCTACTCCAACATAGCCTACAGAAAGAATTTTTGTCAGAGGCGATTCTGTGGTGCAGGACGTGTGGTGTTCACTTCACCCCTTTCGCGGAGTAACCCAATTCATTACAGCCCTCCCTGTTGTTTATCAAATATTTTGATTGGCGTTAAAACAAACCGAACGCCGCTGGAAAGCCTGATCGGATCAATTGTTTTAATCAACTCGCCGGAGCGACCCTTAAACGGTTTCCCGGTTACTGGCTTTTTTGCATTATGGATCTTCGTCGACCCGCCGGAACGTACATTAAGTATTCATTGGTTTAACAAACGGGCTGGAACGTCGCGCTGCACCGACGTCTGTACTTGGGAATTTCGTTTCACCCATCATTTAACTGTAAACCTACGGAAAATGGTGTTTTCCAATCAGTCCGAAGAATGCTCTTGGTGTAAGTCAGTGGTTCACAAACTTTTTTCAGTTTTATTATATTTTCTAGAAAAGTTTGAGTCACTAAAATCTAGTTAGATACACTAGAATTTTGGGCAAAATGGTGGTACGAGTTGAGTACTTATAAACGGCTAAATACGGTTCTCTTTTAAACCTGAAATTCGCAAATAGTTCACCTTGGGTTTTGGAGTACTCCCTATAACTTTTCGCGTGTTTTAAAACCCCTGGGACAGGTAATAGACTATCAGTTATATTTAAGCTGTTATATCATATTTTTTTGGGTGTAGCTGAAAATTGTTTAACTAAGCGAGACAGTGATCTCCCAATTCTTAGTGATTTTTTTTTCTCCCTCTGTTCCTATTGGTCTGATAGCGCCCCCTCCTTTTTTCGAGCTGCGTCACGGCCCCAAATAATTTTAGCGATTTGTCGTGGCAAACTAATGGGCATAAAAAGCGTTTGAGCTCGTAGGGTGTGAAGGACTATTGATTTGCAGCAATAAGAGCTTACAGATAAGTTTCAAAAATCGAAGAAACGAACACATTTATACATGTACGTCGAACTTATTTCGTAGAATTGCAGAATTTCAGTTTCAAAATTGTCAAACATAGCCTGAGTTGTTTGTCCTGAGCCAAACTCTCTTCATCAAAGTTGATATCTATTCTGTAAAAAGATAAAGCCCGGAATTTTACATGTGAGTCGAACTTATTTCGTAGAGTTGTGAAATTTCATTTGCAAAACCGCCAAACATCGCCTATGATTTCTCTCCTTATCAAAGTTGGGAAATAATGATTATTCTATAAAAATATAAATGCAGGAATTTTACATATACGTCGAACTTATTTCGTATAATTGCAGAATTTTAGTTGCAAAACTGCCGAACATCGTCTGTGATCTTTCTCTTCATCAGATTTGGGGAATGATGGTTATTCTGTTGAAAGAAAATGGCCGGCATGTGTAATTGTGGAAGATACATAGACAAGAATGCAGTATTGTTTTGATATTATTCTAAGTAAAAATAATTACGAGTGAATTTGAATTGTTAACCTTTCTTCGCTTCGCATTTTAAGCTTTCTGGTAGTGTACTTGGTTAAAATTTACGTTTTGAGAAATGCAGTTGCTTCGGCTAAAGCTAATGGCCATAGCTAATCGGCTAATGGCTAAAATGTAACATTTGGTAGATTTTGTTTAATTAAATATGATATATTATAATGAGATGTTAAAGTGTAAATGTATATAACTGTATTTCTTACGAACACACACAATCGCATGTTAGGGCCAACATCTGCCATGATGCGTTAACTAACTTCCGCATGTAACAAAACTACAGTTGATTCAAGACCGAGTGGTTTCGTTTAGAACAAACCCCCCCGATGAGTCCCATAGCTCGCAATGGTAAGACAATATACTTTCATATCCTCAGGGCACAAATTGTTAGATTTGTGTACCTTACGATCATAAATGATTGCGATAAATTCACCATCTTATTTGTGTACCTTACGATCATAAATGATTGCGATAAATTCACCATCTTATTTGTGTACCTTACGATCATAAATGATTGCGATAAATTCACCATCTTATTTGTGTACCTTACGATCATAAATGATTGCGATAAATTCACCATCTTATTTGTGTACCTTACGATCATAAATGATTGCGATAAATTCACCATCTTATTTGTGTACCTTACGATCATAAATGATTGCGATATATTCACCATCTTATTTGTGCTGTCTTGTTCAACAATCTCCGGAAGTTAACTTAGAAAAGGCACGCCATGATTAAAACAACGTGGTTAGAGTTCTGCTACTTTATGTCAGTTTAACCAAGAAAGCAGCAGTTTTAATTAATTAACCATGGAATAGTATGAAAATAAGAGACCGTGCCTTGAAGTGGTTTTTATTTTTCTTCCGAGTCACCTTATCGGCTGTTACGTCCTAATTATTGTAAAGATTTCGATTTTAAAACTATTCGTTTTAGGCTTATCCGGTTTGATATCTTTGTTTTTACCTCAAGGGATTCGCGTGAAAGTGTTATCAAAGTTTCATTCTGAGTTCAGTAATGTTTTAATGACTTCAGCAATATTTATAATCACAAGACAAAGAGCTGATGCTCCTTGACATTACACAGATAAATCAGATATACTGAACTAAGTTAATACTTAATTTATAAGTTGCTTTGAATGAAAATGTTAGTTTTACACAAGGGTAACCGAAATTGTGTAATGATGCATTCTTTTAAGTCATTATGTTGCAGTAATATGCTATCGCATACAAAACGTTTGATTTGTAAAGGAATGTTAATGAGTAAGTACTGTTTACAAATTCGGTATGATCTTCGTTGGTATTTATAAATATATAAGGCATACTGGTAACATTTTCTAGAATGGAAGGTCGAGTTTGACATTTGTCTCACTAGTAGTTGGTGAGACACGCGCAGAATTTACTGGGATGGGTCTAAAGTGCCCAAATTTATCACGGGAAATTGTTGGAACTGTTCATGAAGGAGGTTGTAGCCGAGGATTACGTCAACGTCTGTTGTGATGCACAATACTATTATATAAATAGGTAACTGAGAACATTTATTTCTATATTGTATCGGATATTTACGAGCCATATTTGAATTCGCACTTTGCACGTGATGGGTATAGATATTGCAGATAGTTGCGCCCATTTTCTCCAAAGGTTAGCTACTGTAGGTGACGTATTGCTAATTGCGAGGAGCTGTCTTTTGTAGACTCGCTGAGTATAATAGCGAATTTAGCGAACTGTAGATCGTAGAAAAACGCTTATTTAATATGCGTATACGTTTAAATGCAATAATTACGTTTTAGCTAAGCCAATAAAACGTCGGAAACGCGTTACAGTGGCTAAATTCATTATTTCCAATTAATTTTCTTGAAATTATAATTATTACTAATCCCCTAGTAGTATATAGACAAAAATAAGCATTCGACCCGCTCACAGTTGGCACTCAGTACATTATAGCTTATATGCGAGGTCTTTTCGAACAATAATAATAACATATATTTCTGTTTGTTGTAGTAAATACAAGTTAAGCGTAAGTAATGTGTTATTTCCCTAAATATACTAAACTAACCGACAGACCTTGCTCCGTTACGGAGTGGTTCTCTACGCTTGCTTCTTTGATTATCTTAAAAGTATCTCAACTATACGGATCTGCCGTTCTTCTAGATTACAAAGATTTACAGTCTACAAAACCGCTTAAGCTTTCTTTCGGAGATGGAAAGAAGTGCAATCATTTCAGAGTTAGTAGGAATTACCGTAAACAGTTCACAGTGAAAACCAAATTAATCAAGGCAAGTAGAATTAAGGTAGGAATCATGATTACGCCATTGATCAGGAACTGTCACTGTGAGGAACAGTGTTATACAGTCATCACTCCAGTAACACGTTACGATAACCTAATATTTAATAATAATGTTTTTACAGCTGATTTCTCACATTAGGGTCTTCATAGTTATTTCCATTTATTTAAAAAAGAAGCTATTGTCAATTAATATGTTTGATTAATTTAGGAAGAATTTAATGTAACGAAGTGATTAATTACTAAGATGTAATGTGAAGTTACTTAGTGCCATATAATTAGGAATAGCACTAATATAATATAAATAGAGACCGTTATTATTATTATTTTTAATTTTATAAATGTAGAAAATAAAATTATGTTGGTTCCAAAAAATATGTTGACAGTTAGTAATGCCGTTAACAGTTTAGTTTACATTGTTAAAGATGTTTCCAGTAAAACAGTTTCTGCAGTTCCAGTTCCAGATAGTAAAACTATTAGTTTTAGTCAACCGCAACCGGTAATAGCGATAACAGTTGTTCCAGTTCCAGATAGTAAAACTATTAGTTTTAGTTAACAGCAACCGGTTATACCGATAACAGTTGTTCCAGTTCCAGATAGTAAAATTATTAGTTTTAGTTAACAGCAACCGGTTATAGCGATAACAGATTGGTTTACACTGTACGTGTTCTCACGTTAAGAAGCTACCAGTAAAACAGTTTCTGCAGTTCTAGTTCCAGATGGTAAAACTATTAGTTTTATTTAACCGCAACCGGTTATAGCGATAACAGTTTCTTGTTAGCAATACTTTTGTTTATTCTGCTGCGTAAAATAACGCGTATTTGTACAGCTAGTGGAACGATCTCCGGTGACGTCATCATGATCCCTACCTTATGTTATTCTACTTACCTTGAGATTAATCAAGATTTTGTCACATGTACCGTCGGATGTTTGAAATAAATTATTGAATTAAAGCCAATGTTACTCTTAAGGAAATATTGGAATCGTTGGGGGCCGTTTCTATCCCTTACTTCTCGGATGGTCTCTATGATACAAAGGCAAACTTTAATCCGAATTTCACGAAAATCGGTTTGGTTAATAGATTATTACAATCCATGTGTTTGTTTAACAAGAAAATATTGTGAACAAAATGAGGAGGCTTTGTAAGAAGTAGCTTGGCAATTTTCTGTGGTATTAAAATTTTCAAACGATTTTTACTAATAACTTCCTCGTTTGTTCTCTTTAAATTGTATCGTATGTATTTTATTTGTTTACCTAGTTTGTAACAAGAAATAAAAAAATGCATTATAATCCTCGTAAACAGCGTTGGAAAAGTAACGTGGAATTGTTACTAGGTTGTCAATAGATATTACAGTTGGATTGAAGTGGAAACAAAATGACTAATGAGCAATACGCTAGTACATGTTATGGCAGTTGATTATAATGTCATAAGTCTGCATAAAACATAAATACGTGTACGTGTAAACGTTTCGTACCATCAGTAAACGGTCGTATACAGTCGTACTCACGGCCCTCCGTTCCCCACAATACAGTAAATATTTAGCGTTGCCGATAATGGCTTGGCATTCGTTCAACGCTGTACACTGTAGTTTTTAACAGAATTTTTAAAACTGAAAATTGATTGAAATTGTGATATTTTCTCTACACATAGCTATGTCTAAAAAATGGTGATAATTTATAAATAATAAAAAAAAAAAAAAATGTAACTGGTGCAAATATACTCAGTTGTGACACTCGAAAAAAATCAAAATAAACAAACCTCACAGAATAGGTAGGAATAGGCTTCTTAAAAATATAGGACCGAAATTTTTTTGTAAATTATTGGACAGAATATAACAAGAGGAAAGAAAAAAAGAAAAAATTACCACGTCACTTTTTATTGAAAATACCTCTTTCTAGTCATTAACAAAATTTCTGAAATTATAATTGGTTAACAATATAATTTAGTTGCATGTAAATTTATTTTAATATACATTTTGACAATTTAGTATGTAATTTTATTTTCTTTAAAATATTTATGATGTACTTCTTAAATTACTTTAACATCTGATACACTGATATTTTAATTTGACGTTTATTTTTAAAAAACAAAAGCAATTTAATTCTATTACAAATTAATAGTTCTACCAATATTAAACAATTTTACATTAAATATAGCAAGTCTAGCTATTATTTGTGTATGCATTTTCTTAAACAGGGTGTTTTTTATTTCTGGACACATCTAAATATTTTCTTTATTCTTCGAAATATAAATTCGAAATTTTTTATAACCGTGATAGGGATTGGCACCTACTTTTTGGAACATTAATTAGTCATGTCTTACTATTGTCGTCCTGTTGAGGGTGTCTTCAATATTTTTTATTAAAGCCTATACCTTGTGATACATCCATTTAAAGGTAATATTGAACTGGATTGAATGCCGCAAACTGCATCTCTAAGGATCCACTCTTATCAGAAAATAAAGTACTTTGAGTATTGAAAATTGGGGATGTTCAACAATTATATTTAACTTGGCCATAGGCTTCCATAAAGAATATTGACGATACCCTCGACAGAACGTCTCCCGTTAGTGTGAAATGACTAAACAATGTTCCAAAAAGGAGGCGCTCAAGAGCTATTAAGATTGTAAAAGTTTCGAATTTATATTTCGATTAATAAAGGAAATGATTGGGTGTCCCCAGACGTAAAGTAACCCTGTATATAAACAAAGAAAAACTCCAGACAGCATTCTGTATCACTGGTCGGAGCACGTGTGTTCGCCTTTGCTACATTGCGTTTTGCTCTGCTACATTTTTCCTATTGAAATGTGTGCAGTTTCGACTGGAAAGGTTAGTTTTGCAGGTCGAATAGTAGCTGAAATTTGTTCTGACATGTCATAAGTCTCATAAGTCATTAGTTGTGGTTAATTTTATCCAATTCGCATGTACTGTATTACAGAAATTACAACTTGCAGTTATTATTCTTAATAATCTGTTAAGGAATAATAACTTTTGCAAGGAAATCAGAATTTGCAATTATTGTGTATCTAGTAATTTTTTGTGTTGAAAAATGTATACTTTTTAAGATATTAGCTTTGAAATGTAAAAATAGCTGCCATTTTGAAACAAAACAAAGTATGAACTTGATACTCTATTTGTAATAGGTCTTACTATTCCTCATACATGTACCGGGGTTGAAGATAATATCTTGAAGGGGTAATAAGGTAAGATAAATTTAGTCAAAAAAGACATTCTGACAAACAGACGGAAAACTAAGCGTTTAAGGTTATATATTTATAGGAACCTTTTTCTTGGTTTTTCACTTAAGTAATCATATCCTGAAATCGCGAGGAGTTTTTTATGGACACCTTGTATATGCAAATTCTGTAGCACACGTGAAACGTTAAGTGTTAGGAATAATAGTAGGTATACAAATAACATTTTATAGAATCCAAGATGGTCTGATAGTTGTCGTGCTGGTTGGTGATGACATATGAGCAGCATTTAGTTGGATGGGTATAAAGTGGCCACATTTTATCACGGGATATTGTTGGTATGGATGGCAACGATACATTGACATATCGGAAATATCTATAATTATGTTTCGATATATCGATATATTAGTATAGATTTTAACTTTCGATAATATCGGTTATCACTAAATATTGACATAATTCTCTCTCCTCAAAATCACTATGATTTGAAAAAAATATTTTAATTGCCTCTTATGCGTACAAAACATGCATTGAAATAATAAACTAACTTAATGAGTTTTTTATTATTTCAACGTGATGTTAACGCTCTAAAATTTATTGTAGACTAGTGGGCGAATGAAATTGTGTGTGAGTTGGCAACGCTGACTCTGATGCCTAGCCAGCCTCGCCAGTCATCTTACAAACCACGTGTAATAACACAGTAATTAACGTTATAATTATTCTTATTTTGATTTTTTTCATTCAAACCATAAGTTGTTTCGTGTAAATAAATGTATTTATTTTTTACATTCAATTGGCTATTCTAAATAGTTACAGCAAAACATGAGTATATTTTTGGTCATGAAATAAGATTTAGTGCATAATTCTAAATATAAATTATTTAAAATTCGATATAACGGTTACCCGATACATCGACATTTTTCTTTAGATATTTCTTTATATCGATATTTGGTTTTCTATTACAGTAATCAATAATTCGATCTATCAATATGTTGAAATAGTTTCCATCCCTAATTGTTGGACCTGTTATATTAGTCAGATGTGATACAATGGTTGGGATTTATTATTAATACATCTTTATAAAAGTGAGTTTTACTTTGATGTTTTTTCGACTGTTCCACATTTTACTGTGTACATAAGGAATCCTTATATGTAATACGTGAAGCCGTTTTCTTAACGTACCTTCTCCCTCATTTTTTGCAGTTAAGTGTTAGAGAGGACTTTACAGTCCTAACTTGGCCCATTAAATAAGGACAAATTTCATTTCATTCATTTATTGATCCCATTAAACGGTTGAGGTGTCCAAAAAAAATGTCTCCCTACTCGTAGTTGTGCAATAAGGCCTTTATTGTTCAATTTTGTTACTCTGAAGGGCACGGGAAGCCCTTAAAGTACGATTTTTACCATAAGAATAAAATGGGAGAGAGAGCTAACCAGCTGAATTGGTCGAAAATTAACAGCTGTCCAAATGTAAATAGTGACGTTAGGGAAATTTTAACAGCTGTTAGAACGTAAATAATGATTGTTGTAATATTGAGAAGGTTATAGATTTTTCTTAACGTTAGAGTGTTTTGGTTCGTCTAAAAATACCCTTCACAGGCTTGTACGGTGGTAATTGATCCTCCCAGTCTCGCCCAAGTACATCCAGAGTTGATTGACCCTCTTACCCACCCAAACACGTTCAATGGCGATGAGGGTAGGAATATGGGAGGCTAGTCCTTCTTTTCTGAAAATAAAGAAAGATTCACTGCCTTGGGTAGACTGTTTCCATAGTCAATGTTGAAACCATAGATGTATAGAGACGGGTTATGTATACATGACGGTTGATACAGTGTCGTTAGGGTTAAAGAACAATTTAATGTAAGTAGTTGTATGTATTATTATATTTGAGAGCAATGTCCTGGTAGAAATAAACAACAAATACACGTGGGAAATCAATGACCGTACTGTACGGATCTTCTATCATTTTAAAAATGTTTCCAAAAAACGCTGGAGTAATAGAACAGACATGTGTTTGACAGCTCACGCATGCTCAATCCTTCATTTATCTTTTCAATTCGGAAGTTTTATTTCCAGCGACGTTGTTTAGAGTGAAACATGGCGATGCCGTCGTGTCGGACTACAGTCGCCTTCAGTCCCGTACGTAGCTCAGTGTTTTACACAAACATGCGAACCCCACAATGAACGGCATAAACGTAGAAACAAAAACGCATGAATAGTGTTTGTTTGCTTTCTCTACAGTCGCTGTTTGAACTTGGTCACCGAGCCAAATTAAAACAATACGTCAACTGCAAATAATTAACTCAGTTTTGTTTTTGGTATATATAACAACAATAACGACATCACTTGTAAAAACAAACAAGTTTTTATTAATTGGGTAAATCCTGGAAAATGAAATATATTATTTAAAGCTTGTGGATTTCAGTATGAAATATTATTAAAATAATATTGCATTAATGAGAATATTCGTGTTAAAAGAGGAGTTGTTGAAACAACTATTTTAGTTGATTATATAGTTACGTTTGACTTGTGATAAACAATAATAACTTGTTGAGTTAGAATTACTCTTGGAGGGGTATTTATAATTATATAAAACAATAAATTAAGAATAATTTGATATCGCGATAAGAAAACCCATAAACAGCAGAAAAGAATAATAAAAGGTTACGATCATAATTATTTTACTCACAATCAAACTCACAATATCATACATTGTTAAAGAGTTGCATCCAAACGTGGCAACAATGCAAGACGTAAAGACCTTTCTGTGATTGCAGTTGACTTATATCGTCACGCCATTGGTCACTAGCATTTTAGTCCTCGTAGTTCCAGGATTTGCTCTGAAGTTGAAACATTCAAGTCGGCGTACGCCAACCTCCAATCAACACGCTTTGTTTATCCAGTTTGACCATGTGCCGATCTATTATGGTTTTTGATACAACAACTGTGGTATATATATATATATATATATATTTTTTTTAGTAAACGAGTCTAGTTAAAGAGACGGTTTTAGTATATGTTGGTGCATCGTATCAGGCTTGAAAGGGCTTTAAACCCCCGCGCTGAGAAGCGTAAAAACTACTCTGTGCCATCAAGATGCTGCCTTTATTTACTGTCATAACATTTTAAATGAAATATCTATTTAAAGATGGAGACTTTTTTTGACTAGAATCACTTTTTTTTATTTTGGAATACTTCTCTATTTTGATTTTATATGTTATTAAAGTTGCTCAATATTCAAACGAGTTCCAACATAAAATTAGAGCTGTTATCAAAAGTTTAAACAGATTTTCGTGGTGTAGTTTTATTTCAAAAATATCCACAAATTAATAAATTGCAAAGTTTTTAATTTAATATCTTGGGATGTGTTTTTTTTATCCAACACATCAAGAACTTTCAAATTTGTATTATTAAAATAATCATCCTGAGAGAACGAACAGGGTATGAAGAAGAGAGAGGTTTACGTTGGGTGGGCGTGTCCAACAGACACAGCAACGCATTACTAGGATCATCAATTGGTTAGTATGATTTATTTATCGAATTGTTTTACAAATACTGTACATTAAATCTAAGAATCTTGAGAAGTGACGTAGTCATAAAAACAACCGTCTCGCCGTGAGTAGATTTAATTAGACGTCATCTTTCTCCAAATTTATTTTTCCAAGATTCCTGTTCATTTAATCGCCAACGTTTATTCAACGGACGGCTGTACAAGGTCTTCATTGTACTCCTGTTATTGTCTCATTTCTAATTGAAATCGTAATTTATTACATTGCATACACTCTTCTGTTTATCCCCGTCGTATTCATAACTCACTATTATTATTTTAAGTTTAATTAAAATTGTATAACAATAAGAAAGAATTTACCAAATAAATTATATCTTGTATTAACCATCTTTTTGTAATATAAAGAAGGGAGTATTATTTTTACAAGATAACATACTATTCTTCGTATACAAGTTTTAAAATTCCAACTGAATACATTTTTATGATATTTGAATTATAAAGATTAAAATAAAATTAACTTTTTTCTGACGTGAATTATCATAGTTGGAAATTTATGTTCGTGTAAATAAAACTATGTAATATAAAAGATATTACTACTGTAGTAGTATCGGCACTGTGGCGCAGTGCTGTAATCCCGCTACTTGGGAACTAAATGTTGTGGAGATTGTAGACGATATGTTCTATACACAATCCCCTTGATATCGACACGGCGTCCGCTCGATGGTTGTAATCGACGTGGACACTACTAAAGAAGTTTGGGGTGTCCGTGTTGGATGGTAGTCAAGGTTCAGAAGTTGTGTGGGGAAGAGAACTGAATGTCAGGTTTGTCAGTTAGCCGAAAATCAGACCAACACTACGTGGTTCGGATAACACGTAACGCTGTATGACCTGGCTGTTATTGGGCTATTAATAAATAGCTCTTTCTGGGGAACAGTCGTCCTTGGTCAGTAACAATGACTACACTCGTTCATCTACACTCATTCTCCTCCTAATATTCGCCCAAATCTTTGCGATAGGCGTCTTACTAATTAATGAATAACGAATAAAAAAAATGACTATTTAATAATTAAAAAAAAAAAACACATTTTATTGTACTATTTTTTTCTGAAGTAGCATAATCGTTTCTTACAGTAATTACGAATAAAAATTGATATTCCAAACATGCACGACGGAAAAGGAGTATATTAGGTATCAGAATTTCTTGACCACGAACATTTGTAACACAACACATAACCAATAATTAAGTAGGCTGTCAAGTTACACAGCACGACACTCCGTCACAATGCAAATATAATAATCTAAAATACCTATGCAATTAGCATAGTATTGCATGTTAGGAAGAGGAAAATGGTATATATTTATTGATAAGTCTACTTAGAATACCAATTCACTTTAGAGTCTGTAGGGGCTGTCGGCTGTGTTGATTGTAATAGCATAAGAACAACGTTCTTTTCGAACCGGACATACGATCACGCGTATCCAAACTTAACAGTTATTTTTAAACGGATGTTTTCCAAACGAATAGCATTTTATCAGGAATGAAATTGCGAATTGAAATTGCTTTGCGAATTTCTAATTGGTTTTATAGAACAAATTAAAATAGTTTTAACTTTTTATTTTCACCTATTTTTCCAAACTAAGCGTATGTATTCAAAATGTCTAAAACAAACCCAATGCGCAATATGATAACGTTTTAAAATGACACCTTATACACAAGTTACGGACAATAAATAACGAAAAAATATGGGTTCACAAATAACATTGTTCTTATGAGATTAAAACCAACATGGCGGACAATTTCTGCAGACTCTTGAAGGTAAGATTGAAATCGCAGGACCCAAAATATTTGTAACACGTTTCCTTGTCGATACTAACAATGGAAAATATCCTCACATTAGTCACGCAAGACGTAACTGTATGGGTGAATAAGATAATACCAACATCTTTCAAAGTAGACCGAAAGGACACTTTTCAACCAAAGTTGGTTTTTACTACTCGAGAAAATTAATTTCATAACTTATTACGAAACTAAAGTAATAATGAACCTAACTAAGAAACAGAAGTAACAAGAGGAAATATTTCTTGAATTCTACACTACACAGTTTTTGCAAGTAAGTAAACAAACGAACTGCTTACTTATTATTTTACATTTTACTAAAACCAAATTTATTCAACAGACAATACTGATTTCCTTAAATAATAACTTAAAGTAAGACTATAACATGTGAAAAACCGCATTTTTTTAAGCTTAAGGTGTTAGTTACTGCGGGTCGAACTCTGTCCAGTGCGGGAGTTTGAGTTTGCATTACGGTAGTGTGACGTCGGCGATGATGGATCGCTCGGATTGTGTGAATGGATCGTCCTGATATTGGCCCGAGTGTGTTCTGTTCAGATAGCCGGTGTACCAACCCTTCGGTCGACACTCGTACCTGGATCGTCCTGATATTGGCCCGAGTGTGTTCTGTCAAGATAGCCGGTGTACCAACCCTTCGGTCGACACTCGTACCTGGATCGTCCTGATATTGGCCGGAGCGTGTTCTGTTCAGATAGCCGGTGTACCAACCCTTCGGTCCACACTTGTACATGGATCGTCCTGATATTGGCTGGAGCGTGTTCTGTCAAGATAGCCGGTGTTCCAACCCTTCGGTCGACACTCGTAACTGGATCGTCCTGATATTGGCCGGAGCGTGTTCTGTTCAGATAGTCGGTGTACCAACCCTTCGGTCGACACTCGTACATGGATCGTCCTGATATTGGCTGGAGCGTGTTCTGTTCAGATAGCCGGTGTACCAACCCTTCGACACTACTACACTCGTACATGGATCGTCCTGATATTGGCCGGAGCGTGTTCTGTCAAGATAGCCGGTGTACCAACCCTTCGGTCGACACTCGTACATGGATCGTCCTGATATTGGCTGGAGCGTGTTCTGTCAAGATAGCCGGTGTACCAACCCTTCGGTCGATACTCGTACATGGATCGTCCTGATATTGGCTGGAGCGTGTTCTGTCAAGATAGCCGGTGTACCAACCCTTCGGTCGACACTCGTACATGGATCGTCCTGATATTGGCCGGAGTGTGTTCTGTTCAAATAGCCGGTGTACCAACCCTTCGGTCGACACTCGTACATGGATCGTTCCGATATTGGCTGGAGCGTGTTCTGTTCAAATAGCCGGTGAACCAACACTTCGGTCGATACTCGTACATGGATCGTCCTTATATTGGCTGGAGCGTGTTCTGTCAAGATAGCCGGTGTACCAACCCTTCGGTCGATACTCGTACATGGATCGTCCTTATATTGGCTGGAGTGTGTTCTGTTCAAATAGCCGGTGTACGAAACCTTCGGTCGACACTCGTACATGGATCGTACTGATATTGGCCGGATTGTATTCTGGTCAAATAGCCGGTGTACCAACCCTTCGGTCGACACTCGTACATGGATCGTCCTGATATTGGCTGGAGCGTGTTCTGTTAAGATAGCCGGTGTATCAACCCTTCGACACTACTACACTCGTACATGGATCGTCCTGATATTGGCTGGAGCGTGTTCTGTTCAGATAGTCGGTGTACCAACCCTTCGACACTACTACACTCGTACATGGATCGTCCTGATATTGGCTGGAGTGTGTTCTGTTCAAATAGCCGGTGTACGAAACCTTCGGTCGACACTCGTACATGGATCGTCCTGATATTGGCCGGATTGTATTCTGGTCAAATAGCCGGTGTACCAACCCTTCGGTCGACACTCGTACATGGATCGTCCTGATATTGGCTGGAGCGTGTTCTGTTCAGATAGCCGGTGTACCAAACCTTCGGTCGACCCTCATACATGGATCGTCCTGATATTGGCTGGAGCGTGTTCTGTTCAGATAGTCGGTGTACCAACCCTTCGACACTACTACACTCGTACATGGATCGTCCTGATATTGGCTGGAGCGTGTTCTGTTCAGATAGTCGGTGTACCAACCCTTCGACACTACTACACTCTACATGGATCGTCCTGATATTGGCCGGAGCGTGTTCTGTTCAGATAGCCGGTGTACCAACCCTTCGGTCGACACTCGTACATGGATCGTCCTGATATTGGCCGGAGCGTGTTTTGTTCAGATAGCCGGTGTACCAACCCTTCGGTCGACACTCGTACATGGATCGTCCTGATATTGGCCGGAGCGTGTTCTGTTCAGATAGTCGGTGTACCAACCCTTCGGTCGACACTCGTACATGGATCGTCCTGATATTGGCTGGAGCGTGTTCTGTTCAGATAGTCGGTGTACCAACCCTTCGACACTACTACACTGGTACATGGATCGTCCTGATATTGGCCGGAGCGTGTTCTGTTCAGATAGTCGGTGTACCAACCCTTCGGTTGACACTACTACACTCGTACATGGATCGTCCTGATATTGGCTGGAGCGTGTTCTGTTCAGATAGCCGGTGTACCAACCCTTCGACACTATTACACTCGTACATGGATCTCCTGATATTGGCCGGAGCGTGTTCTGTTCAGATAGCCGGTGTACCAACCCTTCGGGCGACACTCGTACATGGATCGTCCTGATATTGGCTGGAGCGTGTTCTGTTCAGATAGTCGGTGTACCAACCCTTCGGTCGACACTACTACACTCGTACATGGATCGTCCTGATATTGGACCTAGTGTTTTCCGTTCAGATAGCCGCTGTACCAAATCTTTAGACGACACTCGTTCCTGGATCGTCCTGATATTGGCTGGAGTGTGGTCTGTACAAATAGTCGGTGTACCAACCCTTTAGACGACACTCGTTCCTGGATCGTCCTGATATTTGGCGAGGCGTGTTCAGTTATGTCGGTGTTAGCGTACGTTTATGGTGCCTATAGTCAACATTAAAAATATTTAGTAGTGGGAAAATGGGAAAAGTGGGAGAAATTTCCTAATTGACGTTTGATATAGGTAATAAAAAACTTAGATAAGTTAGTATACAGGTTTGACTCCTTAGCTATGATGAAACAAACCTTACACGAAACTAACTACATTATGATAACCTCTATACTCCATACGCAACGGTAAATTACTACCAAAACGTATCAAGTGAACGCGGTGGGTGATTGTTGAAGACGAGAAGGACCCGGTGGATCAGAGGTGACTTTTATTTTTCACGCGAAAGTGGTGACGTGGCGGGCTCCGGCGAAAGAATGTCCATAACTTGGGGTAACGTACAAAAAGGTAATGGATGATGTGAAATACCAGTTGAGAGGAGCGGAGTTGATCGCATTGTATCAAAGGGTGGTAATGGATTTCCCCTCCTACGACCGGAGGAACATTCTACACTGTGTGACTCCAAAACGTTTTCCTTCAATCGCTTTGTCATTTTCCTCGATCTAATCCAGTACGTAGTTTGAGAACATCCTTCAGACGACGTGGTGATGGCGCTTGTTGCGTTCTTGTCGAGTAATTTAGAAATATAAATTGGATTCTACGTTTATTGTTTTACTTCAAAATTATTTGACTAAGTCCTAAAACTGCCTCAACCATTCAAAAGAGTTATTTTATAACAGCGTTGATGCATGCGTTGTTAATTTTAAATCCCTTCATTTGCTCAAATCTCTGAAACATCTTTAAACATAAATTAAGGCCATTTTAAAACTTTTTTGATTTTTCAATGAGAAGTTAATTTATTATTTGATATGTTCAGCACAATAACGTATGATTAATAATAGAATCTCGAAAATTACTCGGGACACATTATTTATTAATTTTATTGAAAATTACAGTAATTGATGACACCAGAAAACTCTAAATGAACCGATGGAAAATACAGTTACGATCCGTTCTACATTTCTGATGCGCACGACCAGGAACCTTAGATTATTAATCTTTTTTCTTTCGCTTTTTTTCTCGTATATAAGCGAAGGATAAAAGAGCATTCAATAGATTGTAAACAGATTTTTCAGCAGCCGCCCGTTAAAAAAAATAATAATAACAGTTTCAAGTAAGTAAAATACACAACAACGAGCCGTTGTTTTCTCAATGAAAAGCTAGTTTAGGATTTTCTAGTTTACCAAAGTCAATACATCTTAAATATTGAAAATGTTCTAAGCAAATTAGAAACTGTACATGCAATCGATATGAATAACAAAATAGCTTGTTTTTACTTTGTTTTCGAAAATTGATTTAGTTAACATGAAAATGTCCGTGTGAGTTTGCGAATCCATCCATTTGTAAAATGACGCTTTTAGGAGGTTTAGAACATTTTTTTATTTCGGGTGCTTACTTAGATTATCTAATATTCTTGGCTACTCTCAATCAGGTGTTTTAGACTGTGCTATTAAATTATTGCCAAGGGACAACCCTGCACGCTTCGCGTGCCAATCTCGCAACTCGCTGCGCTCGTATCACCTCGGTCTTTGACCTCTGTCTGTGACTCATGACTTCAGTAACAGGAGGTAGGTTATTATAAGCAAAAGAACAAAATATACATGTTTTTAAACAATGTTATTTATCATGTAAAAATCTGACTGAATAAACAGCTATCAGACGTATCAATTAAAACAATCAGTGATTAAGGTAATCATTTGATATCGTAACCTATGTTGTATTTTACATTCCTGGTAGTTTTTCCCACTGTCCTTAGTTCTTAAGCTTTAAATGAACCTACTCTATATTATCGTTTTCCTAACTCGAAATCAGTTCGTAATGACAGATTTGCTTACGGTATTAAATATATAGATAGCATGTTCTGAACAATGGTTCGTTCCCATTTGCATGTTTTATCACCGCAGTGGGAACCCAGCCAGGAGTTCCGCTACTGTGTGCCCGTGACTAAATCTTTCCGCCGGACAACCTTGGCGGCTTTGCCCTGGCATCCTTACGGGTCGTAATGTATTTGTGTTCCGCACAACGATACGTACATTAACTGCCAACGTAAGAGCTCCCGTTGACTGTTTCGGTTTGTTTGTAACTAATCAAGTTTCCTTCAGGAATCGTCTAAATCATGGCTTTCTTTTTTTTACGGATTCGATTCGTAGGCCTATTGGTAAACGCATCGCATATTTGAAGTGTCATTTTACAGGTGAAGAACTCTTATAGTAGAGTTTCAAAATATAATTTAACACAATAGTTTAATCTACTATTACTTCAGTAATGTAATGAAAAAAGCAGAAATAACAAACGTGTCGATGTATTTTTAACTTGATATTGAAAATACCTTAAATCGTAAGATCATTTAAAATAATCGGTTAGTTTTTGAGAAATTGAGTATTTTTAAAGATTATAGATAGTTATACATTTAAAACATTAAACGTCATTCTTGATGATTTTAAATTAATCATAGCATCAAGTTATGGTCCACTAGAGTAGAACTTTTAAAATCATACGTTGTTAACCAAAACTCGTTAAAATTAAAGACGAACCATAAGTTTCAACTAGAACAGCGTGCTTTAGCCTGCTGGCAGTAAGATTTATTTAATTGGACTACTGAAAGAAACAGACTGTCCAATGCAACGCAATAGCTGTAGACGCGTTCATGTGCTGCTATCGAAAGGCAACTGCTTTCTAATAAGCGCCAAGCGCTCGTACGACTGTTTGGCGTACTATCAGCGTGTGCTGGAGAGAGACAGAGGAAGACCGCTGGTGCTACCTGTGTAAACCGAACACGAACTAACTTCACCGAACATGAAAACTTTCTTCGCGGAACCCGAGTGGGCAGTCTTCTTGTTTATGTAGTCAATGGTTGTTAAGTGTTTATACTACGGGGTCGTTGAACGTCTGGCGGTGGCTTGGAAGTAACAACTTTGGTGGACAAACAATATCTATAAATTGTCGCACCGAATAACATTACTCCAAGAATAGGACGTGTAATTGACAGAAAATCAATACTGTCAATTGATTTCTTCCAATAATCAATTTAGACGGACAATACCTGCCATACAATATCCATTAAGAAAATACCAGGCACGTCATTAACGTAGAGTTAGTGATATAAAATGCAGACGGTTCTCATTATTTTAGTCCTATAGACGTTTTGATGATGTACATTTTTCTAAAAAAATAATAATATTGGCGTAAATTTAGTATTTATGAATAATTTGGGAATTTTGGTCGCTATGAAATGTTCTGCCATCTCTTATGTAAATAGTAAACAATATAAACTTTAAAAATAGAATTGAACACAATATTTTAATATCTACTATTACTACAGTAATTTAATTAATAAGCAAACAAAAACATGTCGATGTATTTTTAACAAAATATACAAAATACTTTAAATAAAATGAAAATCTGAAATAATCATTTTAAATAGTCTAACAACTTTTCAAATAGATTATTCGGCTAGCTTTGATTGTTCTTGTAATTTTAATATGAATAAATTATGTAAACAGCTTTCATTGGAAAATAAGTTCTTGTTTGTACACAGAAAGGTCTGTGGTTCGTAACAAAGATTACATTCATTCATTCACATTTACCATGCTTGTAATTAATAATCACAGATGTCCCGTTTTTAAAATTAATTTTACTTTAAATTTGTCCGTTTGAAATGAAATGAAAAACGCCTTTATTGTTACTTCAAGAGGCGAAGTTATGTATACATATGTTTGTTATACATTTTCCGCACATACAGAATTTATCTATATGTCTTTAGAGTAATAGACATTGTTTTCCCTTTAATAGATCCTCATTTGTTATGTTATTTGTCTTGTATAATTTTTATTTGTTTTATTTATCCAGAAATATTACGTATTTTAGTTTATGTTATGTAGTAATGCGATTGTATAGAATTTATAAGTTGATGAAAATCTTGATTAAACAAGTAAAACACAGTTTAAGCATTTTTCAAAACGTTTATTAGTTGTCTATAGATAAATAATTATTTTTGTTTTTTTAAATTGATAATTTTCTGATTAAATGTTATAAAAAATATAAATTAAGTTATTATGGTCTATTCATTTCTATTTTTTACCAAGAAAAATCATCTATTTATAATTAAAAATCAATAAACTTTATGATAACTGAATAAATGAAAGAAGTGCATTATAAGTTCTTGCAACATTACATGCATTTGGATACTATAAAGTTTTATGCGTATTTGTGAGAACTGTTTCGACTATCAGATGTCGAAAAAATCGATAGGATAAGCAGATTTCGAACGACTCGCATGTCGTAGTAGCGTCTCCTTACGTATTCAGGTGGCGAAATGCGAGAGTAATCCGAGCCAAAGGGCCAAGCCGCTGTAATCTGACCAGACTTGGGGTATGTGGGACCCCGGCTGAATGGGAAACTCGGCGGATGGGATCTTGGAAATTATCTCAGACGATTGGCCGGCCATTGTATGCGAACATTGGCACGTTCTCTAGCGTTCTATGTCTCACCAGAAACTGTATTGTCCTGTGCATTCGTGGGTTGTGCGAATAAAGATAACTCTTTAATCCGAGTAAATCGATACTGTATTACACATTTAAATGAAATGAAAATTGCCTTTATTTTATATACAAATGGCGAAGTTAAATAATTCTTATTCTGTTAAGACCATAGATTTTTAATATATTTTTCATAACTAATAATACATTTTTTTCTATCCTCTTCAAATTGAGATGACTTCAGAGTTTCACGCATTAAATTTAATAACACAAACTATTTGAAGTTAGTTAATAGTTATGTGCTTTTTACCATGTACATTTACATAAGTATGTTATAAATACGAGATTTCAAAGTGTACCGTTGTCTTAAGAAAGAAGGCGACTGTCCGCTTACATGGGTAGCGTGAAACCGGTTTGCATATGCAGAGAAGAAAGAAACAGAGGTCGCGTCCAATGGTGTGCTGAATGTGTGTCATGGAGTTAGTTCTCCAGTTTGCCATACGATGGCAAGGCCAGCACCTTGTCAGTCCCATCCTTTTTCCCTTCGAATCCCAAAGGATAAATGTAGTAATTATTACTACAGTTGTATGAAGATGTACTTGAAGAGAAAAAAGTGAGCATTCGTACAACGGTTGGTATACTAGAGTTCATAAGTTCTGTTCGCATACGAAAGAAGACCACTGCCTACTGTCGGATCAAAAAAAGTATAGATTTTTTTTATTTTAAAACTTTGCTCGTCAGTTTATATGGGCCTACAGGCATGTGCGTCAACTTTATTAAACGAGTGAAGTACCGACGATGCCTCAGTGGGGATTCGAACCTTGGAAATTGGCTTCCGCAGTCCGAAGCCTTAGCCAGTGAGCGACCACGCTGACAAAGGCTCGAGTTTAACATCTACCGTGTAAAACGTATAAGGTGGAGGAAAACTAAACTACCATTAAAAAAATTGTTCTTATTTATTTTTGCGATTATGAGTGGCAATTTTATATTTTTACCTTTTCACAATTTAAAAAAAAATCGTATAGGTAGTGTGGGAAAAATACGTTTTTTACAGTTTCAGATGACTTGTGATGTTTGAAAATTCACTACAATAAAAATAATGATCAGATAATTTTGAAACTAGTGTCGTGTATGTAGTTTAATTGAGACCACATATAAAAAGTTTCAGAAATTTTCAGGGGCACGAAACAACTCTGTTATCAATTTTCTAAAGTAACTTTTTCTCGACATTGAAAAGGTTTACGAACTTGACACTAGCGGTGGTTTCAAGTTCTGATGTCAGTAATTCGAATGTATATTTATTTCTATTGTATAATTACTTATTGATTTTATATCGCTCTATTAATATTTGAGGTGTCATGTGCAACCGGATCGTGTAATCGGGTCCTTCCCCGGACGCCCGGCAGGTGAAACTGAATGCAACGTTGCCGCGTTCTAGAACAGTCGGCGCGCCTCTTCCAATCTGGTGGTTGTGAGAATTTCTAAATAACTTTTTTTAAGTAATGCTTGACTTAATTAATTTCTCAAAATACGTAAGTTGTTGACCTTCCGGTAACTTTGGACCATAGTAGTTTCCGTTTAAACACACAATTGTCGACTTGCGTCTGTACGTACAAGGAGACGAGGACCGGACGCTATGGTGGTGGTCCAAAAGCGATAAGCGTTTATCGCATTAAACGCTTCGTTAATTACCACTTAATTGTGTTATGGCTAATTACTGCTGACTGACGTCTCGCAAGCGTCGTCTTTGTAAACTTTGTCTCGCGCTTCTTTACACTAAACTCAAGATCCTGATCACGATCTTCGTAAACATTATTGCTCAGTAAACTCCGGATCTTGTCTCACTCGATCGTTTGAAAAGTCTTCGCCGTTCCAAACTGGTGGCGTTTCGTTTACTTTCTCTAGACAAGTTCGTCGGCCATTTGTGATGCTAAAAACATTATGGCCGGGTCTAATTATACCCGGACTGGCTTTCGTAAAATTTTATGTTTCACATTTACAGCTTCTTTAATTTTCTGATTGTATTTTTAATAGATATGGCTCGTAACTTACCCGGGTGCTCGCGCGTAATATCCTCTTGTAATATTATATATTTATTAATACATTTTTGAATGCTAGAAAATTAAATTAGCATTTAGCTTTTATCACATAGGACTATTTCGTAGAGTCCTAGTGTGTTATTATTTAAAATATGATTGTTAGTTCGTTAATGTATTTAAAAAAAAACAACGATAGTTAATGAGGAAATCGAGAAGTTGCAGACGTTTACATGGTATGGAATAATAATAAACCTTGTTAGAAACCGGAAACTGAACAAGTGAAAGGTAACTATTTCATCTAAACTAAAATTACAACTAAGCTGCCCAAATAATTTAGGCTAATTTTATGCTTTCAAGTAAAATGGCGTAATAAATAACTACAGGAAACAGTGGGTGGTGGATGTAGTCTATATGGGCTATAGTATGCGTGGTTGGGTTAAGAGTCTGCAGAGGCTGTCGGCCATGTTGGTTTTAATCCCATAAGAACAATGTTTCGTTATTTATTGACGATAGTTGTGTATGAGGTGTACTTTTAAACGTTATAATATTGCGCGTTGGGTTTTATTTTCATATTTTGAATGGATGCGCCTAGTTTTGAAATATAGCTTAAAATAAAAACTTCGGACTAAATATTTTTTTAATTTTTTTCTAAAAAGCTGATTAGAAATTTACAAAGCAATTCCAACGTACAATTTAATTCTTGATCAAATGCAATTTTTTGGGGGAAATCCGTTTAAAAATAACTGTTTAGTTTGTATCATATGTCCGGTTCGAAAATAACATCGTTCTTATGGGATTAAAATCAACATGGCCGACAGCCTCTTCAGACTCTTAATATCACCGTACGTGTTTATGTGGACAGATGAGAGGGTGTGTGGGTAGGAAATGTATGAGGAGGGAGGTTGGCATAGCTTGTAAAGTTTGTATTGTATTTTTTTGTTCAAATACAACATTTCCCAAATTTTCATAATCAACGGGTGAAAAATCGACGTGGTCACTTCCATAGAAGTATGGGGTGTCCTTGTAATAATAATAATAATAATGGTTTTATTGCACAATACTGTTTACAGAGAGTGAATATAGGACTAAAAAGTCCTCTCTTACTATTAACCCTAATAGTAAGGTGGTAATTAGTGTCCGGATGTTGTGTAAGGAAGAGAACTGAGCTGCCAGAAAACCAGACAACACTACGTGGTTCTAATATACTGTATAGGTCCTTTGGTTGCTCTAGCTATTAGGCTAAGTTAGTAACAACTGATTCACCCTTCATAATCGTCCATATCTAATAATTAATGAGTAGTATTTAGATAAATAATGAAGGGTGAATCGGTAAGTAGTTAACAGGTTGACGCTCGTTACCACTGTACTATCAGTGGCGTCATTACACAACAGGGGCTCGACACAAAGAACACAGCAGCAGCACAAAGCTTGATGGAGCGTCGCCATCAGTCTTGGTGGCTCTAAATTACCTCCCGGTGGTAGTCCACCTTGCACACGTCTCTGTGCCGAGGGGGGTCGTTAGCACGGAGGTGCAACACTTTGGGTGTGTTTACGATCGATGTGTACGCCGTCTGTAGGCTACATTGTCAATGAGTACGTATAAGTTTTTACGTACGTAAATATTGGGAGAGAACATTGGTCCTTCGAATGGTTGTAATACTTTATTTAACGAATGTCCCGACATGAGAGCGCTTAGTGACATTAGAGTTAGTTCTGAAGTGTGGTGTTGCCAAGAGGATTGCGTTTGACATAAGACAAACAATAATTACTTGGTAAGGTAGAAATCCATTTGAGGAGGAATTTTAAATTTGTTCAAAACAAAAATACAACAGAGCAATATATAAATTATGTGATTAGAACAATCTATAAAGAATAGGAGCACACGTGTAAAGAAAATTTTCATAATATAAATATAATATAGTAAACACTCACAATAAAATTCACAATATTAAACAAGTAGGTTACAAAACAGGTGCATTTAAATAAATGAAACGTTAAGGTCGTTGCTACGGTTGCCGCTATCTTACTTCGTCACGACGTTGGTCGAGACATTCCAGAACTCCTCGTAGTTATAGCATTTGCAGTAAGAGCGCTCTAAAGTCAAGTCGTGGCACTCAATAACTAAACAATAGTTCGTTTACTTTTCAACGATTTAATATGATTTGTAACGTACGTAAAATTGGGAGAGAAGTAGTTATAGGTTGGTAATAGTTAACAAAGCAGTACAAAACATTTTCATGAAAGTAATCTTCAAAATGATCAATTTTTGAGCTATAGTTTCTATATTCATGATAATTAAAGGAGGGTTTGGTGCTGCGCGCAATAATTCTCTGCACATTTGTGCAACTTCCCATGGAAGACGACAGACAAATAGCAGTATACAAGCTGTGTTACAGGTGCAGGAATGCAGTCCCGCCCACACACTTGCCATGCAAATATCGACGGGCTCCCTCGTTGGTTCTGCGATGATTCGACTTTTATCCGATTTGTTCGCTTTCACTCGTCTCACGTTAGAACTCGTGTTTGTTCATGGTGTCTTCAGACATATTTACAGACGTACGTTTACCGTTGTGTTCACCCCTGTGGGTGTTTGTATCGACGGGTTCCCTAGTTGGTTCTGCGTTGAGTCGATTTTTATCCGATATGTTCGCTTTCACTCGTCTCACGTTAGAACTCGTGTTTGTTCATGGTGTCTTCAGACATATTTACAGACGTACGTTTACCGTTGTGTTTCCCTGTTTTGATGTTTGTATCGGTTTACCGTTGTGTTTCCCTGTGTGGATGTTTTGTATCGACGGGCTCCCTTGTTGGTTCTGCGATTAGCCGATTTTTATCCGATTTGTTCTCTTTCACTCGTCTCACGTTACAGATCGTGTCTTCAGTCTTATTGACAAACGTACATTTACCGTTGTGTTTCCCTGTTTTGATGTTTGTATCGACGGGCTTCCTAGTTGGTTCTGCGATAAGTCGACTTTTATCACACTTGATCGCTTTCTCTCCTCTCGCGTTGCAACTCGTGTTTGTTCACAGTGTCTTCAGTCTTATTGTACATTTCCGTTGTGTTCCTCTCTGTGGATGTTTGTATCGAAGGGGTCCCTTTTTGGTTCAGTGATAAGTCGACTTTTATCACACTTGATCGCTTTCTCTCCTCTCGCGTTGCAACTAGTGTTTGTTCACGTTGTCTTCAGCCTTATTGTACATTTCCGTTGTGTTCCTCTCTGTGGATGTTTGTATCGAAGGGGTCCCTTTTTGGTTCTCGACGGGCTCCCTTGTTGGTTCTGCAATGCAATCGACTTTTATCAGATTTAATCGCTTTAATTTGTTTTACGTTAAGACTCATGGTACAATAAACACATACAGAGCTGACGAACATTAGAAATTGCTACCTGGCTTCCTCAAAATAATAACTTGCTGATTAATAATTTAATTGTGTTTCAAAAATAAACAATAAAGGGTAAAGAAAAATTACAACAATTTAAAATTATTTATTGAAAAGAGAATGTCTCTGGAATTGTAATTATTTAAAAATTATTTGTTTATAACTTGGCTTCAAATAAATATTTCGTTCTATCTTAACTTGATTTCACATATTATTTTTATGATGTTTAAAATATTTATACTACTTTATTTACTTTTAATTTGATATATTGGAATTGTAATATGACGTTTGTTACACGAAGTGTTTATTGTCAATAAACAAATAAAACATTTTGATTTTATTTATTGTTGACATTTGTTGTGTTGTTTAAATCGTGTTACAGTCTTTCCTTCCCATGAGTTATGCTATAATTTACACGATAAGTAATGAATTAATACGATAATTAGTAACAAATTAATACGCGTTTAATATTTTGTAGTATGTTTTTAAACATTATATGTTTTGTTTTATAATATCTCACGTATATACGCCTTAAAAATAACCGTGTTCTTTGCTGGGATGTAGAATTTGTGTTTGAAAGTTCTTTGATGATGTTTGTTTTTGTCAGAATAAATTTGAAGTGTTTGATGGATGGCGTGTCTACGAGAAATTGATTAAAAACTTTAGTACTTTTAAATGTTTGCAGAAACCGAATGTTTTAACTTTAATAACTTTTATATTAACATGTAAAAAGAGTTCGCATGTTTGTATTTTACATTAACTAAATTTGTTATTCATATATATTTGTATATTTAACTGGATTTTTATTTTTCAAGTTGAATTATTGTCATTGATAGTATTTTATAACGCCCAAAAATGTGATTGTTAAAAAAAACTTGCTGGAAGGGCCACCAATGGTATTTTTGGTTAGCTGTTACAGCAAGTTAAAACCTGTTGAGGAAGGAATCTGTTGCTTAAGGATTGTGCGTGCAACACTGTGGCGATAAAGGAGGATCTGCTCGCCTCTGCGTCCGCTTCAACAGGTCACTGTTGCCCTCCAGATATCGGAAATAAGAGGGCAACAAGTAGAGCAGAATGGGGGGAGGTGGGGCTGGACACGGCAGCGAGAGTGAGAGAGAGGGAAGATCGATACTATCAAGACTAATCTATGTGCGAGGCGTGGCCAGTCCGTCCTCTAAACACTGAGCATAAACGAAACTAAATCAACGTTTGGATTTAAACAGAAATTCAAAATTAGCTTCTTTGCTACCATGAGCCAATGAATACAGATCCGTATTCATCGCCTGAACTGTGTAGACTATCCCTGAACTGTGTAGACTATCCCTGAACTGTGTAGACTATCCTCTCTGGTGGAGTGTAACATACACATGATTAATTGCTGGAATGTGTTCAAATTAACAATCGAAGTTACGTCAATGATTGTTCGATTGTCGATAATTTTGACAGTGGAGTGAAGGTAAACAACACATAGCCATCTAATGTAATGTTAATATGATAAAACAGAGGCGGTACGCACAGGACTTGCCGCACGTGTGTATAGAAAAGTTCTTGTTTACTGTAAAATATACCGAAAGAAAAAGATTTTGTTTTGTAAAATGTCAATTTCATGTTATACCAGTGAATACCGTACAAATGACCGATAGTTGAACTTAACTGAATAAAAAATTAAAATAATAATGACCTTCACTCAGAGCTGCACAGATAGAATGTAGCACAAACGTCCTTACTTCCATCTACTTACTCTCAGTCCAGGATAAGCCGTATGTACACTCTCCCCGAGATAAGCCAAACGCACCCCAGCACGAGACAGGCCGTACGTAAAATTACACAAGATAAGCACTACATACCCTGAGTATGAGATAAGTCGTACATACACACTCTGAGATTATCTGTACGTACACTCTCCCCGAGATAAGCCAAACGCAACCCAGCACGAGACAGGCCGTACGTAAAATCACCCAAGATAAGCACTACATACCCTGAGTATGAGATAAGTCGTACATACACACTCTGAGATTATCTGTACGTACACTCAGCCCGAGATAAACCATCCATCTTAATCAAACTCTGATTGAAAATTACATTCAAATTTCTCTAGTCGTTGTAAGGTTATGACCACATAATGGAACTGCTCTCTTGGTCCGTTTACATGACGTGCGTTTACTATGGAGGTGGGCGTGTTAATGCATCACGCACGACCCTGCCTACTCCGACTTCATCTTCTTAACAGTTCCGTTCTTGGACATATAAATTACTCGGCGGTCGTTGTAAGGTTATAACCACATAACGGAACTGCTCTCTTTGTCGATTACATGACGTGCTTTAACTATGGAGGTGGGCGTGTTAATGCATCACGCGCGGCACTGCCTACTCCGACTTCATCTTCATAACAGTTCCGTTTTGGGACATTTAAATTACTCGGCGGTCGTTGTAAGGTTATGACCACATAACGGAACTGCTCTCTTGGTCCGTTTACATGACGTGCGTTAACTATGGAGGTGGGCGTGTTAATGCATCACGCACGACCCTGCCTACTTCGACTGCATCTTGATCACCGTTCCGTTCTGAGACATATAAATTACTCTGAAGTCGTTGTAAGGTTAAGACCACATAACGAAACTGCTCTCTGGGTCTGATTATACGCTAGTATACGATTTCTCTTTTACTAAGCCGCGAATAAGTTTTTAGTAAGCCATAAAGCCGCCAATAATTGGACCAATCCATGATAACACGTGAACGGTTTCGTCCAGTCGGGCAGTTCTAGCATTGTAGCTGGCAATCTCCATTATTATTAGCTCACTGGCTGGCGAGGGCGCATTTGTCCTGTCATTCAAGACGCCGTTTTAGTAAGCCATAAAGCCGCCTATAATTGGAGCCCGTGACGTCCCTCACCAATCCATGGTAACACGTGAACGGTTTCGTCCAATCGGGCAGTTCTAGCATTGTAGCTGGTAATCTCCATTATTATTAGCTCACTGGCTGGCGAGGGCGCATCTGTCCTGTCACTCAAGGCGCCGCTTTAGTAATCCATAAAGCTGCCTATAATTGTAGCCCGTGACGTCATTCACCAATCTATCGTAATACATAAACAGTTTCCTCGAGTCGGGCAGTTCTAGCAGGCAATCGCCGTTATTATTAGCTCACTGGCTGGTGAGGGCGCATCTGTCCTGTCACTCAAGGCGCCGTTTTTAGTAAGCCATAAAGCTGCCCATAATTGGACTCCGTTACGTCACTCACCAATCAGTTCTTGACCTTGCTGCAGACCGGTTCTTCCCCTCACCCATGGCGGATTCCATTCCCCATTGTTCGTATCTCTGGAGAATTGTTTGCGTGCTTTACGGTTGTGGGGGAATCGTACTTGGAGTAGGGATTCCATGTACATTCGTTATTAGTCTTATTTTATTTAATTGGTATTGTATGTATAGGGACAACTCTAGTGCTATATAATGCATGTAACAGAATTAGGTACAGTACTGTATCTATTCATTTCTTATTATTATTACGTGAATATGCTTTGAATTTATTTATTTTTTTTATTTTCTCGTTTCAGGTAAATACATTGGGCCTTGCGTTGCTAGCTTATTTAAATGGTGAGCAAATTATAATTTATGGTTTCATTCTTGCATGTTATTGTTTATCTACTGTTAGAGTCTGCGGAAGCTGACGGCAATGTCGGTTTAAATCCCATAAGAACAATGTTATTTGCGAATCCATATTTTGCTGTTATTTATTGACAAAAAGTTGTGTATGAGGTGTCATTTTAAATTTTATCATGTTGCGCAATGGATTTTATTTTGATATTTTAAATGCATACGCCTATTTTTTCAAAATTAAACTAAAAATTGTTAAAATTTCAAACTTTAAACTAAAAATTGTATATATATTTTGTATGAAACTAATTAAGAATTTGCAAAGCAATTTTAACGCAAATTTCATTCTTGTGCAAAAGCAATATGTTTGGAAAAAACCGTAAAGAAATAACTGTTTAATTTGCATACGCTTGCTTGGATGTCTGGTTTGAAAATACCATTGTTCTCTTGGGGTTAAACCAACATGGCCGACAGCCAATGCTGACTCTTAAGTACAATTTATGGAGTTGTGTGTTTACGTTTGAACGAATTGTTGGCTTGCTAGAATGTGCATTTATGTTATGGCCTTGTTTAGTATGAGAGTTGAGCGTTTCTTGTATGAAAGGTCCGACAACAAGAAACATTTCTGACGTTTTGGACAGCTAATTTTTATTTATATAGATAAGGTAAAGGCAGCAAAGAATTGTTGATACCGTGGTTGGGCTGCAAAGAGCACAGTGGTCAATTTTGACCGAGGGTTACTTATGAGGGATCGATTGTGGAGACCGCCAAGTGATATGGATGGTATAGAGAGCCTGCACTTAACCAATGTCAATTTAAATAAATTTATTCTAGGCCGTCGAGTGTTATGATGGTTATTTGGACGGACTTTATGAAGTTTCTTCCTCCTTGCATCACTCTCGTTTCAATAATTAACTTTTCTCTATGTCAATGTAATCCCTATATATTAAAATCTATGTCAATGTAAAATCAAATCATTCGTATTCATTTGAAAGCGATTAGTAGAGATGGCAACGATATATCGATACATCGAAAATATCGATAAATATGTTTCAATATATCGAAAATATCGATAAATATGTTTCGATATATTGAAAATATCGATAAATATGTTTCGATATATCGATATATTAATATTGATATTTTGTTTTGATAATATCGGCCATATCGATATTTTGGTGCGATATATCATACCAAAAAATATAGACGCCATTCTTCTAAAAATTACAATTAAAAAAAAACACGATTTAGTTGCCTCTTGCGCGTACAAAACACGCATTGAAATAATATATTAACTTTATTTCATTTATTTTTTTCGTGAGGTTAACGCACTAAAATTTAGTTTATTGTAGACCAGAGGGTTGAATGGTAGCGACCCTATATTCGAATGTTATTACATTATTCCTTTTAACATAATAACTAAAGGTATAAGGATTATGATTTTGAATTTTTTTATTCAACCCCACAGATCACAACTTTTTTTGTGTAGGCAAATGAATTTAATTTTAACATTCAGTATGATATTCTTAATAGTGACAGCAAAACATGAGTGCATTTTTGGCCATGATACAAGAGGTAGTGCATAATTGAAATAGACAAATAAAATTTATAAATCAATACATCGGTTATCTTTCGATATAATCGTTAGATTGATTTTTGGTTTGCGATATATAGGTAATTAAATATGTCGATATGTTGAAAATATTTGCCATCCCTAACGATTAGTGACATCTATAATTTACTTCTGAACACGTACTTGGCCTATGTACGATAGCAGACGCTCGGCTCGTCAACGGTATTCGACACCTATTGTGGAACACCTGACAAAGGATGCCGCTAATGTTGACCAGTGTTGCCCCGAGATAAGATAACAACCGCGGCGTGGGGCCTACTCTAGCGACCGCGAGTTTTGACGTCGACTGTACACCGGCAACCAGTCCTGAAGGTCAACGAAGGTGAGATGCTGTGAGCGGTTACTTCTAGCTCTCCGGTTGTCTTGCGGTGCATTGCGTTTGCCGATTCCAACTGGCATCTTAACCAGAACCCCAACATTTTTGGGTCCTCTGGTTCACACGATTCCTGCGATTTTCATCACTTTTGGTTTTGTCATTATTTTTCTTCAAAGTTAGCTCTCCTAAGTTACTATGATTTGTTGTTTGTATTTATCATTCGATAATTTTTCTTTTTCATTAATTATTTTGTTAAATGTGAGTAGATTAAATCCGGGGGGTTCACCACCATACCGAGAAGACTTCGAACTTTCACGCTCAATGCGATTTCGGCCACCCTCCTAGGAGCGCCGGCTCGTATTGTTTCACAACCTTCGGTTTTGACTGGCCTCCTCGAAGCGTCAGCAATTATTTTCGATTACCCTCATTTTTTCCAAGAGCGCCAACTTTCGCCCATTCCAAGAAGACTTTTCCAACAGACCACTCTGCATCGATTTTTCTTCTGCAGCCTTGGGTTTTGATTTTCCACCTAGGAGGGTTGGGACGTATTTTTGGATCACCGATTTTATACCTATTAGTGTGAGGTCATATTTTTAACTACTTTCCAATTTTGGCTACCCTCCGAAGAGGGTGACGTCGTATTATTCGACCACCCACCTATCTATAAGGTAAGTAATTTCAATTTTATCACTCTTAAGACAATGGCATAGGTGGCAGTATTAGGTTTTTAGTGTTGGATAAGGAACTTGACTTAATGATGGAAGATATAGTTTTGGGTTTCATACCTTTATCACAGTTTAATAAAATAAATGGAATTTTAAAACATTAAAACGTAAAACCAGAAAACACTTAAACCATAGAAACCCGAAAAACCTGGAAACACCGAAAACATGCCGTCACACAATTGTATCTCATCACCAATCAGGTTATTGACGGGTGGAGCCGTGTGTGCCGTCACACAAGTGTATAGCAGCACCAATCAAGTTATTGAGGGGCGGAGCCGTGTATGCCGTCACACATGTGTATCGCAACACCAAACAGGTTATTGACGGGCGAAGCCGTGTATACCGTCACACGTGTATCGCAACACCAATCGGGTTATTGACGGGCGAAGCCGTGTATGCCGTCACACAGGTGTATCGCAACACCAAACAGGTTATTGACGGGCGAAGCCGTGTATACCGTCACACGTGTATCGCAACACCAAACAGGTTATTGACGGGCGAAGCCGTGTATGCCGTCACACAGGTGTATCGCAACACCAAACAGGTTATTGACGGGCGAAGCCGTGTATACCGTCACACGTGTATCGCAACACCAATCGGGTTATTGACGGGCGGAGCTGTGTATGTCGTCGCACATGTTTATCGCAACACCAATCAGGTTATTGACGGGTGGAGCCGTGTATGTCTTCGCATATGTGTATCGCAGCACCAATCAGGTTATTGACGGGCGAAGCCGTATATGTCGTCGCACATGTGTATCGCAACACCAATTAGGTTATTGACGGGCGAAGCCGTATATGTCGTCGCACATGTGTATCGCAACACCAATCAGGTTATTGACGGGCGGAGCCGTGTATGTCGTCGCATATGTGTATTGCAGCACCAATCAGGTTATTGACAGGCGAAGCAGTGGTAATGACCATTCACCCACCCAAACACGTGCAGTGGTATTGCCCCACCCACCCACCCATACATGTACAGTGATATTAACATACAACAGTGATACCCATACAAGTGCATACACGTACAGTGGTACTGACCCACCCGTACACGTGCAGTGGTATTGACCCACTCGCCCACCCGTACAAATACAGTGGTATTGAACTTACTGTGTAATGTTCTGTAATGGTTGTGTATTGCAACACCAATCAGGTTATTGACGGGCGAAGCCGTACACCAATCAGGTTATTGACGGGCGGAGCCGTGTATGTCGTCGCATATGTGTATTGCAACACCAATCAGGTTATTGACGGGCGAAGCCGTGTATGTCGTCGCACATGTGTATCGCAACACCAATCAGGTTATTGACGGGCGAAGCCGTGTATGTCGTCGCACATGTGTATCGCAGCACCAATCAGGTTATTGACGGGCGAAGCCGTGTATGTCGTCGCACATATGTATCGCAGCACCAATCAGGTTATTGACGGGCGAAGCTGTGAATGCCGTCACACAGGTGTATTGCAGCACCAATCAGGTTATTGACGGGCGGAGCCGTGTATGCCGTCACACAAGTGTATCGCAGCACCAATCAGGTTAATCATGTAAACCAATGTATGCAAATCTACATTCGAAAGCTTTCTGGTCCATATCAAAGAGTTGCTTTGCTTTGTGCACGCTCATCCCATATCAATCCGGAATAGTTAATGGCTTTTAACCCAGTTTGTGTAATCGAGCTCATATTAAAACATCGTTTATAAATACAGTATAAATACAATTATAAATAGCGTTTCAATTATAAATACAGTAATACTTAGTTGAAGTATGTATTCTTACGAAAGAAACGTTAGGTACAGTACATTAAATGTAGCTTCGCTAATGTATCATTCATTACATTTTTTTGCTTTTTTGCTACGATTGAACGGTATTAGTAGTACCAGAGTTTTGCTCTAATAACTAAGTAACTCGTAATAAACTAGTAATAACACTTGTTTGATGACATAAAACATATCTTGTAGTTACTAAAGAATCTACTAAATTTTCAAATTCTGTTTCTAACTTACGAAATCATTGCCTATACAGGATCATTGTATACGAAATTATTGAATGGATCAGCAAGTACAGGGTTACTTGCAGGTGGTATATGGAAAATACTGGTGATATTAACATAATTCATGGTGGTTAATGCCTTCTTCTGGTACGTCTGAGGTGTGCCATCCTTTAAGAGGCCGAGGACACCATTGTTGATGCCTTCTGTTAGTATATCTGTGGCCGTGCTATGCGGTATAGGTGGAGGGCTCCATGGTTGATGCCTTGTGCTGGTATGTATGTGGCTGTGCCAGGCGGTATAGGCTGAGGAGAGCTCAATGGTTGAAGCCTTATGCTGGTATGTATGTGGCTGTGCCAGGCGGTATAGGCTGAGGAGAACTCAATGGTTGATGCCTTGTGTTGGTATGTATGTGGCCGTGCCATGCGGTAGAGGCTGAGAAAAACCCCATGGTTGATGGCTTGTTCTGGTATGTCTGTGGCTGTGCCATGCGGTAGAGGCCGAGGACCCCAAGGTTGATGGCTTGTTCTGGTATGTCTGTGGCTGTGCCACGTGGTAGAGGCTGAGGAGGACCCCAAGGTTGATGGCTTGTTCTGGTATGTCTGTGGCTGTGCCATGCGGTAGAGGCCGAGGACCCCAAGGTTGATGACTTGTTCTGGTATGTCTGTGGCCGTGCCACGTGGTAGAGGCTGAGGAGAACTCCATGGTTGATGCCTTGTGCTGCTATATCTGTGGCCGTGCCACGTGGTAGAGACTGAGGAGGACCCCATGGTTGATGGCTTGTTCTGGTATGTCTGTGGCTGTGTCATGCGTTACTGGCCGAGGACCCCATGGTTGATGCCTTGTGCTGCTATATCTGTGGCCGTGCCACGTGGTAGAGACTGAGGAGGACCCCATGGTTGATGGCTTGTTCTGGTACGTCTGTGGCCGTGCCATGCGTTACTGGCCGAGGACCCCATGGTTGATGCCTTGTGCTGCTATATCTGTGGCCGTGCCACGTGGTAGAGACTGAGGAGGACCCCATGGTTGATGGCTTGTTCTGGTACGTCTGTGGCCGTGCCATGCGTTACTGGCCGAGGACCCCATGGTTGATGCCTTGTGCTGCTATATCTGTGGCCGTGCCACGTGGTAGAGACTGAGGAGGACCCCATGGTTGATGGCTTGTTCTGGTACGTCTGTGGCCGTGCCATGCGTTACTGGCCGAGGACCCCATGGTTGATGCCTTGTGCTGCTATATCTGTGGCCGTGCCACGTGGTAGAGACTGAGGGGGACCCCATGGTTGATGGCTTGTTCTGGTACGTCTGTGGCCGTGCCATGCGTTACTGGCCGAGGACCCCATGGTTGATGCCTTGTGCTGGTACGTCTGTGGCTGTGCCATGCGGTAGAGGCCGAGGACCCCGTGGTAGTACAGTGAGGCACTGACCGCACGCTATTGTTGCGAAACACCGTGAAGGGCGACCAACCGCCTCGCTCGCTGCGCTCATCGTAATTGCTCTGTCAGGTTCCCTTCCTCTACTACTGAATAACGTCCGTATCCTCTAATATCCTTTGATATGGTTCTTTTCACAATACGATCTTTTTTGTAATCCCTTAAAAATCAGATGTTTGGTTTTAGATGGATTGTTCACTTTTTATTAGATTTCTGGTAGAACTTATCTCGCCATTAATAAACACGATGATATCCTTTTCCCTGTCTGTCCCAAAACAATGCGGCATACAGAAAATTATACATATAAATAAAATGATACAACAATCCAAATCGGCTAGTTATAAATTCAAGTAGTACATACATGTTGATACAACTGAAGTAAATAAATAAGAGTACCATCCTTGTAACGCCCAATCAATAGAAGCCCAGCCCGTTTAGGTAGTCTAAATGTTTCTGCATAACTTGGCCGACATTGTGTTCGGTAAGCAGCTGAAATCTGCTCTAATGACCCTCCCCATTGTTTCTCCGAACTTGTGTCTATTAGGGCTCCACTCTTCAGCTATTGATTTTAAATCAACCGTGAAAACTTCTATTAAAGACACTGAACATGTTTCAGTATTACACCTTTCTCAGGAGATCCATAATGAATATAGTTTCGTAAAAATAATTTAAGAGACGAAAAAGTGAAACAATAATAATTCCAGCTCAGATGTCATACATAATATTGATTGGAAAGAACAACGGAAACGTTAAAATATAAATGTTAGTTTCTCAAAAAAATCAAGCGACTATAGCGAACATTAAAATAATAACAATAATAAAGTCACCGCTCAAAAATATAAATGAGTGGTGGGAAAGAAGAACAAAAACATTAGAACATAATTTTGTGTTTCGTAAAAAATCAAGGGTCTAAAACTATACATTACAATAACAATAATCCAAGCCCAATAGTTTTAAATGAGTGGTCGAAAAGGACAAAAGAAACATATAATCATTTTCCAACGGCAACACTCACAAAATTATAATTAAAACAACACATTATATTGTTATTGTTACAATAACGTCAGTTTTATTTTTGGTGACAATTGTTTCTCACAAGACGTATTATGTTGACGTTGAAAATTATTATAAAACCAACTCCAAAGAAAATTATACCAAATTTATATAATTTGGACATTTAGGGAGTACGCACAGATTCGTACTGAAAGTAAACAATACATTGATCTGGTATTTAAAATAAAATGCGTCATTCAGCAGTCCGACAAAGTAAGGTACGCATTATCCACAAAAGTGATTAAATATATGATGAACATGTTGACGTACACGAAGTGTTCTGCCCGAGGCTGACTGAAGAACTTAACTAATTTTCGAACATGTTCGTAGTTAGCAAACATGTCAACATTACTCTATAAACCATGTATTAAACAACCAAAACTTTAAGTTCATTTGTGTTTACTTCATCGTTTCAACTAATTTTGATTACAACATTGGGAAATAATTAACTCACTGAAAAACGGATAACCACCTAAAGTGCCCTGGCCAACGGCTATCTCTAAGGAACAGTCAAACTCAGTTAGTAAGCAGACTAGACAAGGCATCCACACGTATACTAAAACATGTTATCATTCTTATTCTCTTTTAAATAAGCACAGTTGTGTCTCATATTTGAGAATCACACGGAGTTCTGATATAATTCTCCGATAAGGCCAGGATAGTAAAATCCTAATTTCTTGCAGAAGTAGGATACGTTATCCATTATTATATAAAATACATCCTGGTAGTAGTTCAGGTTCATCCCATTTACGTCGTTCATGGCGATAATTGAAGCATTTAAGCATCATTGCTTTTGTGTTAACGTATAAATTTCCGGTTTGAACACATCGCCAGGATATCCACTCATGGTTTCCTCAGCGCTAATTGCAAGACGTGGTCACTGCGGGGCCAGGGCAGCCAGCGGAGCAGAGCACAGACGGTGGTCTGAAGGAAGCCCCTGTGCTGGGCCAGCGGGCTGGAACGACTCACGCCATTCGTGATATACTGCTTCATACACCTCCGTGGTGACCGAACATTAGGCAGCAAAAACACGAATACGTCTTGTTTAACTGGTAGTATATGTTTACAATTATGAGACGTCGTCAGTTGTAAACGTCGTAAGAGTAAAGAAGTGAATTTGATCTCGATTCGGATACTGAATCAGAAAATTGGATTGCTTTCAGACTCTGCAAGAAATGAAGGATAAATTTGTATGGCCGCACATTTATAATTAATAAAACTTTTTCAAAAAACAGAAATAAAAAATAAACTATTTAAACGAGTTTTAACTTTAGTTTTAAATACTGCTTATTTAAGAAAATTGTCAAAAAAATGAAAATTAAAGATTCCAAGAAAATATTACGGCAAGAAGATAGAGAGAGGAATGGTAGTCTAGGATGGCCGGAAAAAGCAACACCGGAGAGAGTTAACCTAAAGGTTAATTATCTCTGATTTAGGGCTCTAAAGGGAAAGAAAATATAGAAGTCATGAGACACTGGCAAAGGAAGTTTGAACTACGTCCAGTTTTTTTGGCTGAAGGAAGAATACTCCGCCGAGGAGATCACAGTTTAGTTCCTGAATTCTGCAGGAAACGACGTAAAGAAGCATCAAGACCTCTGTAGACAACTAATTGGTTTAACGAATATCTCAATTTGGGTAAAAAAATCCCTTTACGAGAGTCAGATTGACGCCATTGGTATTTCTCTGCCTCCTGGCGGTTTTCGTGAAATATTTTTCCACATTCCTGTGTTTCAATTCGTCTTCTTTGAGTCTCAGTATCATTCACCATTGTTCGTATCATCCAACAATTGCCATCTTCTTACTCTTTTCTTTCTTGTTCCCTCCACCATTCCTTCAATAGCTACTCTCAATAAACACTCTTTTCTCATGTATGTCCTAACCAATTTATTTTTCTCCCTCTGCATCTTAAACAATTTGCCTCTCCTCTCCGCTCCTCTTCTCAATACTCACCTTAACTTCCTATTTTACACATTACATCCTCTTAGCGACATTTCCATTGCTTTATAGGGTCAGATAGTGGTGATTGAACTTCACTGATTTGTAATATCCCTACAACCATAGCGATTATTAGGTATGGAAACAATACTCTCAACAATGGCAGCACATATGGGTTATTGTTTCATGAGTGTATAATGCAGCTTCCCTTTGAGTGAACCAACGGGTTGGCCACTGTGCAGTAGCTACTAGTAGTGGTCTAATATTGCTGATCGTTCGGTTTATAAATACCACCTCTTCGTGATATGATGAGAGAGAGAGAGAGAGAGAGAGAGAGAAGGAAAAAAGAAAACAAAATATAAATGGCCTAGTGAGTGTAAGAACAGTTTTATTTGTAAATTGTATTCAACAAAAATTTTATTTGTAATTTGCTATGGAATACATCTTGAAAGTTATGATTTTGGACAAAATTATTGTTCAGTATAAATTGTAACGAAAATAAATGTCAAAAACTAACTTTCCTTCAATTTTTTTCTTTCGTTGGAACTTTACTCTATCAAAAACCCAATTTTCAATTATTAGTCACACTTGTAAAAGTAAAGTAAATTTAAAATATAGTACATAGACCGTGCAATTACGTTTGTTTAATGTCTCTACATTTCAGATTTCTTGATGGTCACTTGACGAATTTACTGTAGTTATTGTACAAACAGCTTATCAACAGTTGGGGTTTGGACCGTTGTTCCTCTAGATTAGACTCCCGACGGTCGATCTGAAACAGACTTCGCTTCACTCGGTGCTGTTTACTGTGTGTGCACCCTGAGGCATCGCTCGACCTGGATCTGAGGTCCAAGCTTGCACCAAGGGTGACGTCACTGGTGGCGTCATGATGAGTTCATCCCAGAACAGCTCTCCGTCTCTCTCTGCCCATCAAGTGAAAAGCCGTCGAACCCGGATATCTTTCCGGCCGTTGGGAGTTCAGTGAGCCGTGCGTGCTGTCGCCGAACTGCCCCGTGTGTCCGCTACACGACGCCGTCTTGGGTAGAGATTATTCAAACATTCATTCAGTTATACTTGAGTGTTCTTTCATTTATGACTATTTACAGTCATAATCACACGGGGTTTCAAAATCTCGAACAAATTAAGTACTTTTATATAATATTTTGTGTGGAAATTGTTTATACAATATTTCGTTGATCTTAATATATATACAGTAATCCATAAACGATGTACTCACTCTCCAAGTACGAAAAGTATTTTTTTGGTGGATGACTTTTGGAGGGAAGTTAGCTTTTGTATGATAGAGACCCAATGGGAAAGGATTGATCAAAATTCCATTCCTAAGGGGGTGTAACAGCCCCCCCCCCACGGTTAATTTTTCTATAAGAGTAACATTTGAATTAATTAAATATTTTTCTTTCAAACAGTTGTTAAAAAAAATCACCAGACCTTGGTTAATTTGGTGATCATAGTGAAATGCTTAATGTCATTAATCATGATTGCACTACTTTGCATACACCTAAAGAAGACGTACAGAATGTTCTAGACTATACAACTTCGTTATCTAGGAGAATGGCATCAGACTAAGCTTTTATATTGATGCGATGGTTTCATGAGAACTACAGAGGGGAAATGAGGAAGCGAAGAGAACTATCCCGTAACGTTGTAAACAGCTCCTCCTCTAGTATAACATGAAGCTAATATGTCTACTGTTTATCAAAGTACAGTTGACGATGCTATTGTTTATCGATAATGTTTACCTCCAACTGTACTGGTTCTCCCTCTTACACTGTTATGTAAGTTCCCAGCATCAATAGTTTGTGGATAATGGGTAGACTAAGGCTAAAAGAAGGTAGCCTCTTCTTAAAAAACCTGACTAAAAAACTACCTGAAGAGGAAACAACAGAACAAATTAGCTACTGCATTTACATAAATATCGCAGACAATCCTGATGACTATAAACAAAACAGCTAACCATTACATGATACTGAAGAGGAATAGCTTAAATCACCGAACACATGTTAACAAAAAAGTCAAGCATATCACTCCATATTGCAGAATAGGCTAAATTAGTATGAATCCCAAAGTTGTAATATTTACCAAAATTGTTGGAATACGTAGACTGATGTGGATGGACCATGGGAATTTGTCCCATATTCTCATTACAAATAAATAAACAACGGACTGTAGTCGTACACTTAGTTGAGGACAAATATGGGGTAAAAAATAGTAGCACGTAAGAGCCTCCCATAGTTGCTAATAAAAATCTGGAGTTTTATACAATAATATATTCTGATTGCCAAATTATAATGATTCAAAACAGACGTTCGTTAAAAACTTGGATAATCTCAAACCCTCGCATACAGTGAGAGAGTCACAGTCCCGGCGAAATATAGTTAGTTGTAGTGAGGGAGACCTTGGCCAGAGTAACTCCTTGGAATGCCAGGCCTCGTAGTGCTCGTTCCCACAGCCGTCACACGACGCAGGAGGATGAATTATTTGAGTAGATGTGAACTTGCACTCATCTTGTTGACCTTTCACAGTCTCTGAAGGAAAAACAAGCCATTGGTGGAGCTGCAGTGAGAGAGTCACGGTACAGGCGAGATACAGATACGGTAGTTGTAGTGGGGGAGACCTTGGCCAGAGTAACTCCTTGGAATGTCAGGCCTCGTAGTGCTCGTTCCCACAGCCATCACACAACGCAGGATGGATGAATTATTTGAGTAGATGTGAGCTAGCACTCATCTTGTTGACCTTTCACAGTCTCTGAAGGAAAAACAAACCATTGGTGGAGCTGCAGTGAGAGAGTCACGGTACAGGCGAGATACAGATACGGTAGTTGTAGTGGGGGAGACCTTGGCCAGAGTAACTCCTTGGAATGCCAGGCCTCACAGTGCTCTTTCCCACAGCCATCACACGACGCAGGATGGATGAATTATTTGAGTAGATGTGAGCTAGCACTCATCTTGTTGACCTTTCACAGTCTCTGAAGGAAAAACAAACCATTGGTGGAGCTGCAGTGAGAGAGTCACGGTACAGGCGAGATACAGATACGGTATTTGTAGTGGGGGAGACCTTGGCCAGAGTAACTCCTTGGAATGCCAGGCCTCACAGTGCTCTTTCCCACAGCCATCACACGACGCAGGATAGATGTATAAGGAGCAAAGTTAACATAAGGTTTCTTATCATACTGTGTTGAATCAAAAGCTAATGCGTACTTGGGTTTAGTCATGTGGACGGAAGGTACTGCAATGACGAGCGCTTGTTTAACAAGTCCTTGGTTCGAAGTCACCTTGAGTGTGGCACGTATTTCCAAACGGGGTTTAGAAAACTGAAAATTTTAAAGGAATTTGATGGACCAATTACATAAATACGCTTACGTTTTTCTGCATTTGTTGGTACGAAAATTACAGTCTCAGGTGAGAATTAGTCTTTGCCACTATAGAGTCAGTCACCATCATATGAAAATTAAGTTTTCAGTGTTAACTCTATAAATGACTTTTGGCGAAGCCACTGTGACTTCACAATATGCCATAAATACGATATCAGTTGAGTATTCAGCGTGATCGTGTGTTTCCGAGCAAGATGGCGCCGGCGGATGTAAACATCGTATTGTAAACAGCACCGTAAACCAACTAACTGGGCTGAGGTTATATTTAGCCGTAGCTCCAGCAGTCTTCAGCGTTACTTGTACCTCTAGTTCACTTTTCACAAGTAATCCATTGTCTGCATCAGCACCGCCGGATTGGCCTCAACAACATGTTTTTGGTTTGTTCAATATTTTCCCTCTACGAAGGCCTAAAACGATATTTTTATAATGCCCTATTAAGGTGTATTTATGGTATTGTTAAGTTGTAGACTTAAAGAAGGGCGAGTTTTATCATGTTTTGTAAAAAAAGTATATATAAATATAAACCATGAAATTCTAACAATTGTCCAATGATGTTCAAATCTTTTTTCCACCCAAAACACTGCTGTAATACAAATTTTCGTATAGAAAAATATTGGATTGGAATGATTCGAAAGTAAAATCTTCCGATATTTTCCGCTTATTGACTACCATAGGCCTAACCACAACTTAGGCTAACCTTAACATAACTAAACCTAATATAATATAACTAAAAACTAAACAAACCTAACATAACATAACCTAAACAAATCTAACATTACCTAACCAATGTAGTGGTAGTGAATTAACGGAAAAGGTCACTATTTTCTAATGGACTTGTTGTATTTCCATGTAATTTAAAAGTATCTTAGAATATTATTACAGTTGTTGCGTTTGATTGAAAACAAAAATGTGTAATACTACTAACAAATAATTACACAACCACTTTCAGAAAGTAATATAAAAAATAATTATTAATAAATCTATTTTGTTTATAGCTGTGCTATGAGTTTTCCTTTCGAGATATGAGTAATGGTAGTATATAATGAAATATTGCACTTCTTTAAACTATCATATAGACATTTTTATTAAGATGTTAAAAACCTGTGATATAAATTCGAGAATTAATTAATGCCAGTGATTGATGGAGATCTAAAGTTGGTTCATATTTGAAAGCTTATTTAATCTATCACCGGGGTAAATGGTATCTCATTTACGTCTGTTCTCTCAGCACGTAAACGGCAAAGCACGGCGGTCAGCCCCACAAACACGTGTAGCTCAAACTGCTTTATTGAAAAAGTTGGCGGCGAGTGAAGCAGCCTCGGCATCGTCAGTGAGGGGGTTGTTGCGGGGAAATAATATTGACGCACCTGATAGCTGGCTCCAAACTGTCAGGTGTCCAGGAATCCCTTTTGAAGGGAACTTTGGCAGCGAGTGGAGCAGCCTCGGAATCGTCAGTGAGGGGGTTGTTGCGGGGAAATAATATTGACGCACCTGATAGCTGGCTCCAAACTGTCAGGTGTCTAGGAATCCCTTTTGGAGGTAACTTTGGCTGCGAGTGGAGCAGCCTCGGCCTCTCAGTGAGGGGGTTGTTGCGGGGAAATAATATTGACGCACCTGATAGCTGGCTCCAAACTGTCAGGTGTCTAGGAATCCCTTTTGGAGGGAACTTTGGCTGTGAGTGGAGCAGCCTCAGCCTCTCAGTGAGGGGGCTGTTGCGGGGAAATAATATTGACGCACCTGATAGCTGGCTCCCGAATGTCAGGTGTACAGGAATCCCTTTTGGAGGGAACTTTGGCAGCGAGTGAAGCAGCCTCGGCCTCGTCAGTGAGGGGGTTGTTGCGGGGAAATAATATTGACGCACCTTATAGCTGGCTTCCAAATGTAAGGTGTCCAGGAATCCTTTTAGGAGGTATCTTTGGCAGCGAGTGGAGCAGCCTCGGCCTCGTCAGTGAGGGTGTTGTTGCGGGGAAATACTATTGACGCACCTGATAGCTGGCTCCCAAATGTCAGGTGTCCAGCAATCCGTTTTGGAGGTAACTTTGGCAGCGAGTGGAGCAGCCTCGGCTTCGTTAGTTAGGGGGTTGTTGAGGAGAAATAATATTGACGCACCTTATAGCTGACTCCTAAATGTCAGGTGTCCAGCAATCCGTTTTGGAGGTAACTTTGGCAGCGAGTGGAGCAGCCTTGGCCTCGTCAGTGAGGGGGTTGTTGCGGGGAAATACTATTGACGCACCTGATAGCTGGCTCCCAAATGTCAGGTGTCCAGCAATCCGTTTTGGAGGTAACTTTGGCAGCGAGTGGAGCAGCCTCGGCGTCGTTAGTTAGGGGGTTGTTGAGGAGAAATAATATTGACGCACCTTATAGCTGACTCCTAAATGTCAGGTGTCCAGGAATCTCTTTTGGTCCCGTGTTGCCGTGCATCATCGGGAAGCACAGCGACCCCCTTGTCCAAGTGCTCCGGTGGAACGTGTTGCCGTGGATCATCGGCAAGCACAACGGCAACCCATGTCCCAGTTCTCAGGTGGCACGTATTGCCGTGCATTATCGGCCAGTACAGTGCTCCCTCTGCCCCAGTGCTCCGGTGGCACGTGTTGCCGTGCATTATCGGCCAGTACAGTGCTCCCTATCGCCCCAGTGCTCCGGTGGCACGTGTTGCCGTGCATTATCGGCCAGTACAGTGGTCCCTCTCGCCCCAGAGGGGATTACCGTGCGCTTTCGGGGTTACCACTCCACTCCTTACTTTGTTTCCTCAAATAATCTGATCGCTGTAAAATGGCTTAGGTACACAACACAATTTGCAATTAGATTCAGTCAAGTGTAAAATGGGAGGGGGTGTACGTATAACACAGTTTTTATTACCCTCACAATAATTTTATGTGGTAAATGTGGTAAGGTAATTTATTTATACGAAAAGGTCACAAATTATTCTTTAGGTTCAGGATTTTCATTCACAACATCTATTTATATAGTCCATACGTGGATATAAACTGCAGATAACTTCTTTACCGCAACCAATCTGCGACGATTTCGTGCCCCCTAAAAATACATAAATTTATTTATAACTCTCATGTATTGTTAAATAGTAAAATAATGTACTGCTTTACGTTCAAACGTTTGTGTCTTGTATATGAGTGATGTTGGCTGTTTGATGTAACATGAAAATAACCAGTCTATATGTAAAATACCTAATTTGGCTGGATAGGATTTGCATTTACGGCCGTATTAACATACACAGCATTAGCTCTTAATTTTATAAGAATTTTTAATGTAATGAAGTGAAATTCTTCTAGGGTTGCACCTCAAACACCTGGAAATTGACCCCACTCAGTGCACAACGGGGTTGTCCATGCGGAAGGCGGCTGAGTATTGGTCTCGTCTGTTGTTGTATGTAGGATGCCTACATCAGGGACCATACCAAGCCCCTCTACCACAAACCCTATGAACTCTGTAGGTTTCGATAAATCGATCAGTTGAAACGAATTATCTTAGGTATCGAAGGCTTAGGCTTAGATATACTCGTGAGACCTGGACTAAAAACTGATTTAATTTAAGGCTTGCGGGCCTAGTGAATAAGTAGAATGCTTCAGACTCAACAGATGAGGTCTGCCTTGTTTTTATATTTGGGTTGGAGTGAAAGTAATCAGCGTGTAAATTTAGCGCATTAGAGGTTTCAGCAACGGAGGGGAATCGTTCTACCTGCCGTACATTACAGGCGTGAGTGACTTCAACTTCAAGTGTTTAACTTCCGCAACATTATTTAGTTGGGAAAATGTTAAAAAACTGTAATGAACGGAACAAGTTTGTTTCATTGCAATTTATTGTTTACATTATTATTCAGTGTGTTATTGTTATTTGAATACTAAATAATTATTTAACTTTATCGTTTTAACCTTGATTCGTAAATGTTAATCGAACCGAACAATGGTGACCTAGTGGGTGGGGCTTTCTACTGTGCTGCCAGCACGTGGCCTACCGTCTTCTTAGTTGCCAAGACAATTTTTAAATTGAGTGACATAGTGGGGAAGAGTTCTCTATATCACTTCCACCACTCAGTGCATCTCTCTCGCACAAATGCATTCCGTAGCTCACGTTGTAAACGGGCTATCTATAAATTCGAATATATGTAGTATTTCAGATATATTTAAACAATCAGTAAAGTATATGTGTAATTGTAGTGCAAATGTGCATTTTGTAAACTTTACTTCCTAATTATGGATTAGGTAGTTACGGTGTGGGACGTTTTGAGTTTTTATTCACTTAACAACAATGCTCATTTGAATTCCATTACTTACAAATCAATTAACCGCTGACCCTTTCGTTATTCATTTATTCTTGAGTTGTACGCCGAATTTACATAGCTCGCGAGACTCGTGGAAGCCTTTTTCCGGCTTAATGCGCCCCCTGTGGTCGGAATTTGCACTCCCAGAACGGCGCTGGCGTTCTGCACTGGCGCCGAACGGTTATTCTCTCACGAATATACAAACTTTTAGTATTGAATATTGTGTTTTTTTTATGTTGTGTTTTGTGTATTGTTATATCGGCTTGTGTGTGTGATTGTGTAGGTTTAACGGTGGCTTTAACGTGAATTATTTAGATTATTAAAAACGATCGTGTCAATGAGAGAATTTTCATACAGGATAGGTAGGCTGAAATATGATTTCAGAATAACATTTTAAAACTTAAGTTTTCCTTCCTAAGCTCATGAAGAGTTGGATCCTCTTTACTGATTGATCAAATTTATCCTCACTTCGAGATATTATTTATATAAATTAACTGATTAACTGAATGCCTACAGTCTGTATACGGTAGGGTGGCGCACGGACCCGCCAGCTACCTGTGTCGGTCCTTTCCTCCCCCGGCGCTCGCGGCTGTTTCCTTAATGAGTCACCAACTAGCCCCTCTAATAGAATTATTAACTTTTTTTACTTTCTCATAATATATCAATTTTAATAGAACATTTGTAAAGTACTAACAAAACTAAGAAAAGTGATATAAAACACGATGTGCTTTGATTATAAGTAATGGTCGAAAGTTATTTTTTAGCCGGAATACTGTATGATTTGTTAAATGTTTTACATTTCTCATACAACGTTATCATGATACGATATTATTTTAAGAGTACTTTGAAATAAGGTACGGTACTCTTGCCTTCTCCCATAGTCGTGCAGTGTGCAGATATGGGACATGGGACAACAAGACTGGTTAGGACATTGAACTTGTTGATGACTAACCGTAGTCTAATATGTGCGCTAATATTTTTCCGCGAAGGGGTTGGTGATTCACCACTCTTAGCAGTAATGGTTGTCCAGGGTGCCAGGGTAGTTTTCAGTTAGATGTGGATACTTCCCGGGATAACTTGTAACGAATACATTACACATAGTTGGTTTATTTATTATTTTTTTAATTGTTTAAATAGTTTAATTTTTTTCCAAGTGATATTTTTTTGTTTAGTGAATGTTTTAATTTTTTGTGCACGATTATGCCGCCATCAAGTGAAAAACGTGGGTTTACTTATAACTCTCAAGCCAGAACTATAATTGCATCGGTGTTACATTACTTTGAGCGGGAACGTGACAACAAAGGTCCATTATTAGATGTGAAAAAAGTATCTGAAAGAGTGGTCGCCGCATGTAACATTTCACGAAGAACATTGGTGCGGATCAAGTCGCAACTAAAACAAGCAGTGGAAAATGAAGGAAACTCTAGTGTCAACCCTCAAAGTTTTGAAGAAACGGATCAATCACCAATACCTGAATCAGCTGTAAGTAATAAATCCAGGCAAAATACTCCTAGACCTACCATCCCTAAGCTTACTACCCCAAGAAGAAGAAAACCATACAAGTCAATAGTTACACAGCTAGACGATTTTGAGAAAACTGCAATTAGAAACCACGTTTTTAGCTACTACAGACGCCGAGAAGTCCCTACCCTCCGAAAGTTGTATCAAGATTTGGGAATTATGAGAAATATAAAACATTTAACAAATCATACAGTATTCCGGCTAAAAAATAACTTTCGACCATTTCGTTATTTATAATCAAAGCACATCGTGTTTTATATCACTTTTCTTAGTTTTGTTAGTACTTTACAAATATTCTATTAAAATTGAGATATTATGAGAAAGTAAAAAAGTTAATAATTCTATTAGAGGGGCTAGTTGGTGACTCATTAACGAAAAAAGCCGCGAGCGCCGGGGGGAGAAAAGGACCGACACAGGTAGCTGGCGGGTCCGTGCGCCACCCTACCGTATACAGACTGTACATCAGAAAGCATACTACTGTCGGCGCAGAAATTATGAGCACCCAAGTTTGAAGGTCGTTTTCTAAGGAAATAAGGGACTTTAGAAAAATCTAATCATACCATTATTTTCCTTCTTTAAAGTACATTATTTCATAAGAATTTTGACATTTTAATACACGTTTTAATATTTTTTATCCTAGTTCCTACAAAATTACAGGAAATTTAACTAGTTTTTATTGTACATCAAATTTACACCGTTATTACTAAGAAACTCATTAATTTATCGTATTTATGTTTTAATACCTAGTTGATAGGAATATTTTCTGTAGTCTTAAGTTTGATAATTTTAGAGTTTTAGCAGCTCAAGAATAAAAAGTTCTTATCAATTCCCAGAAACATTGTTTTCTTGGCCTCTAAAGATCGTAGAATTAATTAATTTATCTTGTTGTACCGTTTATGACATACGAAATATATGTGTAAGTAAATGCAGTGATTTTAAATTGAAATTGATAAATTTTAAGTTATTTTAAATTGATTTAAATCGATTTAAAACCACTGAATTTATTTACACATATTATGAAAGTAATGCATCGTAGCTATACAGTCATAAGGATTACAAGACCAAGTAATTAATTCTACGACCTTTAGAAGCCAAGAAAACAATGTTTCGGGGAATCAATTAGAACCTTTTTTTCTTGAGCTTGAAAATTCTAAAAATTATAGAAAACATTCCTATCAACTAGGTATTTAAACATAAATACGATATATTAACGAGCTTCTTAGTAATAACGGTGTAAATTTGATGTACAATAAAAGCTAGTTAAAAGTCCGGTACTTTTTTTCACCGAGGATAAAAATTACTATAAGATTCAATAAACTTTCATAACGCATATATCATAACGTATAGTTAAACGAGGAAAACAATGGTGTGATTAGATTTGTCGTAGGCCTCTTAGTTCTATAGGAAACAATGGTGTGATTAGATTTGTCGTAGGCCTCTTAGTTCTATAGAAAACAATGGTGTGATTAGATTTGTCGTAGGCCTCTTAGTTCTATAGGAAACAATGGTGTGATTAGATTTGTCGTAGGCCTCTTAGTTCTATAGGAAACAATGGTGTGATTAGATTTGTCGTAGGCCTCTTAGTTCTATAGGAAACAATGGTGTGATTAGATTTGTCGTAGGCCTCTTAGTTCTATAGGAAACAATGGTGTGATTAGATTTGTCGTAGGCCTCTTAGTTCTATAGGAAACAATGGTGTGATTAGATTTGTCGTAGGCCTCTTAGTTCTATAGGAAACAATGGTGTGATTAGATTTGTCGTAGGCCTCTTAGTTCTATAGGAAACAATGGTGTGATTAGATTTGTCGTAGGCCTCTTAGTTCTATAGGAAACAATGGTGTGATTAGATTTGTCGTAGGCCTCTTAGTTCTATAGGAAACAATGGTGTGATTAGATTTGTCGTAGGCCTCTTAGTTCTATAGGAAACAATGGTGTGATTAGATTTGTCGTAGGCCTCTTAGTTCTATAGGAAACAATGGTGTGATTAGATTTGTCGTAGGCCTCTTAGTTCTATAGGAAACAATGGTGTGATTAGATTTGTCGTAGGCCTCTTAGTTCTATAGGAAACAATGGTGTGATTAGATTTGTCGTAGGCCTCTTAGTTCTATAGGAAACAACGGTGTGATTAGATTTGTCGTAGGCCTCTTAGTTCTATAGGAAACAATGGTGTGATTAGATTTGTCGTAGGCCTCTTAGTTCTATAGGAAACAATGGTGTGATTAGATTTGTCGTAGGCCTCTTAGTTCTATAGGAAACAATGGTGTGATTAGATTTGTCGTAGGCCTCTTAGTTCTATAGGAAACAATGGTGTGATTAGATTTGTCGTAGGCCTCTTAGTTCTATAGGAAACAATGGTGTGATTAGATTTGTCGTAGGCCTCTTAGTTCTATAGGAAACAATGGTGTGATTAGATTTGTCGTAGGCCTCTTAGTTCTATAGGAAACAATGGTGTGATTAGATTTGTCGTAGGCCTCTTAGTTCTATAGGAAACAATGGTGTGATTAGATTTGTCGTAGGCCTCTTAGTTCTATAGGAAACAATATTCAAACTCGGGTGCACATAATTTCTGCGCACACACAGTAAGCCTTCTACCTCAAACCAACTCTGAAGATTCTGATTTATATAATCAAGCATTTGAAACAATTTAGTTTTTGTCATTAAAGTCTAAACAATAAATTGTTGCAGCTGCTACTAAATATATAAAAATCAGATTGGAAAAAGAGAAAACAATACATATTTTTGTATTACGTACGTTACTTAAAATAAAGTAACTTACTTCAAGATTGTAACAAATATATAAAAAATGAGCTATTTAAATACAATATAAAAGAGAACCTACATAAATATTATATTTATTTACCATTGTAATTTTAAAGACGCTGTTTCCATTTTTTTTTAAATGTTACAACAATTAATTGGTAAATGTAAGAAGGTGCCGTACTTCGACACCAATCCGGTTTTGAAGAACATCTAATTTAAAATAATTATAAAAGTCTATTACTTTTGACAGCTCAAATTCAGACATTACTCAACTAAATTGGCGTGTTGCACATGCATAAGCTAAGTTGTAAAACATAATGATAAAAATAATGTAACGATCATTTTGATAAGTAACACTTAAAAGCTAATCCAAAATCATAAAAGCAACTATGAAAAACGATAGATACAAACAGACAGTATATGACAATGCATTTGCTGTAGAAGAGTGCCTGTGCTGCTATCTAACGGTGATTGGTTTCAAATAATCATCCTGTCGACTGTTTGGCGTACTTTAAGCTCAGTTCTTAGTCACTTCAGCGTGTGCTGGAGAGAGACAGAGATGGAGGAGACTACTGGCGCTACCTGTGAAGACAGAATAAGAACTAATTTCACCAGGAACAGGAATACCGAGATCACAGGACCCATATGAGCGGACAGTCTTCTTGTTTCTGTAGTTAATCGTATTTCATAAGAAAATAAAGAAGAAAAAAAGTAATAATTTCGTATAATGCAAGAAAGAAACATTTGTATTGTTGTCTCAGAAAGTGGGGGTGCATGTCGCGAATCGCTGTGGTTTTTTTGATAATGATTCAAACCGTTCACTGGCCAAACAAAGGGTTGTTTTGATAATAGTGTTCAGGTCCTTTATCCGCGGTAAAACAGCGAGTTGTTTTTGTTTCATTGTTGCTCGATATGGCTCGGGTTCCCGTGGATACACAAGCCTTGCCGGGGAAAGGACCATTAGCGTATTGATTGGTCTTTATTACATCTGATTGTTCCGTTGTTTGTCTAATTAACCATTTTATCGATTATTGGTTCCGTGTGTTGTGACTTATATTGAAACACAATAATTAGTACCCGTTAGTTCTGCGTATACAACACTGATTTTATTAAAATTTGTTTAAACATTCCGCAATCACGTTATTAAAATCTCCAATTAATTGGTATTTTTGAATTGTTTATGTACTGAGTGTCCAATGAATGAATATATGCATTTTATTTTATTTACTTATCCAATCCTTTATCGATCATTCCGAAAATTAGTAACGATTTTTAGAAAACAGGCTGAATGACTAAAACACTAATTTCCTTTGCAATAATTATATATTGATTTATTACGACTTATTGCTGAAAAGCGTTAGTTGCAACTAACTCAGACCATTGGGACTTAGCCCCAAACCATCATAATAATTCGGACATTTTGTGTACAGATTTGTTTATATTTTATTTGATTTTATTTATTTTCATGCTTTAATACAGGTTTACACCCAATTATATTAAAGCAGTTAAAGACATAAACCTGTATTAATATATAGTGAGACTTGCCATGACACAAATGTTCAAATACAAAAACACTCCAAGGTCTGTAAACGTACAATTAACAAAAACATTCAAAAAGGAACATCCTCATGACAACAAACGATTGTTTTAAATGATAAGTTTACTTATGACGAAATATAAATACTCCAACATAAAAATATATAATTAACAAATGGCAACAATAAAAGGGAAAAATTACATATATGTGACATAAACTATGAATAGTTAACAAGGATAAGATATTATATAATAAACAAACATATAAATTAAATGAGAGCAACAGTAATAACAAAAAGCAATAGCAAAGGTACAACAATACGAAAAATAATTTAAAATGCTGTTTCTCATTTTAACAACAATTTACATGTCTTTTTGAAAATGCCAGCCTTATCATGGATTATGTCAATATTCTCTCCACCAGAAATTATTTGGTTGTAATCCCTCATCGAAGAAGAGGCGAGGACGCATGTGCAACCGTACGAATCTGTGGCAAGTCAAATAGCAGCCTATTTCTGCTGTTAAATTCAGGGATCCTAAACGAGAGAATCTCCAAACTGACCCGTCCTGGAGATAAAACTATAAAACTTGTACGAGCGTTTATAATTTCGGTATAAACGCTCGTACAAGTTAGCAACTTTAATGTAGGCTAGTAGTTTGGTGTTGTTTAAGGTCTTGTCACTTTCTGCAAGACACTATCTGCCTTGTGTGTATCCACAGAGAAGAAAGAAATAGAGGTTGCGCGCAAGAATGCATTAAAGGGCGTCGAGTTAAAAACTTGGGGTGTCTAATAGTTGTCCATATTGCCTTGGAATGGAAGGACCGATACAGTTGTCAGTCTCTCCCCTATATTCCCCTTCAATTCCCTAAGGATAAACTTTGTAAATATAACTACACATTTGTAAAGATGTACATTTGTTGAGTTTATTTCTAATTGCCTTAATCGACTTCTGGTTGTCTTTAATCTACCTCACAACTCGGCACCACACTTATTGTAACACAAGGTGAGAGAGGCCAGCATCCCATTCGGCGTCTTTATAGAACATGCACCATACTATATCGATTGGTGCCAGCTCTCCAACCTGATGGTTGGTTGGCTAAGCACCTGCTCATCTCGGCACCACACTTATTGTAACACAAGGTGAGAGAGGCCAGCATCCCATTCCGCGTCTTTATAAAACATGCACCAGACTGTATCGATTGGTGCCAGCTCTCTAACCTGATGGTTGGTTGGCTAAGCACCTGCTTATCTCGGCACACACTTACTGTAACACAAGGTGAGAGAGGACAGCATCCCATTCCGCGTCTTTATAAAACATTCACCAGACTATCGATTGGTGCCATTTCTCCAACCTGATGGTTGGTTGGCTAAGCACCTGCTCATCTCGGCACCACACTTATTGTAACACAAGGTGAGAGAGGCCAGCATCCCATTCCGCGTCTTTATAAAACATGCACCAGACTGTATCGATTGGTGCCAGCTCTCTAGCCTGATGGTTTTTTGGTTAAGCACCTGCTCAACTCGGCACCACACTTATTGTAACACAAGGTGAGAGAGGCCAGCATCCCATTCCGCGTCTTTATAAAACATGCACCAGACTTTATCGATTGGTGCCATTTCTCCAACCTGATGGTTGGTTGGCTAAGCACCTGCTCATCTCGGCACCACACTTATTGTAACACAAGGTGAGAGAGGCCAGCATCCCATTCCGCGTCTTTATAAAACATGCACCAGACTGTATCGATTGGTGCCAGCTCTCTAGCCTGATGGTTGTTTGGTTAAGCACCTGCTCAACTCGGCACCACACTTATTGTAACAAGGTGAGAGAGGCCAGCATCCCATTCCGCGTCTTTATAAAACATGCACCAGACTGTATCGATTGGTGCCAGCTCTCTAACCTGATGGTTGGTTGGCTAAGCACCTGCTCAACTCAGCACCACACTTATTGTAACAGGGTGAGAGAGGCCAGCATCCCATTCCGCGTCTTTATAAAACATGCACCAGACTGTATCGATTGGTGCCAGCTCTCTAGCCTGATGGTTGGTTGACTAAGCACCTGCTCAACTCGGCACCACACTTATTGTAACAGGGTGAGAGAGGCCAGCATCCCATTCCGCGTCTTTATAAAACATGCACCAGACTGTATCGATTGGTGCCAGCTCTCTAACCTAATGGTTGGTTGGCTAAGTACCTGCTCAACTCGACACCACACTTATTGTAACAAAAGGTGAGAGAGGCCAGCATCCCATTCGGCGTCTTTATAAAACATGCACCAGACTGTATCGATTGGTGCCAGCTCTCTAACCTGATGGTTGGTTTGCTAAGCACCTGCTCAATTCGGCACCACACTTACTGTAACAAAAGGTGAGAGAGGCCAGCATCCCATTCCGCGTCTTTATAAAACATGCACCAGACTGTATCGATTGGTGCCAGCTCTCTAACCTGATGGTTGGTTGGTTAAGCACCTGCTCAACTCGGCACCACACTTATTGTAACACAAGGTGAGAGAGGCCAGCATCCCATTCGGCGTCTTTATAAAACATGCACCAGACTGTATCGATTGGTGCCAGCTCTCTAACCTGATGGTTGGTTGGCTAAGCACCTGCTCAACTCAACACACTTATTGTAACACAAGGTGAGAGAGGCCAGCATCCCATTCGGCGTCTTTATAAAACATGCACCAGACTGTATCGATTGGTGCCAGCTCTCTAGCCTGATGGTTGTTTGCTAAGCACCTGCTCAACTCGTTAACTCAATTATTGAGAGAGGTCAGCCATATTAGATGTGATATTTTCGGTTACATTTTTTTCTTATTCATCAGCATTATGTATTAATTGCAGTTAATGATAATACAGGATCCTAATTCTAATAAGTCGTTGTCTATATTTTTCGGACCGCTTATAAAACATATTTATATTTAAGGCCAACTTGATTTGGACCCTATGTTACAGGGCTTCTTCAATAAACTTTTTTTATATTTACGACTAGTCGAATCATCATTTGAAAACTACCAGTCGTAGTTAAATCACTTTAGTATTTAATCACGTAGCTAAATTAGCTCCTACAATTTCAAATCACATGTCGTAGTTTTAAAGCTTACTTCTATTAAATTCTATTGGATTTTTAAAATGTTATACCGTCAATCGCATAACACTCTCTTTTTAAATGACACCAGAATGTACTAGTATATTTAGTACATCCTACTTATGAAAGTTATCAAACATCTATATCACCATAGTATTTCTACAAAAAAGGAAATAATATTTAACTAGATGTAATATTGTTAAAGGGGATGGTTCATACTATGTAAACGAGTTGGTCCCGTCAGTCATCACGTACAGCCTGGATGTCTCAGTGATTGAAAGCAGAATATGATGGGGATTGACTTTCATGGTTCGGGTGGGGGTTCAGATACCTGTACAGTACCCGGCATCCGGCTCGCGCTGCTGTATCGGAATTCCGAATTGTGATGACGGAGCGGCTTGCGGGGGGTAAAGGAATTTAATCGACCTCAAACGATTTGATGTCAAAAGATTTGAAGACGCAGTCGGATTCTGAAGGCGGGCCTGTGTCAATCTGCGAGCGTATTTACCGGCCCGGGGATTAGCGTGTGCCTGCCTGTAAATAAACACGGCAGTGAGTATTTCACTCCATTTCCTCAGGGTTGTCTCGGGCAAATAGTTTAGCAGTAGTGAAAACTTCTGTCATTTTGGTGAAAATAATGTTACGACCCTTGTTTTAACTCTACTTGATCATTGCGCTTTGAGGTAGGGAAATGTTTGCGCAAAGATTCATTGACGATAAAATTGTAATAATAATCTGACGTAAAAAGAAAAGAAAATTCATAAAGAGGTTTTTTTTACTCTTAAGGTTATTAGTTTATTGATAATCATGAAAAATTGCTGTTATATGGTTGCTGCCATTTTTGCAACAAATTAAAAACATCGTTGTATTTTGATAGTAATTTTAACAGCTTTTGATTAATAAAGGGCATCGAAAATTGTGTGTTATGTAAACACTATTAACTTTTTGTATAATTTCTTTAAAAATAACGCATCATATCAGAAAATATTGCAAAAAAATTAATAATAATACAGTTGTTAAATGAATATAATTTATGTGCTTTTTTGAAATCGTAAATATATAAAATCAGTATTTTGCTCGTTTGAAAAGTGTCATTTTATTAGTCAAATTTTGGATAAATAAAAAGTTGAATGTTTGTGGTGATTGTAGATGACCGAATGGAGGCTTTCGTATAAACCAAGGCCGACTATCGCATAGAACGTAGCCCAATGACAAATTAACAACTGGCGGTTATCAGCTGATCCCTTTAAAATTTTTTTCTGACTGATCGGGATCGAATTAAGGTCCTTAGGCTTATGCAGCGGGGCTTTAACCAACTACGCTATGTAACAATTTTGTGCTTAGTTATACCAATTGCCATATTGGATACAACCACATCAAATACGGCATTACGGCATTCAAAACACAAATATACACAAATGGAAAAACAAATTAGAATGTAGTAACCCGGCTTGTATAAAAGTAGACCATCATAGTGTATATCGACAGGAAAGAAATACATCCGGCACATGTGGTTTCCAGCGGTCAGCGAGTAGCTAGATACACAGCTGGACTGTATAAATAGTGTTCTCTCACACGTTGTAGGCGGGCATTGTGTAGGGGACGAACCATCATAGTGTATATCGACAGGACAGAAATACATCCGGCACATGTGGTTTCCAGCGGTCAGCGAGTAGCAAGATACACGGCGGGACTGTATAAATACTGTTCTCTCACACGTTATAGGCGGGCATTGTGTAGGGGACGAACCATCATAGTGTATATCGACAGGACAGAAATACATCCGGCACATGTGGTTTCCAGCGGTCAGCGAGTAGCTAGATACACAGCTGGACTGTATAAATACTGTTCTCTCACACGTTGTAGGCGGGCATTGTGTAGGGGACGAACCATCATAGTGTATATCGACAGGACAGAAATACATCCGGCACATGTGGTTTCCAGCGGTCAGCGAGTAGCTAGATACACAGCTGGACTGTATAAATACTGTTCTCTCACACGTTGTAGGCGGGCATTGTGTAGGGGACGAACCATCATAGTGTATATCGACAGGACAGAAATACATCCGGCACATGTGGTTTCCAGCGGTCAGCGAGTAGCTAGATACACAGCTGGACTGTATAAATACTGTTCTCTCACACGTTGTAGGCGGGCATTGTGTAGGGGACGAACCATCATAGTGTATATCGACAGGACAGAAATACATCCGGCACATGTGGTTTCCAGCGGTCAGCGAGTAGCTAGATACACAGCTGGACTGTATAAATACTGTTCTCTCACACGTTGTAGGCGGGCATTGTGTAGGGGACGAACCATCATAGTGTATATCGACAGGACAGAAATACATCCGGCACATGTGGTTTCCAGCGGTCAGCGAGTAGCTAGATACACAGCTGGACTGTATAAATAGTGTTCTCTCACACGTTGTAGGCGGGCATTGTGTGACGAACCATCATAGTGTATATCGACAGGACAGAAAACATCCCGTACATGTGGTTTCCAGCGGTCAGCGAGTAGCTAGATACACAGCTGGACTGTATAAATACTGTTCTCTCACACGTTATAGGCGGGCATTGTGTAGGGGACGAACCATCATAGTGTATATCGACAGGACAGAAATACATCCGGCACATGTGGTTTCCAGCGGTCAGCGAGTAGCTAGATACACAGCTAGACTGTATAAATACTGTTCTCTCACACGTTATAGGCGGGCATTGTGTAGGGGACGAACCATCATAGTGTATATCGACAGGACAGAAATACATCCGGCACATGTGGTTTCCAGAGGTCAGCGAGTAGCTAGATACACAGCTGGACTGTATAAATACTGTTCTCTCACACGTTGTAGGCGGGCATTGTGTGACGAACCATCATAGTGTATATCGACAGGACAGAAAACATCCCGTACATGTGGTTTCCAGCGGTCAGCGAGTAGCTAGATACACAGCTGGACTGTATAAATACTGTTCTCTCACACGTTATAGGCGGGCATTGTGTAGGGGACGAACCATCATAGTGTATATCGACAGGACAGAAATACATCCGGCACATGTGGTTTCCAGCGGTCAGCGAGTAGCTAGATACACAGCTGGACTGTATAAATACTGTTCTCTCACACGTTGTAGGCGGGCATTGTGTAGGGGACGAACCATCATAGTGTATATCGACAGGACAGAAATACATCCGGCACATGTGGTTTCCAGCGGTCAGCGAGTAGCTAGATACACAGCTGGACTGTATAAATACTGTTCTCTCACACGTTGTAGGCGGGCATTGTGTAGGGGACGAACCATCATAGTGTATATCGACAGGACAGAAATACATCCCGCACATGTGGTTTCCAGCGGTCAGCGAGTAGCTAGATACACAGCTGGACTGTATAAATACTGTTCTCTCACACGTTGTAGGCGGGCATTGTGTAGGGGACGAACCATCATAGTGTATATCGACAGGACAGAAATACATCCGGCACATGTGGTTTCCAGCGGTCAGCGAGTAGCAAGATACACGGCTGGACTGTATAAATAGTGTTCTCTCACACGTTGTAGGCGGGCATTGTGTAGGGGACGAACCATCATAGTGTATATCGACAGGACAGAAATACATCCTGTACATGTGGTTTGTCAGCGTTTATTGTACCGTAAAATGTTTTGAATTTATAAATGCGTAAAGGAAACTTTCAATTTGCATTACAAACGACGATTTATTTCCGTTAGAAGGATACATAAATCAGTAAGTGTTAGAATGTCTGGATGAAATCCAATGGTGTGACGTAATTAAGATAAAAAAGCTGTTTAATAAATACCTAGTTAATATTCTTATCTTATTGTATAGTGCAAAATACAGCCCGTACTTACGCAACGACTTCCTTAGCACTGACAGCCTCGCCCAAGTAAACGCAGTAATCCCTTTACTAACATTTCATCTTTGCATTCCATTTTGTTATATATATAATTTTAACTAAACCAACCAAATTATGTCATTAAAAATATTGTAATCAAACAAAACTAATTCACTACATTTTAAAGTCGTTACTGTGTTTTCTTTGTGTAAAATGATAAAAAGATAAAATTATTATCATAATGTAATTTGCCAAATCGCATTTTGATATCCTGTATACAATTTATTGAAACGGAGTAGCCGTAGCTGAGGGGTAAGTTGGTAGCTTGCCACGCAGCCGGCAAGGTTACGATTCCTGAGGTGACCTTAACACATTTTGCCCCTGTGGTCCAACGGGCCTACAACACAAAAACTGGTTGTTTAATTGAGCAGGCGAAGAACTGTGTCTTACTTAATTCGACATCTCTCCCCACTCAAAGCCACATGGAATGAATTTAACTTCCGATTCAGGAAAAGAACTGTGCTAAAATTTATCGTTTATCCAACTAAACTTGATACCATTAATATTGACGTAACTTGTATTAATTTATGAAATACTGAATACGCAAATTAGACATATGTTGTTCATCACGTAGACAGAGTCTTCTCGAAAGTTGCTTCAGGTACTTATATTTTGCGCAATATTGCCAATTTTTGCTCGTTGGATGTACTCAAAATGGCCTATTTTGGTCTAGTTCAACCACATCTGACCTATGGCTTAAGATTGTGGGGCAGCTGCTCTAAATACAAATTTGAACGTATATTTAGAACTCAAAAAAGCTGTCGGAATACTTTTAAAAAACTGAAACCTAGAGAGTCGTTTAAAGGTTCCTTAAGTGAGCTTGGATTAATGACTTTACCTTGTCTCTATATCCTTGAGGTTACCCTGTACTGTCGATTCAAGTGTGAATTAGTTACAGGCAGGGATGTTCACCAATACGAGACTAGAGGCAGGAACATCTTGCGCACACAACGGCACAGAACAACTGCATTTGAACACTTGCCATCTCAAGTTGGTGTCAAACTAATCAGTAGGCTCCCAGAAAGTTTTAAAGAAATTAATGATCCAGACAAATATAAAGCTAGATTGAAAAACTTTCTGGTCTCAAAGGCGTACTACTCTGTTGATAAGTTCATGATGGGCCGCTGGGATTAAAAATTAAAATTAAAAACAAATAAATAATAATATCCCGGTTCTAATATCCAGAAATATGTTGAATTATTATTATTATTATTATTTTAATTTTATAGAAACGTAATAGGCTAGGACACAGTTGTATTATAGTACAAAGTATGCATAGTAAGGAAAGGTCAGGGTTTTATTTGAAAACACATTGGAATTTTGAATAAAACAGGCCTTTACTTGAGAAATCTTACTTATTTCTGTAACAACTTATTGTAGAAAAATAAAACAGGTACCAAAATTCTTGTATTAAATGGAGCTATTTTGTATGTGTCTTGTCATTTTTCTATAACATCACTCGTTTCAAAGTTATTAGGCTTTGAAAATTTTAAATGGCCGCCATTTTGTTTATGTAAATGATATAATTTTGAAACTTATTTGAAATGTACACTAATAAGGTAAGTAAATGTGCAAAGTTTCAACTTGATATCTCAAACCATTTTGAAGATATAAACTATTTTCTAAAAAACATACAGACAGATAGACAGAAAACTAAGCAAGATGGGACTATACATTATATGATGAAAATAGTTTGTTTTGATCTATAGTATAACCTCGTGAAATTTCGGTCAGTACTTTCGGGACACCCTGTATATATATATATATATATATATATATATATATATATATATATATACAGTAACTTTGACTCATGAAATGCAATTTATACGATTATTCAAGCAATAAAGAATTATTATTATTATTATCACAGTAAGAATACCAACTTTTATATTTGTATCGATAAACATTAATTATTTCGTTTAATTGGTTTTATATCTGTTCACCTTAAATATTACAAGAACAAGAAATGTAACTGTAGTTACAAATGTTACAGTTTACAGTTTTATACTCACAACAAGACCGGCCTTATCGGTCTGCTCGTGGGGACCTTGAGCCAACAAGCTAAGGATGTTTGACAAGCAGTCCAGGACAAGTCGCCAGGGGCTGCTCCTTGTCGGCAGGCTGTTTAGATAGGCTCATGTTTGGAAGACACTTTGAACTTGGGCTAAATGTTTTGCCACGCCAAATTCAATACACTGCAGCTGGTGATGTTAAGGTCTGAGTAACGTTGTTGTTATTAACTGGCTCATAGTTTTCTAAATAAAATATTAGTATAAACTGCATTAACTACTACGTAACGTTTCCATTTATTTTTAAATAAAAATATAATATCAGAAATGTCACATAATTGTTTGAAAATAATATTTAGTGATACGTTTAATAGTGAAGTAACTATTAAAAAATGTTAAACAACCTTTGTAATGCTTTAGTACAACTATTATTTTGTATTTTAAAGATTTATTATCTGTGTGCAATGGACTTACTGTCGGCGCAGAAATTATGTGCACTCAAGTTTGAAGGTTGTTTTCCAAGTAACTAAGAGGTCTACGAAAACTCCAATAACACCTTTGTTTTCCTTGTTTAATTGTGCATAATGGCACATGAATTGAAACATTTTACGATAAGTTTTAATAATTTTTATCTTAGTTGGAAAAACCGGAATTTAAATTAGTTTTTACTGTACATCAACTTTACACCGTTATTACTAAAAACGCATTCACTTACTGGATGTATATTTTAATACGTGGTTGATAAGGAATGCTTCCTATAAGTTTCATAAATTTTAGAATTTTGTGTTTTTAAGAATAAAGTTCTTATCAATTACCTGATACATTGTTTTCTTGGCTTCTACAGGTCGTAAAACTAATTATTTGGTATTGTTGCAATCCTTATTACGTACATAGTTACAATACATCGTTTTGATATATGTTAAGTAAATACAGAGATTTAAAATCTATTTAATTCAACTTAAAACGATCAAGGTGAAATAACCTGTCAGTCACAAAAAAAAAAAAAAAAAAAAAAAAAAACCTAAAACATTGTAATATTAAGTTGGATTCAAGTACTTTTTTTACGACCTCTCTAGTTGGCGAGACACAAATACACTGGGAGGACCGATCAGCCCACTAAGCTTGTCTGTTTATGTTCGGATCCCTTTGAAGACACATGGCTGCTATCGGCCCGGCTAGTGGACTAAAAATATGACTGGGTCGCCATGAAAGACATCACTCTACTGTCGTTTCACGTCTAGTTGGTCGAGGTACAGTCAGCCAAGGCCGCTGGAGGATTATAGAGCCCCGTATCCACAACAGGGTTCCTTTAATCTGTACAGGCCATAGCTGTTTTCCCCTGCACTAGTGGACCATCACGATGATTTTTAGTTGAACTTGAAGAAGTCTTTTGAATAGACATTATTTTAAAATAACATCCATTACTATTACAAATGTGCCTTATGATCAATTTATTAATAAAAAAGAACAGAAAATACAATTAATTTATAAAAATGTAATATTTTACAAATCATCCTAACCATACAAAATACTTAGATTTAACGTAAAGTAGGTCAATGATTTCTAGAGAAAGTTAAATTTTGATTATCTGTATACTAAATATAATAAGAACTGTGACAGTTCATAAATAAAAGAAATTGAAATGTAATAAAATATACAACATTTGAAAACTTAAACATTTTTAATAACTTTAAGTTCATTGTATCGATATTTATTTAAAAAAGCATTAATAAATAATATTAGGGAAAATTGTCGACACATTCTTAAATGTCGAAGAAAAATAATGATTTTCCTGCTTGCTCCAATTATCATTTATACAACAGTGATTTCATAAATGGTCATGAAAACGGCAGTTCTGTTCAAAGGATGCCGTTTTCTAGCTCAGAGAAAAAAATAATCGTCTAATGTGCTACATATGTGTTTTCCCCGTGGGTGGCCGGGTCAGTACATTAACAGCCCCCGCCCATAATCCCCCCAAATAACCCCAAATAACCAAGGATAAACGAGTTGTTAAAACATGTATATTAACATTATAATTTATTTATAACTGCCAAAGGAATGTGTGCTACGTCTGTAAGAAAGATACCTCTGTGTTTGTAGTCAATTGATAATGTATGGTACTTGTAATAAAGTAACAAAACCTTACTTTACGTATCGTCGTCATTCTCACACCAACCTCATCGTTACTGTAATGTCCATTCTCCATTGATCCAATTCCACATGGAAACCAATTTTGATGTAATTTGTCGTTAAGGCCGAGCAGAGTAAATAAACAAACCAAATTTGTGTGGACAATATTGCAATTAGCAACCGTAGGACACTAAATTGCTGCCCTGGGCGTGGGGGGGGGGGGTTGCGCCCCTGGCGTGGGGAGGTTTCCCCCCCCTGGGCTACGTATCAGAACACCTTTCGGACCTAGCATGAGCTACGAATGTTCATTACTTTGTTTTATAATTGGAAATACACATTTTTGCTTATCATAGTGTTCGACGGATTTTTAGACAGTTGCAAGTCATAAGATATCTATCGAAATCTGAACAATTAAGGATAAAATGAATGTCCGCAGAAAGCGATTCTTACTGGACAAATGTACCGAGTGTTCAAAAAGTCTGGAATGCCCTTAATATTTATTTTATTAATCAACGCTGAACAATGAAACTGTAGGATTACGTATTCACTGTAGTTACTGACTTTTTGGTCGTTTTTCGCTTCGGAAGTACGTACTGTGGAGGGTATCTGAAAAATCTTAAATCTAAGCATAGGTCGAGTTATACCTCATTTTAAAATTCATTGTTAGAGAAACACATTGCCGCAACCCCGATTGAAAAAGGCAAATTCGTTTGGAAATAACAGCCTCTAAAAGTTTGGCCTCATTGGAACTTTGAGAGGCTGCTATTTCCAAACGAATATTCCTTTTTCAGTCGGGGTTGCGGCAATGTGTTCATCTTATAACGAGCTTTACAGTTAGGTATAACTCGACCTATGCTTACATTTAAGATTTTTTTAGACTTCAAACACAGGACGTCCCCCCAAAGTGAAAAAGGACAGTTAAGATGACAAAAAAGTCAGTAACCACAGCGAGGACGTAATCCTAGAGTTTCATTGTTTTGTGTTTATTAATATTATATGATAAAATATTAAGGGAGTTTCAGACTTTTTGAACGCCCGATATAAAGCGTCTGATTGTGTCAGCTACTATTTATTAATTAAAAAAAGCTGTAAAATAAATTTGGAACTAAAAGTCAAAAATAATGTTGTTCATTAGAAAAATATAAAGTAATTACTGTAATAAGGCTAAATATAAAGTAAATAATGTAATAAGGCTAAATATAAAGTAATTACTGTAATAAGGATAAATATATATATAAATACTGTAATAAGGCTAAATATAAAGTAATTACTGTAATAAGGCTAAATATAAATTAATTACTGTAATAAGGCTAAATATAAAGTAATTACTGTAATAAGGCTAAATATAAAGTAATTACTGTAATAAGGCTAAATATAAAGTAATTACTGTAATAAGGCTAAATATAAAGTAATTACTGTAATAAGGCTAAATATAAAGTAATTACTGTAATAAGCCTAAATATATATAAATACTGTAATAAGGCTAAATATAAAGTAATTACTATAATAAGGCTAAATATAAAGTAATTACTGTAATAAGGCTAAATATAAAGTAAATACTTTAATAAGGCTAAATATAAAGTAAATACTTTAATAAGGCTAAATATAAAGTAATTACTGTAATAAGACTAAATATATATAAATACTGTAATAAGGCTAAATATAAAGTAATTACTGTAATAAGGCTAAATATAAAGTAATTACTGTAATAAGGCTAAATATAAATTAATTACTGTAATAAGGCTTAATATAAAGTAATTACTGTTATAAGGCTTAATATAAAGTAATTACTGTTATAAGGCTAAACATAAAGTAATTACTGTAATAAGGCTAAACATAAAGTAATTACTGTAATAAGGCTAAACATAAAGTAATTACTGTAATAAGGCTAAACATAAAGTAATTACTGTAATAAGGCTAAACATAAAGTAATTACTGTAATAAGGCTAAACATAAAGTAATTACTGTAATAAGGCTAAACATAAAGTAATTACTGTAATAAGGCTAAATATAAAGTAAATACTGTAATAAGGCTAAATATAAAGTAATTACTGTAATAAGGCTAAACATAAAGTAATTACTGTAATAAGGCTAAATCTAGTCCATCAAGCCATTTAAGAGCTGCCACACTGATCTATTTATGCTGACTAATCCTGTGTGAAAGAGCGCAGGGGGCATTCTGTAGTTATGTGATCAATTGTTTGGATAGAGTCCCCGCAATCACATGACTGATCTAGTGTTACTCCCCATTTATATTTCCAGTAGTTACATCTGCCCACACGCCAGTTCGGAACCGATTCCACAGTGTCCATTCCCTACGAGGGGGAGGTCCACCTATTGAACTGGACAGAGAAAATATGCAATGAAGTGAAACCGTTATCGTAACAAAAACGTTTGTGAGTAAGATCATGTAACCTATGCAATGTTTGACAAAGTAATGGTAACTTAACAGTCAGATTAGGGAGCAAGATTTGTTATGAATTTGTAAGGCATTATAACTAACCAGAGAAGTTTATATCTTTAAATGTAGTATATTAAAAGATTTAGGATGCACAGTAATATCATTGAATAATTTAAAAAGAAAGATTGTTAAATTTTAACAATATGCTGCATTACTTAAATTAAATCAACCTATTCATTAGGGGTTTCAAACAGTATTGATGGATTAGATTTAGCTTCGTTACTAGATATCACTATATTTTTAGTAATATAATATGCTTTTGGACCTTGTTCAAATATTTATATATTTCAGCTTTTATTTATTTAATTATTAAAAGGCAGCTGACAAAAATCATACGGTGTATATTTGTATTCCATTATATTGTAAAAACTGACGAGTGTCATAAAAATCATGAAGTCCCTTTTGAAAATAGCAAGAAACTAAAGCTACGAGTTAAGTTCACTTGATCATCTATTCTATATTTGCTCACCTTCAGTCTGGAAGACGTTAACGAATCAGCAGAAATAAAATAATAAATCTCTACACTAAATTGGGTTTGGAACATAATGAAGGCTTTACGCGTAAAGCGATTTCGTAATACCAGTGTGTCTAAACATCGTATAAAAGTATAAAAAAAAATTTATAATTTGAACAAAATCTAGATGACATCAACAGTTTACAGTTTAGTTGAAAATAAAATAATATGAACATCGTAATATGAACAAAACACCCCACTTTTTTTGCAAGAAATGCAAGTAATAGAATTTTAAGTTTTTAGCTATGACGTTTCTACCGTACTGGGGTTAGACTAAGTATAGTTTTATAGTTTTTAATGCGAAATTTTTTAATGCGCATCTACACAGTAGTAAAAACCCACGTATGCGTATATAGCAGGAGATGTAAATTTTCTCATTTCCAGTGAACTGTAAAATTTTTTAAAGTATATTTTTGTTTGCATTTTTTCATTTATAGTACACGACATACGCATAATTTTACTTTCTCCCCTCTTTATGCATCAGCATAGAGAAAGTATTGTGATCGTCAAACACTTTTGTATTACAAGCTGGTCTATAAATCCATTTTAGGGTCCCTTGAACCCAAAAAAGTGTTTTTTACGTTTGAACGTCTTGTGTTTATGTGCACTTCGCTGAAGACCAAATGGATGGATCAAATTTAATGAAATTTGGTATGAAGGTGTATTTAGCCAATATCTCAAGACGGTTTTCACTTTTTTGGAATTTTAGTTTTTTTTATTTTTATGGCCAAAAAACATACAAAATGGAATTTTCTCAAAACGGCTTAAACGATTTTGATTAAATTTTCAGGAAAGATGTGAATTACAATTTAAAATATTTTAATAAAAACCGCATGTCTCTAACTTGTTTAGTTTTTAAGATATGGCAACAAAACATATTTGGAAATCAAACTGGTAGTTTTAAAAGTTTTGATTTTTTAGTGCTTAGTATGGGGAACGTTTGTGCCAATTCTTTGGAACATTTTATTTAAAGTTGTAACAGAAACGCGTTTTCTTTTAAATGTAACAATTAATGTGAATGACACTGTTTTCTAAAAATTCGCGTAAGACGAGGAGTCGGCCTTCGCCAGGCCATTAGCACACGTCCTACCGTAATCAGGAACCCTCCAATTTGGGCCGTTGGCAAATTGAAATGATTTCAAGGTTTAATGTTGGGAACAGTGTAATTGGATGTGTGACTCTGCTTACCGCACCTCACACATAACAATTTTATACTCAATTTGCCTTTTAAAAATATATCCAGTGATAGCTTTAAACTTGAATAAGTATTATATTTAGTTGAATGGTAATAATTTTTATCATTAATTTAAATACGTTTCAATATCGGGTGACGTAGTTATGTTAATGAAAAACATGGCTTCTAAGAAAGGTGTAGGGACTTTAAATGGACAGTAGATGGGCTACCAGTTTGTCCAGTTCAAGTATATAAAGAGGAAATCACGTTATATTTTTAGTAATTTATCATAGTTTATTTTTTACTAATGTTCTACAAATTATGTAAAAACTATTATTTATGCGGCACTTTCGGGGACTAGTCAAGTATGAAGTATGAAATGCGATCTTTAAGCCCATCTAATGTATCTAATATCTTTATAGATAAAAAACCCAAGACGATTAGTTAATTATATTCCTTAACTTTTCGCAAATACGAGTAGGCAGCTTACAAAGTTACCTACTGAAATCACTTGTGCGAGAGAGATGGACTACGTGGTGGAAGTGAGAGAGAGAACTACCTTTTCCCTAACGTGTTATTCTTATAAATGTTGCCACGGCAACTACGAAAACGGTAGCTCAGTAACAAGCCATAAGCTGCAGTGATCTTTGGTTGGTTTAATGATCACTAACGAATCAGCCATAGAACGATTAAATTAAATCAATATTATTTCGTATTAAAATATCAATTAACAATAGGAATAACACAATGAACAATAATTAAATAATAAAATAACAACTAAACAAACTTGTACTTTAATTTCAACTTAAGTTTGACGCGGAAGTTGAACACTTGAAGGCGGAAGTTAGTAACGACCGTGATGGTCGGCAGCTGATGTATGTAATTATTCCCCTCCGCTGCTGGAACCCCTCTATCGCTAAATATTGTTATATTTGTTTGCTGGTCGGTTACTCTCCCGCCCATATATTTATTCCCTAAATGATTGGGTTAATTTAGGCAATTCAAGTGTCTCAGATTAATAATATGCATGAAGAGTAATAGCATTGAACACGTATCCTAGGTAAGAATATCCAAAGATCTTTAAGTTAATTTGTACTATCGACAAAATCTTATTAGCTGTAGGAGTGAGCTAAAAGTTGGGCTCATATTCGATGATAATGATCGTGTAGCTTTAATTACTGGTCCTAAAGCCGGTCACAATTTCTCCGACTGCGCCCCCTACTCCCCGCCCCTCACCTTGCTCGAGCAGTTGTCCCATTTTAATTGCATTAATTGACATCGTATAGGCTTCAGCCTACCGCCTCCCTTCCTCTGCCGATACGACTTTTAATAACATTTATTTCCGAATATCATTCGTAAAGATAAGCTTGGAGTTTATATTTTAAGCACGTATTTAGTTTTTTTCTGTTTATTTTATACCTTGTTCACGTAAACATTTTATACTGTCATTTACAAAATAAAAAATATTTTCACTACGGCCTTATTCAGTGTACGGAATTTTACGCCAAATTTTTATTACGTTAAATTAGATACCATAATACACTTACGTATACTTAAGCTATTAGCACTATATTTTGAAGTTATTTATATGATATGACACGAGAAAAGCTGTTACTTCAGATAGTTACAAATAAGGAGGTTACACATATATGGGGGGGGGGGGGTTATATGGTCCTTCTTTATTTTGTTTTTATGTAAGTTGTGATTTTTTAATGTAAATGTGGAGTCTTTTTCGGAATCCCCTCGCATTTGTTTAGCATGTGGGGGATTCCGAAAAATCGTCAAACTAAATAGAAAGTTTGCATGTGTTTTTATGTAAAGCATATACAAGCAAGTAACTCGTTAATTTTTCGAAAAATACTTAAATTGTGAATTCAGTTATATTTTTCTGCTCGTCCACTCATCTACCAACGTTTAACAATAATTACGGACTATACTTCACTAGTTTTTATGACTATTAAAAAAAGAGAAAAATATAAAACGCGATGCTTGGTGGGTAAACAGTTCAGTGTACATGACCGCGGTGGGAAATGTTACAAGTTTAAAATGTATTAAGAATTGTGGTTGTGGTAGGTGTGGGCATTTTAACATTTTGTATTCTTTTGTTTAGTTTGTGGGACCGTCGTGAATGTTTTGTTACCATGACATATAGGGCCGATGATTGACGCAATTGGAAAGTCTCAAAGGGAAATTGAGGAAATTTTGCATTTTCATAAGACATATTCGATGATTATCTGTCTATAAATTGCGTAGTATTTGTATGCAATTTAATTTAAAATCTTAAAAAAACTTATTAAAAAATCGTATCTTGAGACGAATCCAGTGAAGTCTTGCAGTTGAATTCTCAGTATTATTTCAGTCGTACTGTACCAATATCGTAAAACATCCCCCATTTAGCATCGCCGCTTTCCAATTTATCAACGTCTCAAGAACCGCCAATGTTACGTCACTCACTGCTTTTATTGACAGTTCAATATATTTTAGTATCTTAGGTATCCCCGGGGAGGTGGGGGTGGGGGTATTTTGGCGTTTATTTTATTCAATGCCCGAGCTCGGACTAGAGCATTAGTATTTAGTAATACTTGTGTGGAATTCAAACGAAATGTGTGTCCTGGCTTTAGTTTATCATAATTAGTACCCTTGAATTAGTGTCATGTCTTGGTCTAATGCACATCGGTAGCGTCGGTTAAAGTCCAGCTTTACAAGCTAAAAATTCTCAGTTTGATCCTAATCAGAGTCATAACAAATTTTGAAAGGGATCAACTGATAACCACATATTGTTAATTTTTCATTGGGCTATTGATTAACTACACTTTCTAAGGAATGGTCGGCATTAGTTTGTAAAAATGATTACATTTGCTCACTAACACTTACCGTACCATTCGAAATTCTTTTTCGTTGCTACCTTGACTACAGGCGTCCTAAGGAGGATATATCCGTAACTGCCAAGCCATCGCTTGGAAGACACCAGGGTCAGATTTCCATATAGGAGACACACAAAACATGCTTTTCTGTTTCAACTGTACGGTTCGTTTGTACCATCCTAATTAATTATATTGAACACTGTTTGATTACTAAAGGTCCAACCTAGTAGACACTAAGTTGATATTATGTCATTTTAAACTACAAATAGTCAAGAATGATATTTAAAGTTTCACATATTAAACTGTAAAAATTATAACACGCTAAATCGTTTACAAAAATCATATTATGTAGAAAAAAATAAACAAAACAGGTCTTCACCTAACAAATGAAAACCTATGGTACAACCAGTTTTACGAACCAAAGCGTTGAAATACAAAACAATGTTTTGGGCGATTTTACAGGAACAAAACGAACTCTTACGAATAAATAAATAACTAATACTAATTTAGCTATGTTTAGTAGGTCCTACACCAACGTTATTGGTAAATATTGGGCTCTAAAGCATAAAGAGCTTAAACCGTAACTGTAGCATGGGTATGTTTAGGGTGGGTATGTTGCTGTGGGATCTGTAGTGGTGGTGGGCTGGTGGTTTGGGAGGTTTGTGCAGTGTAAGTAAGAAATGGTTGATGGTTTCTTTAAATAGGTTAAGTATTTTATTTTTTTTTAATTTTTAAATAAAACATTTTTTGTTGTTTTAATTTTTGCCGTAATGTTATCTATCACAAATTGTATTAATTATCTGAGGTTAAGGTGGTTCGGTCGGCTTTAGGAACAACTAAATTCCGCTTGAAGCGTTGACTGTACGTTTGACCGCGATGTACTCATACAGAGACATTCGACCCCCCTGGATGGGTGGGGTATAATTGCAGAAAGTCGTTAAAGCGCGATCCTGCGGGTGCGGTTGCTGTGTCTCGCTCTACGTGTGCATAGCGATTGGAATGTAATACATCATGAGCGTAAAAGTACATACAAAAGTTGAGTATATAAAGTTAATCAATTTTGTAAATTGTGTGATATTAAAAAGCATAAGATGCCAAACACGACTTTGTATTTCTCGTCGTAATAAAATAAAAGCAAACGTATAACATTAATTATTTAAAATCAAGTTTACTAATTTGCAGGAAAATTACGTAATTTAAAATAACAGATGAGTAAGACCAGTCCTATGAGGGTTTGTTTTAAAAATTTGGGAAAAATCGGGAAAATAGTTTCATAGTACTGAATGTACCAAGAAAGTCCAAATTCGCATCTTTGAGATGATTTATTTATTTCGTAAACTTAATATAAAGTTAATTGAAATCGAAAAAATCGAATACAGCCTTAAGTGGTAGAGAGGACTCCATAGTCCTAACTTCGCTTCTAAATAATGGCATTCTTAATATCATTTCAAACATCAATGTAGGTTTCTTACTGTCACACGTAGGCCTGTGTGTTCACTCTGAAATAGTTTACACCTGTACTTTAACACAATTCTATTTTTATAGATTGTTCTTCTATTCAAATAAACAAATGTATTTGTATGTAATTTATACTGCAATAGTATTGTCAAATCAATCGTGTTTGATTCTGAAGAATATAAATATGAACTTAGGTTAGGCTTAGTCTAAGTAATTTGTTAATATGAAAACAGTTTGGTTTCACTGAACATGTGTATGTTTGTTGCAGGTAAGGACAGTGTTTTTATGACAACTGAATTTCCATGAAGTGAGTACCGAACAAATAATCAATAAAATTTATTGATGAGATTTTTAAATACATTTTTATTGCAAATTTACTCGATTGGTTGCAATTTTAGTGGTATTGGTTTTACTTTTTCGTATTTTTTAAACGTTGTTTTTGTTTAGTTATAAAATTCAGAGTAAGGGTGAATTGTAAAGCGCTTTTATGATTTAGCCGAACAGATAAGCCTACTTTACACTGTGCAGATTGGTTGTCTGTCCACGGTTCTAAAGTGGACTATTGTCGGATTCAAAAAGCAATGTACTCAAGTTTGAACCTCTGCGAGTAAATAAATACTCTTCCGATTTCGTTATGTTGTACACCAACATTTAGATTATTCAATTCTACGTAATTTCATATAACTGACATGTTTTTTTAATACTTTAAGAATTTTTTATAACAGATAGAATAAAAAAAAAAAAAAAAAGAAAAACACGATATTTTAGCATTTTTGGAGTAAAGCTCAGCTTTAAAAATTTCTAAAACAAAAAGTACTAAAGATAAGTCAGTGCAACTTAACCACATGTGAAGAAGGTTGTTTTTGGTAGTCTGTCCAAATTCTATATATACATAATTTTCACTCTTTTACAAAATGTTCTGTTGTAATTTTTGTAAACCCTTGCAATCGTAAAAATGGCTGATCAAACAAACTTCCAAAACGGTTCAAAAATTCCGAATTGAAAAATAAAGTAAGATTATAAAACTGTAAGTGCGATAAAAAAATCATCCGATTTTATATTACATGATAATTCAATAGACATCGATGTGCGCTCATGTGTAAGCAAATTCCCTCGGGCAGCAATTCAAAACTAGTTTCAACTGAGCATTTCGGCGTTGCCGAATCGTGCGCCTAGAAGTATTTAAACAGTGCACGAAAGGTTTATCACTGTGGAAGTATTGAACAAATAATCAATCATTTTTTCTATCTGAATTTAAACCATTGTTTAATCACCTTTTGTCATGAGTGCTTTGGACCAACAACGACAGGTTTTAAAATGTTATAGCACTAAAAGATTGTCAAATTAAAAAATAACTTATTTACAGGATTTAAATTATGTAAATTTCACATGCAACAAGCTGAATGTAACGTGAAAATGAGAGCCGTCCATTGTATTGGTGATTTGCAGGATGTACTATCACATTTCTAGTAACTGTGCGTGATTCATCAGCCTTTAGCTGTAACATGTATATCTGTCATTCATAGCTAATAAATCCCCTAATATGGGGTGGAAGTCTAGTTGTATGACGTGGCAACACAGCGTCCGGTGGCTCGGTGGGACGCGCGTGTTACGGCACATCGATGTTTGTTGAATTATCATGTGATATAAAATTCTAAGAATTTCTTATCGCACTTACCGTTTTATAATATTACTTTATTTTTCAATTCGGTTTAGAAGTTTGTATGATGAACCATTTTTAAGATTGTAAAGGTTTACAACAAAAAATCTTTTAAAATAGTAAAAATTCTACAATTTTAACAGACCAAAAAAACAACCTTCTTCACGTGTGGTTAAAGTTTCACTGCCGTATCTTAACCAGTTTTTGTTAATAAAACTTTTAAAGGTGAGCTTTACTCCAAAAGTGCTAAAATTTCGTGTTTTTTGTTTGTATTCTATCTGCTATAAAAACTTCTTAACCCTTTGGACTCTGGACAAAAATTTTGGTCGGTGCCAAAAACTCCAGTCCATGTTAGTAAAGTACTAGCGAAAAACTCCAAGCCTATTTTGCCAATATTGTAAGGGTTTTATAAAAAATTCATAATTTAGTTATTTTATAATTTAGAACTATGATTTACGTTTTGTTGTTTCTGTTATAATATTCTGCATGTAAAAAAATAAAAATAAAAAATTAAAATAATTTATATATATTTTTTTATGTTATTAAAAATGTATACCTAAATGTTTTTTAAAAAATTAACTTTGAACCCTTATAACTATAAAAAATTGCATTGACCTATTATAAATCATTGTTATATTTATGTTCCTTGTATAATTACAAAATTGTATTCAAAATGTCATGCACTTAACTTTATAAATAAGTCCTTGGTAAGCATTTGTTGAAATCTTGACAAATTCTAAATTTTGCATATATACAGTGTATTATGTTCTCTGATCAACTTTGATTCTGCAGCACTAGTCTCATTTATTTTATAACTTCAAATGATATATAATGTATCAGTAACAATGAAAAATTCAAAAAAATATATATATATTTAATTATAAAATGTTTGTTGCTATTTAAAGCCACAAGGTCAAAAATCGTAAAATAATAAAAATTGTCAAACAGCTGATAAAATGAAATGTTATAGAAACTTGAAAACACACAGATGAATAAAGATATATATATATATCTACAGTATTTACAAATAGACTAGGAAGTATTGATTTATTAGCATGTGTGTCTGACGGTTCCCGCGCAAAACCATGCGACTGTGTCGGTCCCGGTCGTTCGCACGCGCCAAAACAGCTGGAAAAACGACTGCTGAAATATAATATTCCAAAGTACTACTACGCTAAACTATAACTATCGAAGTTTATTATATCGTAATTTGAGCGCATTTGGAAAGTATATAAAGCCAGCAAAAAATATATTTTGAACGTCCGATCAATCGGACGTCGGAGTTTTTGGCACATTTAGTGATCGTCCGAAATTTCGGACGTCGGAGTTTTTGGCATAAACTCAATTGTCCGAAATATCGGACGTCAGAGTGCAAAGGGTTAAAGTTAAAAAAAAACATGTAAGTTGTATGATATCACGTGGAATTAAATAAGCTACATTTTGGTGTACAACAAAACGAAATCGGATGAGTATTTATTTTCTCTCAGAGGTTCAAACTCGAGTACATTGCTTTTTGAATCAGACAGTAGTACATCTGACAACCTTGCTCAGTCCACTAACACTTGTTACACTGCTTTACGTTATGTTTGGACTGTTTCCCTTAAGCGTGTCGAGGTTTGTGGACTGAGCAAGGATGTCAGATCGCACCAGTCCACAGTCCAGCCCATAGCGGGTCAATACTTCTATGCGAATATTGACTTTCTCTTTGTCATTCTCCATTCAGTATGGCAACGCTGGACGCTTGTACTTGCAGATAGAATTCATTTTCCAGGTGAACAATATGCTCTAATTCCTTTATACCACGAGCAACCTAGGCTAGCAGACATTGACAATTGTGCGTAGCGATTTTCGACTCGTAATCGTATCGTTTGAATTGTACTCACTATTTAATATTAATTTCAAAAGAACGATTTTTAATAAGAAATGGTATATTTTTACGTTTGAATATTCGGTTCTTTTCTTAAATATATTTACTATGCTTTTTTTAATTGGCTAAGGTCGGATTGCTTGTAGTTTTAATAATTTGTCGTGAATGATGTTTTTAAATCTGTTTGTAATGTAAGCAACTGTTGGATTAGTCTTGAGGGAGTACTTCATCCAAGTGCCCGTTGCGGTCAGATACCCACCCTCCAATTTGTGACCAATAAGACCCACTTCAGTATAAGGCGAAGTTAATTGCTGCTGAATGAATATGCATAGGTCTACAAACCGTAGTCTCTTCAACTGAGGCCAGCGACCCGAGGGGCGAGGCAGACCGTTTCCGGCCATGTTTTTTTCGCTAAAGTGATGTTCTTATATGTTCAAAACACAATGGCCTCGGCCAACTTAATTAAGACGGTATGGTCACAAATTAATTTCAATATTTAATTTGTTTATTTAACAACATGAATGGCTTTTTACTTTCTCCCACATGCGTTAGCACAGAGAAAGTATTGTGATCGTAAACAAAAATTTTTACAAGTTGGTCCAAAAATCCATTTTAAGGTCCCCTGAACCAAAAAGAGTGTTTTTTTTCGAAAAAAATTTTGGTGTCTGTCCGTATGTGTGTCTGTGTGCATGTGCACTTCGCTGGAGACCAAACGAAAGGATAATTTTTTATGAAATTTGGTATATAGAGAGTATGTGCAAAAAACATACGCAAATGGAATTTTCTCAAAAACTGCTCTATCGATTTTGATTACATTTGTAAGAAATACGTGAATAACAATTTCGTTTTTTTATTTATGAAAAAAAAATATTTGGGAAAATCAAACAGGTAATTTTCAAAGTTTTGAATTTTTTAGTTTTTAGTATGGGGGAAAGTTTGTGCCAATTATTTAAAACCATTAGTTTTGGTTTTGATTACAAATTTAATTACGGAAGTGTTGCAAATTTGGGCTTATCAAATCTACAGACCTAACTTCACCACTACAATAAAGGCTTTTTAATTTAATTTCATTCTATCTATTGAATTATATTAGAAAATCATCTCCCTTTTTAATTCCCACTCGTCTTACTTTGATTTTTCTTATGCCCCTTCAGACAGCTAATACCGCACCGGTATATGCAACCCGCACGACGCTTTCTTGGCCACTGACGTTACGTTATATAGTCTTGTCATCATCGACAAATTTTAATTCCAGTACCTAAATATTTAACTAGTAATGCATGTGCAATGAAAGTGAGAACGTAGATGTTTTCTTTGCTTTGCATAAGCTCTTCTATACCCAATGTATTGAAAATTTTAATAAAAATTTAGAGAGACTGTAGAGGTAGTACCAATTTGATTTAATCCCATATAAATGATAAGAGTTAAATGTTAAATTCAAGACAGCCCTCTGACTTAACGATTTGTCGGAAAATTTTATTTTTTACGTTATTTAAGGAGCTTAAGAGTTAATAAAAAATCCATTCTTCGATTTTCGAAAAAAAAACAATAAAATGATTCAAGATAAAAAATAAATTAATATTATTTGGGAATAATTCCAACATGGTGACTACTTCTGCAGATTAAAATTATTTTGTGCGCAATTATTATCTACCGGTTAATTGGTAGTCAGGTTCCGGTTTGTCTGTCAGTCAGCTGAACATAAGACCAATACTACATGGTTGGGATTCCACGTCAAGCTGTAGGTCTTTTAGATATAGGGCTATAAATAAAAGGAATATTCGACATTGGTAACAACGACTACACTCATTCGCACATCATATTCGCCCATATCTCTACGATCGGTGTGAAATATTAACATAGCACTTGTCTAACATTGGTTTATAGAACATAACGTTACTGACGCAAACAGACCGAGTACAGCTTCACATTTGTCGTCAACACGCGTGTAAGTGTAAGCGACTCACGGCGCAAATTGGCTACGTGAAAGACACGTCATCCGTGCTGATTCAATTCCCAATTTCATTTGCAACAGTAGCTCAATTCGCGACATGTTTATCCCGGGTCACACAAGCACTAATTTAGATTAAACTGGACGCCGCCTCCCGTGCCGTCCCCATCTGGGGCCTTGCTAATTGGTTAGCTCTTGCTGCGGTCGGTCTGCCTTTGATTGTCTCTGTATACCGTGTGAAGTGTGGTAACTACTCGACGGATCGCCAATACAACGACCGGTCATCTAATTTGTTTCCTTGCCGCGAGACGGTTCCTTTTATTGTCATTTTTTTTTTTTATTTACGGATAGTCTCATTGGATCAATATTTTGTTTAGTGTAAATGTAAATAAAAACACACCTTTGCAAGTACATTAGTATGTTTTTGTTTTATACTATACCATAGGAAACTACTATAAGATTTCCATATTACTCAGGATAAATTATAGCAAATCCTTTTTACATAATACGTGAAGCATTTTTTTGTCAACACAACTCCTCCCCTATTTCTTGACCAATTTAAACGGTTGAGGTGACAAAAAATTTACCTCTGTGCGTAGTTGTCCAACAAGGTCTAAATTCTTCCAGTATTTTCATCCTGAAGAACACGGGAAGCTCGCAAAATACGTTTTTCAGCCATAATAATAACATGTGAGGAGATTTAAATGAATCTATAAGTAATCGCTATTCAAATTTAAATATTTATTTCCAAAAGGTTTAACAGCTTTTGGGATGAAAACGTTAGCGTTTGAAATATGGAGGAGGTTATATCTGTCATAATGGTAAACCGGGGAAGGTTGTAAGCATGGTTTTATTTACATTCGATTGTAGGGCTCCGCTCTACTGGACTTGAAGGTTTCAATCGTAATCTAGTGCAGTTATTTTATTAATTTTCAGTTGTTAATAAAAAAGAAAAAAAAACTAACAAATTGAACATGTTTAAATAGTCGCGTGCTGTGTTCTCCCCTAATAATGGTGAATTATCGTATAGCCTACATCAGATACAATTTTTTATAGGCTTTTGGGAATGAAGGTGGATTTATTAAAACACATTATTGTAACAACTGTAATGAAAGTTGTTAGTTAATTTGCTACAAGACTATACGCTAACAGAAAAAAAACAGAGGTCGCTATCTCATGGCCTCAGCGAACGCCTTAGTGGAAGTTCCCACAATGCTTCCTTTAAGGTTTGGAGACGGTTAAGGGGAGGGACTAACAATGGTGCAAGCCCTGTCATCTGCATGGAGAACTGGAGAACTATTCGACACCCATTCAGCGCTCAAATGTACTTTTACCCTCTGTTATCTTCTTTCTCTGATAAATGGGTAACCCTTATTCGCTAAATATTGTCCTTAACCATTAATATTTGGCTAATGAAAATATAACGGGCTGGTAGTTAATATATATATGGCTTGCATTTGGAACGTTTAATCTTATACAGGCCATTTATAGCCATATAAATAGTAAATTTAAAAAAATAATGCTATTCTAAATCGTGGGTTTTTAGCAATCGATCTGTGCGAGCTTAAGATACGTTTTAGCCTTATGATTTCTTAGTCATAAAATTAGTTTTTCTAATGTGGTATGATAAATCCAAGATTATATTTATTCTAAACACAAGAGCGTCCGTTTAGGAAATCTGATTGAATTTGCAATGTGATATAATAATCCTAGATCTCACCCCCCTCCCCGGTTGTATGTTAAATATAGATTTACCGCACCGTGTACGTACAATATGCTTTAGATATGTTAAAAAAATTCATCTGTATTTAATGAACTAGACGTAGGTTGCAATAAATCAGATTTAACTAATTTTTATTGACAAATAAGGGATGGACTGCTGTATAAGGGTCCGATTATGAACGAAGCAGTTACACTATCTGCTGCAGTCGCCACAAGCTTGATGGGTGGTAAATGTGAACTTTGGGTGACAAGCAATTACATTATGTCCGGCACGACAAGACGTACTACACACGTCAAAGGACTGGTTAACACTCAGTGTATTGTACGGGTAGGTACAACGGAAGGAAGGTGCACAATTACACAATCTATCTGGTGTAGTGAACACATGCCTTGTGGGTGGTAAACGTGAAACTTGGGTGACAAGCAATTACATTATGTCCGGCACGACAAGACGTACTACACACGTCAAAGGACTGGTTAACACTCAGTGTACTTACGGGTAGGTACAACGGAAGGAAGGTGTGCAGTTACACAATCTATCTACTGTAGTAACCACAAGCGTGGTGGGTGGTAAACGTGAAACTTGGGTGACAAGCAATTACTCGTACATTATGTCCGGCACGACAAGACGTACTACACACTTCAAAGGACTGGTTAACACTCAGTGTACTGTACGGGTAGGTACAACGGAAGGAAGGTGTGCAGTTACACAATCTATCTGGTGTAGTGAACACATGCCTTGTGGGTGGTAAACGTGAAACTTGGGTGACAAGCAATTACATTATGTCCGGCACGACAAGACACACACAACACGTCAAAGGACTGGTTAACACTCAGTGTACTGTACGGGTAGGTACAACGGAAGGAAGGTGTGCAGTTACACAATCTATCTGCAGCAGTGACTACAAGCGTGGTGGGTGGTAAACGTGAAACTTGGGTGACAAGCAATTACTCGTACATTATGTCCGGCACGACAAGACGTACTACACACTTCAAAGGACTGGTTAACACTCAGTGTACTGTACGGGTAGGTACAACGGAAGGAAGGTGTGCAGTTACACAATCTATCTACTGTAGTGACCACAAGCGTGGTGGGTGGTAAACGTGAAACTTGGGTGACAAGCAATTACTCGTACATTATGTCCGGCACGACAAGACGTACTACACACTTCAAAGGACTGGTTAACACTCAGTGTACTGTACGGGTAGGTACAACGGAAGGAAGGTGTGCAGTTACACAATCTATCTACTGTAGTGACCACAAGCGTGGTGGGTGGTAAACGTGAAACTTGGGTGACAAGCAATTACTCGTACATTATGTCCGGCACGACAAGACGTACTACACACTTCAAAGGACTGGTTAACACTCAGTGTACTGTACGGGTAGGTACAACGGAAGGAAGGTGTGCAGTTACACAATCTATCTGGTGTAGTGACCACATGCCTTGTGGGTGGTAAACGTGAAACTTGGGTGACAAGCAATTACATTATGTCCGGCACGACAAGACTAACAAAACTTCAAAGGACTGGTTAACACTCAGTGTATTGTACGGGTAGGTACAACGGAAGGAAGGTGCACAATTACACAATCTATCTGCAGCAGTGACTACAAGCGTGGTGGGTGGTAAACGTGAAACTTGGGTGACAAGCAATTACATTATGTCCGGCACGACAAGACGTACTACACACGTCAAAGGACTGGTTAAAACTCAGTGTACTGTACGGGTAGGTACAACGGAAGGAAGGTGTGCAGTTACACAATCTATCTACTGTAGTGACCACAAGCGTGGTGGGTGGTAAACGTGAAACTTGGGTGACAAGCAATTACATTATGTCCGGCACGACAAGACGTACTACACACGTCAAAGGACTGGTTAACACTCAGTGTACTGTACGGGTAGGTACAACGGAAGGAAGGTGCGCAGTTACACAATCTATCTGCAGCACTGACCATATGCCTAGTGGGAGCAATTACATTATGTCCGGCACGACAAGACTTACAACACATAAATAGTAGGTGCAACGAAGGGAAGATATAAAATTAAATATGTGATTGCAATTTTATTTTGGTAATTGAACTGAAATCAATTTATTTTATATTACCGGATATAATCTTTATTACTTATCCATGTTGTATTTTAGTACAACATAATTGATTATTGGGTAACAAAAAGTGTAATAAATCTTGAATTTATTATTTACTTAGGCCACTATGAAATAATTTTTTGTACTAATTCAATTTAATACTAAAATAACAATAATATTAATAATCTTTATTGCATCAAACCTTAAATGAGGTATTACAATATAATATATAATAAATTTAAAATTTAGTAAAATATACCTATAAATTTCAGTTGAATTTTAAAGAAATCTTCAATTTTGTATAAACACTGATATACTTTTTTTGAATTGTTTCATTTATAGATTCCTTAATTTATTAGGTAATTTATTATATAATTTAATAGCCATAAATTCATGATTTAGATGATCAAATTTTATAATCACGCGAATGAGGTGCAGCAATATTTAAAAACTGCGATCAAACTACCGACAAAATATGAACAAGGTCTTGTCTCTTTCATTTGTACGAATGATATTCTAATATCAAACAACAATTTTGAATATATCGCCCACAAAGTGTTCAAACAACTGTACACAGTGCCTAGTATACAGAATGCACAGCACGAATCTGTTAAGTGCTGAGTGAAATTTACGCTTCTCTGCTATACTCAGATAAGAGGCTTGGCAATATTCCAACACTTTCTGTTTAGATAATTTCGACACTTTATCATCGCAATTTTTGTTGCTGCCTATGATACTACCGAAATTTTAAAAAGTTGTTGACAATTTATTTTTTATATTAACACAGTCTTCACTTTTCCTTTTAAAGTAAAACACAACTTTTATCTAGGTGTTGTTTTGTAGTTTCCAAAAATCCCGGATTTTAAGGATAGTCCACTAGATTAGCTTTTCGCCCCTAAAAACGACACTTCAAGCGTTACGATACGTTTAAGACGTCCGAATAATTGAAATAGAAACTCAGTTTTATCACAATTGAGATAAAGAAATAGAGGTCGCATCCAGTAGTTGCGGGAGAGTAAGGAAATTGGGCTGTCGAGTAGGTACTTCTCCAGTTCACCATGCGGATGAAAGGGCCAGCACTGTTGTCAGCCTTTTCCCTTCTCCCCCTTTAAACTCTCAAGTATAATCGCATTAGTCATTAGTACACATTCAAAAATTTTACATAAGTAGTAATACAATAATAGGCGTTCACTGCGGCCTGAAGATTCTGTCCTGAAGATGTTAGGCTATCGCGGCAATGTTGGTTTTAATCACATAAGAACAATGTTATTTGCGAATTCATATTTTTTCGTTATTTATTTTTTTTTAAATGGTGTGTGAGGTGGCATTTTAAACGTTATCATGTTGCGCATTGGGTTTGCTTTTCATATTTTGATTACATACGCCTAGTTTTGAAAAATAGGTTGAAATAAAAACTTAAAACTCAACATTGTTTATTTTGTTGTTGTATAAAACTAATTAGGAAATCAAAGAGCAAATATTCTTAAAAATAATAATAAAAAAAAAAAAATAAATAAAAAGAAGAAAGAAGAAGCAAATTCATTCTTGATCAAACGCAATTTGTTTGGGAAATTCCGTTTAAATTTAGTTTAGATACGCGTGTTTGTATGTCATGTTCGAAAATAACATTGTTCTTATGGTTTTAAAACCAACAAGGCCGAAATGTTACGACAGCTTCTGCAGACTCTCACGAAACGCTGCATTTTCCCCTTTTGTTCACCTATTATGTTTAAATCTAAAACCAGCATCAAAAAGAGTGTGTGTAGAAGTTTAGTCTTGAAGTACAGTTGGCAAACCTGTGGCTGAAAGGTGCAAATTAGGCCACAAAGGTTGGTAATGATGATGTACGATGTGCAGTACGTCACCGTGGCAATATTTAGCCGTCAACCTGTGCGCTTTATGGATTGATGTCATGCATACCAGGTTTATATTTATAAGCTTTTATCGCTTTTGTGAATACTGGCGGGATCAGAGAGATGCAATTTGTTTGAGAAGATATTGAATCCCCCCCCAGGGCGGTGGGGTGCGCCAACTGTGTTTACGTCATAGTCTGGCTAGCGGCCCTTTGTTGTGGTACGTAAATCGGCGTTGTCAATTTAGTATGATAGTTTAAACGGTGACGTCGAGACAGAAAGTGTCATGGTGCCTTTGTTTCTGATTTAATTTCCAATTTTGTATTTATTATTTGTAGGTCACACATAATAACCTACAGTCGGTTTCAAAATGCTATAAACTCGAGTATGAACCTATAGTATAGTTCCAATATTCATTTTATTCTAAAATTTGTAAATACATTTTTATCTAAATGAGTGTCTCACTACGTAAGTGACAAATTTGTATTCAGTTAAAAGACGAAAAAATCTGATTTGATCACTTTTGAAACATGACTCCCACTTGAAAACAGTCAGTTATGCTGATTAAAAAACTATTTAAAACAGTGTACAAAATAATAAGCTCTGAACATTAAAATTTTAACTACAAGAATAGTTATAAGAAAATTGTTTTATAATATGCGCGATTCAAGAAATGTTTACTTTGATTTAAAAAAATTTTCTCGTAATCATTTTAAATTCTTAGGATCAGCTAATCACACAACCTTCCAATATGGTTTATTAGTAGTGGATTAAAAAATAAAATAAGAATTTATAGTTCAGGTTGTCGTGATAATATCATGTGATTTTAGTTTTTAGTAGGCATTGGTAATTTACAGTTTATCACTCGTTTGTACTCTCGTTTTTTCTCTAGAACGAATTTGGGCTATTTTTCTCCTATTTATATCATAAGCAGATTGAATAATCAAAACCCCACCGAACCGATTTACACGTAATTTAAAGGAAGTTAGCTTTAGTATCAAAGGGACCCACTATTTCATTTTTTCCACAAGAATAACATTAGGTTGATTGTAGTAAATTAATAACAGCTGTTTTGTACATAAATAAACATGTTTATTTTCTATGTATGAAACTATCATATTGAATGATGCATTAAAGTTTAAATCTTCAGCTGTTAAACAAAAACAAAGGGTATGTATACTATTAAATGGGTAGCAACGCAGGTATAGTGTGAGTGAGATACTGTAAAGTAAGTTAATATTGTGATTTTCACGTTATACAGATAATTTACTATTGTTTGTAGTCAAAGTCACATGCCGCGGCCGAAGGCCGAGGTTTATCGAGCGTAGTGAGAGCCGGGGTTGGCACACGAAGCGTGCAGGGGTGTCCCCTAGTTTAATCTATAAAATAATACAATTTATTCCGTTCTAATATTTCTTTATGTTTTGTCATTAGTTTTCTTTTTTTCTTTTTTTTTTTTGAAAATAATGTCTTTCTTGCGTCTTCTGTTATTTTCCAAGTTGGAAACTGCTCCGCGTGTGATGGGGTCAGGCGAGACGCGCCCCCTCTATCTCTTCCCGCCCTCTTCTCGTCACAGTGCACTCGGCTAACCTGGTTTTTACCAATTTTTCCCTAAGTGACCGTCCCGCCCTCGAGGGGACTTGATTTCGCCCTGGATACAGGGAATCTCTTATACATTCATCCCGTCATTTTACCTTCAGTATTCTTTCGATAATCTTTTGAGATATCTTATTTTATATTGAATATACCAACGCTTTCTATTGTTAGCAGTTTAGTAAAATGTTACGTTTAAGCTTTTATTCTTAACATTGTGGACTGTGTATGCTCAGTTTATCATCTGTATATTGCTGATTTACCTGTAAAGATGTCAAATAATTTATTTCCGACAGCGATGTAGTAGTAACTTTTAGTCGCTTAAAATGTACTTCACCACAAGAAAGGTCCTTAGGGATGGCAATTATTTTCAACGATATATCGAATAATGTAGATATCGCAAACCAAATATCGATCTAACGAGTATATCGACAGAAAAATATCGAAATATTGGGTAAATGAATCGAAAACGATTTATCTGTTTAAAATTATGCACTAACTCTTATGTTATAACAAAAAATGTACATATGATTTGCTGTCACTATTTAGAATAGCCTACTGAATTTAAAAATCAAATACGTTCATCTTCACGAAACCAGTTGTCGTCTGTGTGGTTGAATGAAAAAAAAAATCAAAATAAGAATAATGGTTGAATGAAAAAAAAAATCAAAATAAGAATAAACGTAACTTTAATTTTTATTTTTCAAGAATACTGAATGTAATAAGATTGTTATTTTTACATTTAAAAATGCCATTCGACTTCTTATGCACACCAAAAATTAAATAAATTAACTGACTAAACCCACTTCTAATACATGATTGGTTAACCATTTAATAAAATAAAACTTAAGGGGATTCTGGACTCAGACATACCTTTTTTTTAGTTTTTGATGAAAGAAGACTTTTAGTATTTTTTTAACATTGATTGGGTTCAGAAACCCCACATTAAGTGGTGGAAGGATGTATAAATACCATACGTACCATTTTATAATTTTTTATTCAGCAAAATGTAACACTTTTTTAATATTGATATAACTTGACTAATATTTGACCTAAAACCTTCAAAGTTGTGTCATTTTGTAGCCATGGGTACTATCTTACTTTTTGGGTATTTGTTTGACTATACCATGCATATTTTATTTTTTAACCAGGTTGAAAATTTGTTTTTAAAAATTTTTATCAGCATACATTATAAAACAATTTTTATTTTAAAATCTACTAATGCTAGACACTTAATTATACCCAAAAAGTTGCTTTATATTATCAAGAACATGTGGTAAAAATATCAGCTTGATATCTTGATTATTACCTGAGTTATTCAAATGTATTCCTTACAAAACGCTGTAAAATGTGAATTTCGGAAAATGACATTTAAAGTTTTGTTAGTTTTCTTAAAGAAACAAACTGAAGAAAATAAACATAAACTAACCTATATAAATTTAATTCAATAAACAATAATTTTCTACCATTATCACTAACAACAATACTTTTTTACCATAGGCCTACTGTATACTGAAAATAATTTTTCATTTACATAAGAAACTATGATTATTTTGCTTAGAGTGGAAAGTAACATTATTTTAGAACAAGATAAACAAACACATAAATTACATGCCTCAAAACTCTCCAGCTCCATACATCTGCCCTTCTTTTTTTTAATCCTCTCCTCTTCTTCCATCTGAGCTTGCTTTAATTTTTTCCTGTAGGCGATGTTTTTTTCTTTTTTTCTAGCCGATGATTGTCGAAGACGGAATTTGTCCTACCTTTTGGCAATCAAAGAACCAAACTTTCCTAATTTAATGCCAGATGTTTCTTGATAATTGGAACACATCTTTAGGTATCCTGTATTATATACACTAATGGCCTCAAATAGGCCTATTTTCAGTGGGAATTCATCTCTGGGCAGCAAATAGCTAACTTTGTTGCCGCTGGCGCCCGTGTAGTACCTAACGAAAATTTAATTTTTCTTTAGGAAATAAGGTCCAAAAACACTAAAACCTAATGTTTTCTTGTAGAGAAATGTCCAGGGAGCAAAAATAAATAAAAAACAAAAAATGTAATAATTTGACATTTTTGGCCAAATGTGTGTCCAGAATCCCCTTAAAATCAACTTTCCACTTAACCTGACGTAAAAAAAACTTAATAAAGTTTCTTTATTATTTCAGTTCATGTTTTGTACGCATAAGAGGTCATTCAAATGTTTTTTTCGAATCGTGATGATTTTAGAGAGAGAGAGAGAGAGAGAGAGAGAGAGAGAGAGAGAGAGAGAGAGAGAAAGAGAGAGAGAGAGAAAGACGTCAGTATTTTGTTATCGGACCAAAATATATATGGCCGATATTATGGAAAGAACATATCGATACTAATATAACGTACTACTATATCGTATCGATACTACAGTACTAATATGTCGATATATCGAAATGTATTTATCGATATTTCCGGTATATCGAAACGTATTTATCGATATTTATTTCCGATATATCGAAACATATTTATCGATATTTCCGATATATCGAAACGTATTTATCGATATTTCCGATATATCGAAACGTATTTATCGATATTTCCGATATATTGATATATCGCAACGTATTTATCGATATTTTCGATACGTCGATTTATCGTTCTCATCTGTACTACCAATAGATGTACATTAGTTGTTCGATAATTACTTGTAAGGCGTTCGTTGTGGCCGTAAGATAGCGTCTTATTTAAATTGTACATAGTCGTACATCTTCATGCACAGAGACATTTTTATTTAACGATGATAGAACAGTAAAAACAGTACAATATGTTTATGGATGTTTAAATAGCTATTATTACTATTACATCGTGTACATTATTTTCCAACATCCACAGACAGAATGTTGATAAGCCATCTGGTCATTGTAGAAGACAATGTATCTATTAGATAACGAAGGTCATTAGAGGGAGTGTGGTGGTTCGCAAACACTGCCCACTGTAGGGGGGTGCAGGTGGCTATTGATTTTGCATACCCAAATGGAAACCTAATCTGCGAATTGAAACGCCACTGACAGTTTCAATTAGAACCGATAATAGTAGTCGCAGGTTTCCGCATAATGTTGTGTCATCTGGAAGTGGGTTTGCCGCCCAACAGTGCACCCTTAGCCATGACGTCAGCTACTCTTGACTGTCTGTCGACGGCTCTCCGACTCCCCGCACAAGGACGAACAAGTTTGACGTGAACATAGTTCATCGTTCAATAAAATCAAAATTATGACGTTAATTGTACGCCAATTTATTTACAAGCTAAACCTGACCACGCTTTGGTGTGACTTAGTCAGTTGGGGAATTTGCCGGTTCTGGGCCAAATCAATTATTGTGGTGACGTCACAACAATAATTTAGTTGGCCCAGAGCCGGCAAATGTCCCTAATTTAATCAAATACAAATAATACTTGAGGCTGTTTTTTTTTCAGTGTAACTCCTCCCTTATTTCTTATTCAATTGAAACGGTTTGGTGTAAAAAAAACTGCCTCTTTTCGTTGTTGTAAAATAAGGTCTTAATTGTTCAATATTTTTGCCCTGAAGGGTATGAGAAGCCTTCAAAGTACGTTTTTCGGCCATAAGAATAACTAGATAGATTTAAAGAAATCGAAAAGTAACAGCTGTCCAACGTTAATCATGATTTCCAAAAAATATCAACAGCTGTTGGAATGAAACAATGATGTCTGTATTATAGATGAGGTTAGATCTTTTATAACGTTAAACAAGAGAAGGTTGTAAGCATGGTTTTATTTATATTCGATTGTAGGGCTCCGCTCTACTGGACTTGAAGGTTTCAACGTTAATCTAATACACTTAATTTAGTTATTTAATTAATATCCAGCTGTTAAACATAAACAAATAAAATGAACACGTTTTAAATAGACTAAGTAATATAATCGGGTTTGTATTCTAATAAATAGGTAGCAACGCAAGTAGTGTGAGTGAGATGCTGTAAATAAATGTAATATTGTGATTTTACGTTATACAGTTAATCTGCTATTATTTGTAGTCAAAAGTCGCAGGTCGAGGTGTAATGATCGCAGCGAACGATGGGGTTGGCACGCTAAGCGTGCAAAGGTGGCCCCTAGTAGTTACTATTACTCGTTAATTCTTACTTTAATTAGAAAAATAAAGCTCGACTGTTTACTTGATTTTATCTGAAATGGTGTAACTTCACAGCCTATTAACACACTTCCATTGCAACGCTGTGGAGCTAGCGCTCCAAGTAGTGGAAGCATACAACCACGTGCAGCTAGCGCTCCAAGTAGTGGGAGCATACAACTACACCATATTACAGTTGTATTGCGTTGGCAAATGAGTGGAATAGTATCAATAGAAAAAGTGCCATGGTGATTATATTGTAGACATAAGTCATTTGACGTTTAAAATAACAGCTGTGAATGTAAATAGTGCAGAAATACGCGCTACTCTACTCCCGCCGCTAAACAGCATTCGCCGCTAATTTTTAACGGCTTGTCGCGACTGTATGTTATTAGAATGGTAACTTACAGCTGTTTTCATAAATAAACAATCATCTGGTCACAGTAATAAGTCTACGGGATTTTGGATATAAGCACATGAATCAGCTGTGTCACAGTAGAACATTTTCAGCAATGACAGTTATTCTCATTTGTGAAATGTAGGTGGTTCGGGAAATGCTGAAAATGCGCTGTTCACAGTTTAAGGAATTAAATGTATTTACAAAAAACCCTCTTGTATAAATGCAATATTTTGTAAAAAATTTTAGTGAATCCATTTTCTACTTTTCCAGTTTTGTGTACATATTAGTTTATCTTCGCAGTTTTGCCTTCACAATTAGTTTGGTTTGCATGATAGTAATTAGTAAGAATGGCCATTGTCTCTCTCTTAAGTAGGCGGTATGTCGGTAACATTGGGATATGTTGACTACAACATATTAAATTTAACTTAGCCTGGAAATCGGTTGACAATTGTCTCTTTAATAATAATATATATATATATATATATATATATATATATATATATATATAACGTATAACGTATTTAATAATATATATATATTATATATATATATAATATATATAACGTATAACGTCTTTAATAATATATATAACGTAAGCAGCGTATGAAAGGTGGGTGGGTTCATCTGATCTGTAAAAGGGTCTGTTCTTAACTTTACAACTTAATACCGTGTCCTCGGCTGGTGAGATTTCTGAAATAACCCTCAGTAACAGGCAAATTAAAGTTTGCCTGGGTTGTAGAGAGAGTTCTTTTAGTCACCTAAATGATGGACTACCTCAAGGCTCTGTTCTTGCTCCACTTTTATTTTAGAGAGGGAAGAAGAGGAGGTGGGTGAACAAGTTGTGTCTTTGTGTGATTTTTGTACTTATGTTTGAGCCAGTTTACATAACGCCTCTTCGTGAACTTTATACAACGACTACTAGCTGACTTTTAAGTATTTGTTTTTATGTCCAATTGGGTTTCTTTAATTTTTAGAGGTAGTAGTTATACATTTTTCAAAATTTAAATACATTAGTTCGTGTGCAGTCCATTCATGTTTTGTTTGTGTAAATGATGTATTGACATTTCAATAATGAGGTGGTAGCATGTAGGTTGCGTGTGAACGTTGGGTTTGCACTTTAGTGTTGTAACGAAGGATATATCGTTTAATGTTAGTAGAGGAAACCCAGTCAGTTCAGAAAAAAATCATAGTTCCGTTAGAGCTTGTAAGTTTGTGGTAACAAAATCACACGTGGGACTAGACAAATGTGTTTAGATCACGGTTATTCCTTTTGAGAGTGACACAGAGGGATCAGCTCGGCTGATGATAATTCCACTCCGCTCCGGGCACTTGGCTTAATTGTCAAAGTGAGATCATGACGTCACGCTTGTTGTGACGTCAGGATTAATGTATTATCGTGAATTTCCCGGTTCGCTTATCCAGACATCAAGATAATATCATTTATTTAATACTGTTTAAAAAGTACTTTTGTGTAGCCCCTTCATTCTCTGTCACGGCTATCTGAGCGTTGGATAGATCTGTCGTTGCGTTTTGCTTTTCACGGCGGCACAGTAGTAGCACATTGCAGTCGGAGTGTTTCCAATAAAGAATATTTTGGAAGGTGAAGGTTATATACAAGTAATCTTTCTTGTTTAGTGAAAAACGTTAAATCTTACGATTTATTTTGATCTTCGTATTTGTTCACTTTTCTTTTATGTGATCACTTTTGGAAGAAAATGTCTCCAAAAAAAGTTTAATGTTTGCTATCGAACCTTTACGAGGTGGCGTGGGTAAAAATAAGTTTTATTAGTTGAAGTAAGGCCTAACACTGCTCCTTTGATAGCCATATAAATGATTTTAGCAACTAACATATTTAAACTAAGATGAAATAACTCTACTACGTGAATTGATTTTAGAAGCTTTTTTTTAATTATTATTAAAAAAAAAAGAAAAAGTTAACAACTTCTTTGTGCATGCACATGTAGAAATAAAATAAAAACTTAAAGTAATATATTTATCACCATTAAACACCTTAATATCTGCAATGACACAACAAAAGTTTATCCAATATAAATCGAGAATTTTATAGTTGAGAGCTTAAATTTTGTAAGTGAAAAACATATTACTGTATTCAAGATGACCGACCAACCCAGCTTTTCCTTAACAACTATGATTTGACGAACTAACGAAGTATTTATGTACATAATAAAACATGCATGCACTTTATGGCACAAAATCATTGTTTACTTATAAATAACAAATAAATTGCCTGATGTAACGTACTCTGTCCAAATAAATGTTTAAGGGAAGGGTAGTGGTAGTTCAGGTAGACCTAACCACCGTTCTCCTCTGTCCACTCCGCAGACTGGCAGCACTAATACCTTGTCACAATAATCCCGGCCGGGCCGACAGTGAAACTTGCCGCCGTGAATCCATAATCGAATCATGGAAGCGGTGGTAGTAGGCTACAGGTAGACCTAACCACCGTTCTCCTCTGTCCACTCCGCAAACTGGCAGCACTAATACCTTGTCACAATAATCCCGGTCGGGCCGACAGTGAAACTTGTCGCCGTGAATTCATAATCGAGTCATGGAAGCGGTGGTAGTTTATGGTGTAGACAGCGGTTGTTCATTATTCCCCGTTACGACCCGATCGTCAAGATATGGGCGAACATGAGGGGCGAATGAGAGTGATGAGTGTAGATGAGCGAGTGTAGACATTGTTATTAAGGTCGACTGTTCCTTAGAAATAGCCATAACCCAATAGCCAGGCATATAAGGGACTTACGAAAATCAGACCAAGCTTTAACTTACGTGGAATCCGAACCGCGAAGTGTTGGTCTGATTTTCAGCTAAATGACAAACCTGATACTTTTTCCCTACACAACACCTAGACTCTAACTACCACCTAACATATGTAGATAGTGAAGTTCACTTTTATGGCGTAGAACTGTCAGAAATACATCTGAGAGAAGAAATGTATAATTGTTACGAAATATTTTGTTTAGTTCCAAGTTTGTTTGCGTAGCTTCTAACACCAGATTATTTAAAAAAGTGGCGGATCTGTTCGAATCAGATCTTTTTACAAGTAATTTGAAGAACACAATTCACTATCATGACTAAGATAAACGTCGTGTTTTGTGATTGATAAACAGCGGAATTATATTTGCATTTTACTGTTAAATGCTTAACGTCATTTAGAATCGGTAAATGTATTTTTCTCTTTGTCGTGAAATCACAGTATTTATAAAACGACTATCCGGTTCATATTTTCACCACGTTGAGAGAGTTCGTGATTAATGGCTTGGTGCGTTCTTCAGCTCAAGTTAACGGATTTTAAATGACTGGAAAGTTTAATTATGACAGATTTCATTAAAAGTGAATATATTATATCATTAATTACGTAGTGTATTATCTTTTTATGTGTCTTGGTTCTTAGTTGTTTTCAAAATATACGACACCATGACGAAATGTGTGTACCGTTGCTGATTATTAAAAACCTTTTATTGATTAATAAATTTGTTGGATATTTTCAACGCTTTAAATATTTTAAGAAACAAACAACGTTTTTGCAAATATAAAACTCACGTACTTTTCAGGTGTTATTACTTTTAATGTTTTTTTTTCGTGTAACCCCCATGTTAGTGTAAGAGAACCACTTAAAATATCACTTGTTTATAGACGTTCGTTGACTCAAGAATCTCGTAGTTTCTAAAGGGGTTTCTTAAAATATATATTAAGTAAGATAACAAATTAAAATTATATTTCGATTTAGCATTTCTCGTGAAATATTTTAGAAGTTTGAGATGGTATTTACGTGTAAGCATGGGGGATTATCAATTTTATCTTGTTTTGTGTTCTATCTATCAAATGGCAATTATTTAAAATCTAAGTCAATATCTGATATTTTATCTAAATAGGGGGGGGGGATTATATGTACCCTGATGGGAAGGGGAGAGGTAGTCTATCAGGAATCAAATATATCCTTCCACGGCCGGGGAAAAACTGGGAAATAACCGGGAATTTTATAATTAATTTAGAGTGGCCACCCTGATCTAACAAACCTAAACAATACCGTACTTAAAAATTAAGATTGAACGTTAGGTTAGTCGTGTCTCTTAACAAACTATTACGAATGCACTCAATAGGAGCAACAAAATATCAACAATTTATCAATCAACAATTTGTTACTAAAAAAATAACTAAAAAATAACAAACCCCTTTATATTGAATAATGAAATATTAAATAATGATTTATTTACTATAAAAATTATAAGAATTGAGAGTAAATACCATTGGCCCTTTTCCAGTAATGTGGCTAGCGTTTAAAAAATATAAACAATTTAATAAAGAACAATACAATTAATTTGAGTCCAACTTCTACACAACTGTCATTGAAAACTGCCGTTCTCCGCAGCGTCTTGTAAACGTATTTCATCATTCATTACAAAGACGCCGATCGTAGAGATATGGGTGCATATGAGGGCCGAATGAGTAATATTTGGTAGGTATGTTTATATGAATGTTAAATTTTAACATATAGTATAACTAACCTAACTCATTTTAAATAAAAAACAAAAATTGCACTCTACTTGTATTAACAAATTACAGCGTTAAAAAAATTTCCTTTTTTAGAATTTTTAGCCATATTTTTAATTGTTTAGTAAAAATATTAATATTTTGACAATTGTTGATGTCACTAGAAGATTTGTTAAAAATGCAGGTCCACTATACTGGAAAGACTTTTTGTTGACAGGCTTGTTAACTGTAGGAAAATGAAAACCTCTTTGATCGATACTTCTTGTAAAATGTAATAAATTCACAGACCCCACATTACCACTTCTGACACAGAATATTCTTAGCACTTTAAAAACGCTTAGATGTCTCCATCAATATTATTTTCTGAAACAGTTAAATTTTCTAATAAAACCATTTGTATTTTGGAGATTCCACACCAGTAATTACAACATTCTTGGAAGTAGGGATTGCAAATGGTTTCAACATATCGATATATCGAACTATATATATCGATACGACATATACTACATACGAAAATATCGATATATATGTTTCCGATATATCGAAACATGCCCAGTTAGATAGGAAACTACGGATCCTATATATATATATAAATATAGGATAACCAATAGGATATATATATTGGATAACCGATATATCGAATTGTAAATGATTTTTTTGTTTAAATTTTGTACTAACGCTTATGTCATGACAAAAAATACCCTCATGTTTTTTTGATGTCAATATTTAAAATTGCTTACTGAATGTAAAAATGAAATACATTTATCTCCACAAAACAAATAGATGTGGGGTAGTAAGAAAAAAAATCAAAATAAGATTTATTATACCTATAATTTTTATGTTAGTTATAAAAGAATAATGTAATACTGTAACGTTGTTAATTTGTTTTCCACATTAAAGCATGCCATTAGGCTTCATAGAAACACTAAACTTCCACCCACAGGTCTACAATAAACTACATTTTAGTGCGTTAGCCTCACGTAAAAAGACTAAATAAAGTTACTTTATTATTTCAACGCATGTTTTTATTGCATAAGAAGGCAATTTAAATGTGTATTTTTTTAATCATGATGATTTTGAGAAGTGAAAATAAAGTCAGTATTTAGTGATAGGATACAACGGGACCAAAAGAATCGATATAGCCGATATTATCGAAAGAAAATGTCGATACTAACATATCGTTATATCGATACATATTTATCGATATTTCCGATATATGGGTGCCATCCCTACCCAAGTGAAGGGAACGCACTTTAAACGTCATTGACGAAAAGCTCTAAAAATATTAACAAATTAACTTAACAACTTAAATTAAGAACGTTTTCTATATTTGTGTACTACCGATGAAGAGTATGTATCCGCAGATGGCATCTACAGATTGAACGTTGCTGTAGATGTGATGACGCCCTAACCCCCCCCCCCCCACAAACCGACCTGGCGCTACATTCACACCAGCCATACTAATTAATCAAATGGATCCTTTATAAGAGCCCTCCTCCGTCAATGGCCTCTCCAAAGCGAGTTGAGTTCATCTTGCCCCCCTCCCCACGCCCGGTTCTATGTTGCATCACTTGTCGGTGAATAAATTTACAAATTACCACCGCCGAATCGGTGTTGTTACAGGTTTTCAAGTGGACCGCCAATTTACTTTGAAGAAAATTGTATTTTGTTTCGTTTCTGGTTCGTTTTTTACCGCACAGGCCTTTTGTTTATTTTTTGTGTGTGCTATTTCAAGAATCTGATTAATTTAATATGCATTAAATGAAGGTTTCATGTGCCGTTCAAGGATATAGTTGTATGCGACTTCAAACGGAAAAAAAATAGATCACATTTCCTCCCCTTTAACCTTCAGGATTCGCAGGAAATAAGGGGAGGGACTGTCAACAGTGTTGACCTTGCCATCCGCACGGCGAACTTAAAAATCAACAACTCAACAGCTCAAGTTTCTATAACTCCGTACCTATTAAGTCCACTCACTAATAGCAGTTTTTGTGAAAAATCCATTTTTGTAATTTTTTGGCCATAAAGATAAAAAAAATTTCAAAAAAGTGAAAAATTGTATGGAGATATTGGCTAAATACACCTACATATCAACTTTCATAAAAATCGATCCATCCGTTTGTCTCCAGTGAAGTGCACAGACTCGCACACTGGCACACATACTAACAGGACAAAAAAAAAACTACTTTTTTGGCTTCATGGGACTCTAAAATTTATTTTTAGACCTACTTTTAAACAATTTTTTTTTCGACCAGAATACTTTCTCTATGCTAACGCTATGGGAGACAGTAAAATATTTTTCACTACACTACTATGAGTTTAGCTGTTTTCGTTATGTGTTTACAACCTGCGAAACATCATATTTTCAACAGCTGTCTATTGTTTACTACCGAAAGTAACATTGTTTACAACCGAAAATTTTCCACAGTCAACAAACAACTGTTTTTATTCCGCAGTGTAGTGAAAAGTATCGTTCAAAACTCGAGTGAAAGTGTTTTGAATGTTCTCGACCAATTGAAGTGCTCGACAAGTCTCGCACTTCAAACATATGGTCTTGAACATGCAAAACCCCACTTTCCACTCTTATTATGAAATAAACTATACCTATAGTTTATGCAGTTTATGTTTACGTGCACTCGGACTCACGTAACAGATGTTAGGTGAAAATTCAATTGTTACTTCGTGGATTAAAGGGAATAATATCAGTTTGACAGAAATGATATAAAGCAGTTGTTAATTGTTAGTTTTAAAATTTCTTATTACTTTATCGTAGCTCAACAAATATTCATTTAAATATCGAAATTGTTCCTGACAAATGGACGTGTGGATTGAAATTACGAAAACAGCGACTAGATTTACTTTTAGATTCTCTTCAATGGGTTTTCTCCCTTTCATCCGAAATGAACAAATGTCATAAACATAACGATTTTTACAGATAAAATGTCGTCCATTATAAAAAAAAGCATGCAGAAGTTGTCGGAGAACCATATAAACTGTAGGGGTTCACGTGTCAAGAGCACGTGGTTGTCTGTGGCGGCTGTCCGGTCCAACAGCGTCAAATTAATGTTCTCCATTCTTTGACAATATCCACCCTCTTTGTACCTACATTATTCCGGACAACCTTCCCTTCACATTTGATTTAAATTATTTTTCAATCTTTTTAAAAGCTCTTTGATCTTGACAGATATCTTCCTTTGAGAGCCGCTCGGCAATTTTGAGGGCTTTGTGGACATTTTAGGGTACATGGAAAATGTGCAATTGGTTTCAGTTTCAGCCGGTATCACTCATTTGTAAAATAGTCTACGGGATGTAAAAATAGGTTGTAACATTTTAGAAATCTATAATTATTACGACCGATTGCGAGATCTCCTTTTTTGATTGAAGTGATTTTTTTTAAATTCTGTAAAAAACTCTTGTCATATGTTGTGACTATAGTGATTTCATATATAGGTGCAATGTTCATTGTGCCTTTCATACGTAGGTGAGATTCTATCGTGCTTTATGTACGTGGGATGTCTATAGTGCTTTTGAAAGTTTTCATACGTAGTGGCGATGTCTATAGTGCCTTTCATACGCTGGTGAGATTTTTATTGTGCTTAATGTACGTGGGGCGTCTATAGTGCTTTTCATACGTATGTGCGATGTCTGTTGTGTCTTTCATACTTAGGTGAGATATCTATCTTGCTTTATGTACATGGGATGTCTATAGTGCTTCATGTACGTGGGGCGTCTATAGTGCTTTATGTACGTGGGGCGTCTATAGTGCTTTATGTACGTGGGATGTTTATAGTGCTTTATGTACGTGGGATATCTATAGTGCTTTATGTACGTGGGATGTATATAGTGCTTTATGTACGTGGGATGTCTATAGTGCTGTTCATGCGCAGGTAGGCCTATAGTACCTGTTATGTTTATGACGCCCATCTGGTATTATGTACTTTACGTATACGTATGTCCCATCAGGGATGTTATCTGCTCTACGTCTATTTACGTCCCATCAGAACTATTATTTACTCTACGTCTATTTATGTCCCACCACGACTATTATCTGCTCTACTTCTATTTACGTCCCATCAGGGCTATTATTTGCTTTACGTCTATTTACGTCCCATCAGGACTATTATCTGCTCTACTTCTATTTACGTCCCATCAGGACTATTATTTACGTCTATTTATGTCCCACCACGACTATTATCTGCTCTACTTCTATTTACGTCCCATCAGGGCTATTATTTGCTTTACGTCTATTTACATCCCATCAGAACTATTATTTACTCTACGTCTATTTATGTCCCACCACGACTATTATCTGCTCTACTTCTATTTACGTCCCATCAGGACTATTATTTACTCTACGTTTGTTAATGTCCCAGCACGACTATTATCTGGTCTTCGTCTATTTACGTCCCATCAGGACTATTTCTTACTCTACGACTATTTACGCCCCATCAGGACTATTATTTACTCTACGTCTACAGTATTTATGCCCCAGCACGACTATTATCTGGTCTTTGTCTATTTACGTCCCATCAGGACTATTATCTGCTCTACTTCTATTTACGACCAACAGGGCTATTATCTGCTTTACGTCTATTTACGTCCCAACAGGACTATTATTTACTCTACGTCTATTTATGCCCCAGCACGACTATTATCTGGTGTTCGTCTATTTACGTCCCATCATGACTATTACTTACTCTACGTCTATTTATGTCTCATTAGGACTATTATCTACTTATCAAACACGGGCCTCAGTCAGGTTGTTGGGGCTTGAATCACACGTGTGTGTCGAATGGGTTTGATATTAGTGCTGTACATATTTGACGTTCAGTCATCAAACATCACACAGCCACGCCTACACTCTGCATTGATGGCTACCCATAATATGACACAAGTCAATCATTGAAGGCAATTTAGCCCATTATACGTATACGTACAACGAATACACTGATTTTACCATCCTAAAAAGAAGGTTAACTTATTCAAAAAGCCATTTAAGAAAGTGTTATAAAATAAGTGCCTCACACGTGCTATCTCACGCATATAAATCATTTGTAATTCAATGTATAATTTTGCAAATTTTTTAGCCATTATTGGGGGCAGATGTAGCAGACTCTTAATGAAACACAATAGTCGATATAAAGTGAATATCAATCACCGTCTTGGCGAACTGCATGTCATTGTCTCTGTGTAGTCGAACCTGTTTTGTAGTGTAATAGACAGGCGAGTGTGGTCAACCGATAGGAAACACTGCGCTTCCAAATGGAACTGAGATAAATAGTCAATGTCTGCACGGTCTTGGTCAACTATATGTCATATTGTGGGGTCATTATCGCTTTTGTGTAGTCGAACCTGTATTGTAGTGTAATAGACAGGCAAGTGTGGTCAACCGATAGGAAACACTGCGCTTCCAAATGGAACTGAGATAAATAGTCAATGTCTGCACGGTCTTGGTCAACTATATGTCATATTGTGGGGTCATTATCGCTTTTGTGTAGTCGAACCTGTATTGTAGTGTAATAGACAGGCAAGTGTGGTCAACCGATAGGAAACACTGCGCTTATAAATGGAACTTGACGATAAATAGCCAATGGCTTCACGGTCATGGTCAACTGTATGCCATCGCCTTTTTGTAGTCGAACCTGTATTGTAGTGTAATAGACAGGCGAGTATGGTCAACCGATAGGAAACACTTCTAAATGGAACTGATGACAAATCGTCAATAGCTGCACGGCCATGGGCAAATGATATCATATCGTGTGTTTGTCTGTTATTGCCTCTTTGTAGTCGAACCTGTATTGTATTGTAATATACAGGCGAGTGTGGTCAACCGATAGGAAACACTTCGCTTCTAAATGGAACTGATGATAAATAGTCAATGTCTTCACGGTCATGGTCAAATGATGTCATATCGTGTGTTTGTCTGTTATTGCCTCTGTGTATTCGAACCTGTATTGCAGTGTAATAGACAGGCAAGTGTGGTCAACCGATAGGACAATGGTCACTGCGCTTCCAAATGGAACTGATCATCAGCTGGTATTGATGCATTTTCTCCCAGTAATATAAAGCATAATTGAATAGGATATTTTTTTTTATTATGTGCCCTGTGGTTTAGTCATGTATTTATCGGTAAACTACGTAAAATTACAAATAAAAGAGTAGTTGGGCTCTACGGGTCATAGTTGTACAGGAAATACAAGAAATCGTGATTGTTTCCCTCTTCACTTTCTATAACATATCTCATTGTCTCCCCCATACTCCTTTCCCTGCTATTCCATATCATCACTCCACCATTTTGTTCTGCCTCATATCTCTTGTCCATCTTTTCCAAAATTCCCTGATTCATTTACTTACTTTATAATGTTCATTCTTCCTTCTCTCCCAACTCCTACCTCCCTTACCTTCTTTGAGTGGGGTCATTAAATTTTAGTAAAATAAATATTGTCACTGGAGCGTTCAATTCATTGTTATCAAAGGTACATTGTCAGTTTTTTCAGATTAAATTTTTTTTAAATATATAATCACGATGCAAAACTATGTCTAATTGATCTATTGTATGATGTTTCGTTTCATTTACTAGTTTAAACAGTTATACTATATACTTTTCATGATTGCATTCTTAACAAACGAGTATTCCTTTAAAAACGAGTTTAATTAAAAAACAAATGTGATACAATTTTCATGTGTACACAACACAACATATAACACTACTAATGTATACGACTTCAACACTATTTAGATTGCCACGTGTAAACAAATCCAAGAACAGTTCTGAGGAGCGATGACCAGTTTATATCAGTGTGATGACGTCAGAGTATACGACATTGTTTGGATTTATATGACTGGTGACACGTTGGATTATAACTGTCAGACCGGTCGACAAATATCTGTCAGGACACCCGTCATCCGGGCCCACGAGAATGTTTTACGTATCTGTTGGTTGTTGCACAACGCAAAATGTCTTTGGATTTAATTTGAAAATGATAGTAAGGCATTTCTAGTTCACACTATAAACTGTACGAGGAAAATCTGTATAAGCAAGGGCTACACAGGACCCGTTCTTTTCATTGGTCACTGAGGATATTGTATACTACAGAGTCAGCGCGATGCTTTAAAGTGGCAATCGTTTTGGTGCAGTTCAATCACTGGATCCTAAGAGCGCTGCCGTCGAGGGATCACTCAAAGCTGTTGCCAAGTCGAACGGCCGGTATCTATATACTCTCCATTATTGAAATGGACTGCGTGACGACAAAGGATTATATATGATGACGCTATGCTATGTTACAGTTGGTTGGAGGTGTGATTGAACGATGGGCGAGTTGTTGGTGAATGAAAGAGACTCGTGAGCTTCACCAATATGGCTAACGGATTGGATGTCAAGTTCCCCTTTCTACGATACGGCGTTGTCTCGTAATGACCATTAATGTGCCGTCCTTGGTATGGTGATGGTTGCATAGAGAAGAACAACAAGAAGTTACATCTAATGGAGAGTAGTTAGTTCTCCGTGTAGATGGCAGCACCGTCGGAAGTCCCTCCCCTTATGCCCCTCAAAATCCTGATCTATATTACTATTAATTATTACTACAGATCTATAAAGATGTACATCAATACAAACTGATACTGAGATGTTCGCTCCGGTCTTAAGAAACGAATTCTGTCCCTCGTTTACTCTCCCATATGCGTTAGCATAGAGGAAGTATTGTGATCGTCAACAAAATTGTTTTGCAAGTTGGTCTAAAAATCCATTTTGTTGTCTGTCCGTATGTGTGTATGGGCAGTTCGCTGGAGACCAAACGGATGGATTAATTTTTATGAAATTTGGTATGTAGATGTATTTAGCCAATATTTCTAGACAATTTGTTCACTTTTTGAAATGTTTGATTTCTTTTTATTCTTATGGACAAAAAATATACAAAATGGAATTAGTTCAAAAACGGCTCTAACGATTTAGGTTAAATTTTCAGGATAGATGTGAATTACAATTTAAAAGTAAAAACCGCATGTCTCTCACTTGACTAGTTTTTGAATTATGACACAAAAAACATATTTGGGAATCAAACTGGTGATTTTCAACGTTTTTTTTAGTATTTAATATGGGGGAACGTTTGTACGAATCTTTGAAACCATTTCTCTCCGCCCCCCCTCTCTCTCACTCACTCATTCACTCCCTCACTCACTCACTCACTCACTCACTCACTCACACACTCACTGTGTTAATTGTCTTTAAATACATTAGTGACCATGTATGCACTGCAGTTGTTACATTTATACCATCAATGAAGTTTTATGGTTTATCAATTGTTAATGCAATAGTAAACGAATTTCTATTTTCATAGCGAAGATTTGATTTTGACCGAAGATATAAATGACCAGCATAATAATAGTAAAACGAGTAGTATTAAAGAAAATGAATTTATTCTTGTTTTGAACGTTTTTGAAAACGACTGGATATTTTGAAGTTTGTGATGTTAGTGAGGTATAGGCTACTATTAATTTGCTGTATCTTTTGTCATAAATAGGGCTTTTCGAAAACCTTTCAGGTTTGAGGCTCATCACCATCATCAGGTTACCAGCAACCTTTGTATACTATTTAAAACAGCAAGCTTGTTATTACTAGTAGAAACACATCCTGGACAAACATAACATGCCGCGTATGAAAAATACACTTGTGCAGTGCACATTTTAAATATGATCGTATATGAACCGCTATTGATGTATGTACGTCAATTAATTGTAGCTGATAACACATCAGCCAGACAGGACAAAGGTATGCCTAGTTTTATGTTCATTCAACTGTAACATTGTTTGCTATTTCGGCTGTAAATTCCTATCAAATAGAGACACGCTCGTGGCCCTGAACGCGAGTTTATTACGTCCTTCCCTCACATGCAATATATGTTTTTATTCTATTTATTTTTATGTGTACTTTTATGTTTCCTTCCACAAATTAGGACTATATCCTTCTTTTGTTTTTTTTTATTTTTTTTTTTTATTTACCTACTAGTTTTCTACGATTCTTAGGCCATCTTCAGAGTGTAGAAATATAACTTAATATGAACCAGATTACGTATCAAAAACACAAATTAACATAAAAATCCTATTTACTAGAAAGTTATTACATTATTATTAAATTATTACATTACGGCATCTTGCTAGCCTAGTGGTTAGCACTTCTGCTTCATATGCAGGTTACGGGTCCAAATCACGGAAAGTCGACTTAAATTTGCCATAGCGGTTTGGACCGTTCCTAACAACGTTAGACTACCATGTTAAAAATGCCAATGGCGTAGACAATAATAATAATAACAACAACAACTGGGGACACCCCTGCACGCTTCGCGTGCCAACCCCGTCGCTCGTGAAGCCTCGGCCTTCGGGCTCGGCATTTAACGTTTGACTTCAGATATTAGAAATTAAACTGTTCTAAGTAAAATCATATTATTTAATTCATTTACAGTAATTCACTCACTGCGCTCAATTTGCACTCAATTTATAGTATAATAATTATAAACAACCAATGTTATTTAAGCCTATTTCAAATGTTTTAATTTTTTTTTAGCGGCTGACGATAACATACACACAGACAGACATGTATTCGCTCTTTTACAATTAACTTAATATTTTACTGTGCTGCTCTCTATGTTTAACATGACAAATTATTTGGACCCTTTACCATTTAGCTTTGTTTATGCTGTCAGCTGGTCAATTAAAATTAATCCCCATAAGAATAACATTGCAACTTTGACGTCGTTTAGTACAAAAACCTATGGGGATTTCAAAAATCTAGCTCCGTTTCGACTTAGAAATCAAAATTATCTTTTGAATAAATAAAGTCATCAAAATCGGTCAAGTAATAAGTTCAGAAAGTGAGTAAACTACATGACCCGATTGATTTAATATAAAGGATAATAAAAAAATGTAAAAAAAACCAAAATAACATATGAATGATCGATAAAATTCTACTTACCCACCTACTGAAGTTATACATATGTTAGTGAGAAATGTTTTGTTTAATTGTTCATCTGTTATATTTAGGTTATGTTTTTACACTTCGAAGGTGGCCCAAGAGCCGAAACGGGTTATTACATTATAAAAAAAAGTAAATGAAAAAGGGTTGTTTATTAAACATGTTGTTTTATTTATGAAAATTTCATTGAGATCGTATGGTCGTAAACTGAATTGTTTTGTACGTATTTTTTGTTCACTATCAATGCGTACCACTGTACAGTATTTTTGTAATTGACTGAAATGATGGTTCAGTTTATTACAAATTCAATATAATTTATTTGAATGAATTAATTTAGTTTTAATGTAGGCTACATTATTGTTGAGTGTTGTATTTTGTTAAGTTTAAGTTTCTCTTGTGGTGTAAGAATGTTATGTTTTTACTTTATACGTACGCTAGTTCATTGTGGCCGTGTTATAGTGTTAATGTAGGCTACATTATTGTTGAGTGTTGTATTTTGTTAAGTTTAAGTTTCTCTTGTTGTGTAAGAATGTTATGTTTTTACTTTATACGTACGCTAGTTCATTGTGGCCGTGTTATAGTGTTAATGTAGGCTACATTATTGTTGAGTGTTGTATTTTGTTAAGTTTAAGTTTCTCTTGTTGTGTAAGAATGTTATGTTTTTACTTTATACGTACGCTAGTTCATTGTGGCCGTGTTATAGTGTTAATGTAGGCTACATTATTGTTGAGTGTTGTATTTTGTTAAGTTTAAGTTTCTCTTGTGGTGTAAGAATCTTGTTTTTACTTTATACGTACGCTAGTTCATTGTGGCCGTGTTATAGTGTTAATGTAGGCTACATTATTGTTGAGTGTTGTATTTTGTTAAGTTTAAGTTTCTCTTGTGGTGTAAGAATCTTGTTTTTACTTTATACGTACGCTAGTTCATTGTGGCCGTGTTATAGTGTTAATGTAGGCTACATTATTGTTGAGTGTTGTATTTTGTTAAGTTTAAGTTTCTCTTGTTGTGTAAGAATGTTATGTTTTTACTTTATACGTACGCTAGTTCATTGTGGCCGTGATAACAGATTTTTAAATACAGTATATTGTTAAAAAAATGGGAACTAACCCCCCACTCTCTGACATGTGCAATGGTATTGTTTGGCAATGTCGAAATCAATCCAATAAAAGGACGTTTCCTTCCAATCGTGTTTCAAGTCAGGTGTCCCGCTCCACGTGTGGCGAGCCCCCCTCACGTCACCGTAATACCCCCAGTTCTTTGACAATATCCCCCTTTGATCTCTCCCCCCCTCACCGCCTTTTGTGGCGGTAATACATTGCGATGAGCTATCTTTCTATTTGGTTTTAATTATCGTCCAGGTTTAAAAGTATTTAAATACTACAGTTTTAACTCCGCCAACTTAAGGGTAGTTCACGTTAAAAAAAAAAAAATTTTACGCTTTTGATTCCATAATCATTACAACATATTCATACAAACCGTTTATTACTGTTGATAAGAATTAAAACTTATCAACAGTCAGAATCGATCATGTAACATAATGACAAACAGATTTTGTTTGTGTTTTAATTTTTGAACGGAATGCCGTCGTAATTTTTAAGAGCGTAGTTTTGTTTTTGTACAGTACAAATTTGTTTTTGCGCAGATTGTACCGCCCTTTTCGCTGGCTGTTGTCTTCTAACAGTCAATGTCAGTCGTGCAAAGAAATCCAGTGAAAGTAGTCTACTGTACTGTACGTGTAAGGATGAATTTTCGTAAATTTTACCTCGGCTTTCCATTAAAGTAACTTTTTATACTTACTATAATCACTATATTATAAGAGTTTATCTTTTTATTCGTACAAATATTAAACGTTATATTGCTAATATTTGATTACCTTATTGTGTTATAATATATTTCTTATTCTCGTATAGTTTTATTTTGTTCTAACCATGGCTTTACGAAACTCGGAAATCGATAAGCTTATAGGACTAAGTCACCTTATAACATATTTGACGTTTATATGGTACAAGTTTAATTATGTAACTTAGAAATAATATTTTGAAAAAATGTCTTTTTAATTTTGTAATATATATATTACAAAATATACTTTCAAGTAGCAAAATATGTACATTATAATAACACAATTACTAATATGTACAATAAAGCACATATAATCAGAATACAAACCTTTTTGTAATTAAAAAAAAAAAAAATACTAAAACACTTATACATTTTTTTTATTCTAACAAAAAATCGTAAAATATACTACGGCTTTCTAACAATGTAACTTTTATTAGGCTTTCCGTTATTATAGGATTAAACAAGTTTGCTTAGTAAATAGGGCATTGTCGGACACATTTGGAATTACTTTGGAGATTGTCGGCGAAAGGTTCTATGGTCGGTCCTTTTAACACCGACAGTCCTCTATCGACGTGGACACTACTAGAGAAGTCTGGGGTGTCAATGTTGGGTGGTAGTTAGAAGAAAAAATATCATATTCTTGTTTCTTAGTTTTTTATCTATCGAAAAAATATTATATAGTTTAAAAAAAATTGACTAGGCTTCTGTTTTATAAATACCCAGTATCCTCAGGATGTTGGACCAGCTTGTTCCCAAGTCAACCGTGTGTTGGCCGCAGAGCGCCGTCCCGCTCAAGATGGATGACAGCGCGAGTCATAACATCAGGTGTCAACGTGACACCCTCCCCCCCCCCCCGTCTTTGGGGATTAATGGCACGCCAAACTTGACAGCTGATATTTACAACTTTCACTTCTTAATCCAACCCTACCCTCCTCTTTAGCCTATCAATTGAATGAATCCCGCTCGCTTGTTCACTGGGGTTGATCGAAATACAATATTTTCTATTTAAAGTAAAAGGGTGGTTGCGAAAATGTCTTCTTATAATAATAATAATAATAAATCCTTTATTGCATGGACAATATAAAAAATATTGTATCGCAAACGTCAGTATTAAAATGAATTAACCTAAGGCTTTAATTTAAACAATCATTCATAACAATAAATTCACACAAACATACATACAAGGAGGGCATTCACACAAAACTACCTATAGTGATTGAAACTCCCACAAAAGTAAACGGGATGTGTCTAGCCAATTAAGTTGGTCTCCCAGTCGTGTGCTAGGAACTCTCCCATGCTGTAAAAAGCCTGGGACAACAGTATGTCTCTCAAGCGGGTCTTAAATATTTTTGAATTTGGAGCAATTTTAATTTCTTTAGGTAAGCTGTTAATTAATTTGACACCCACCTGCGAGGGCAGGTGTTGATAGACTACCGTTCTGTGTTGCCCAGTACGGTAGTCATCTCTGCCTCTAGTATTATACTTTTTACTTCTTAAATTGATAATGCAAAATTATCTACTTCTTACTCCTCTCGGTATATTTCAGTGGGCAATTTATCTGACGCGTACATAGTGCAACCTTAATTCGTGAAGTTAAAAATTCAAGCTTTTATATTTGAAAACATTAAATGAAAAACTAAAAAGAAGTGATGTATCTAAATTGTTCTGTGGATTATAAATCGGTAAAAATTTTTAGTTAAAAATTATGAAATAACTAGCCTACAACTTCGTTAAGGGGTGGTTCTCTATACTTGCTTATCCTTCCCTCAATGGTTCTCTATAAAACTGCGAATCAATTTCTCTATAAAACCTCAATCAATGGCTCAGCCTACCGCCATTCTCCTGATTTAACATGGCTTTACCGTCTAAACACCCCTACAAGTCTACTTTATGGTGTCGCCGAGTAGCGCTATCATGCCAGACTTAGTAGAAATCATGGTAACTAGAAAAGGCGGTAGGTAGTGATGAGGCTGTGCAATAAGACTGTGACGACACTTGGGCTAAATCAGCTGATTTGTTTATTCTATAAAATACTGGGGCCTGTTTCACGAAAGTTACAAGTTACATATTCACCAGTAAATTTTTACAAACCTGTAAAAATATCAGTTACAGGTGTTTCACAAAAACAAAGTTACAAGTGTAGAAGTAACCAGTAATAATTAACTGATTCACAAGTACAATTTCACCAATTCACTACTGTGACTTTTTACATTGTTACAAGTTACATGTCTACACTTGTTAAATGTAAAACTATTTTTAACCTATAGTGAAACATGGGTAAATTTTATAAGAGGACTTGTTACAATGTTTTTATTCCTTTGTGCTTGGTTTTTTTTACTCATTTTTACTCAAGTATTGTAAAAATACTAAATTTCTTTGCATTATTAAATTTTGTGCAGATATATCGTGTTGCAATTATCACTGTATATGGGGTTGGGCAGAGGTATGGAATATATTTATTAAATTTAAAACTATTTAGCAAATTTAACGAAACTTTGTAGTTGTGTACACGTCCCTATACCAAACATTTAGACATATTTTATTCGTTTTTTGCATAGCCAGGGGATGGCTCACGGAGGAAGTCTTAAATTGTTGTAATACAAGCCTACCTAGAGTAATACCTCATTTTAAAGGTCAGTGTTTGCACAATACAACAGTGCAAATATGAGTTCAAAAGGGTGATCCAATCATAAAATACAGCCTATCAAAGAACTAACGTCATATAACCAATACTTCTACTTGTTTATTGCTTCTTGCAGTTATACTTTTACTGACAACGTAAAAGTATAACTGCGTAGCAAATGACTATAATAATGTTCTTAAACTATTTTTAGGTTATACTTACTGTCCAAAGTGGTTTTTATTATTTTTATTTTTGTTAAATAACATAATTATTTTTATAACGTAGTCTTTAGCAACTATTGTGCTATTTAAATTGTGCTTGCATCAACAACATGCCCAACAGCAGGGATAAATAAATAACCGTATAGCTAAGAAGTATTAGTTATTATATGACATTAAATTCTTTGAGAGGCTGTATTTTCTGACCAGGCCATTCTTTTGACCTTAGTTTTGTACTTTAGTCTTGTACAAAGGCCTTTACAATGAGGTATAACTCTAGATAGGCTTGCATTAAAAACGTTTAAGACGTAAGGTCTAAATGTTTGATGTATGGACATATGCATAACTGAAAGTTTCATTGCATTTAAAAAAAAAATATATATATATATATATCAACTTCTGGTTGATGTATTTCTATTTTCATCTTTTCCGCTGAAAAAAACTATCACGTACTTGTTTCTTAGCTATGTATCTAGTATGAAAAAAATTGTAAGCAAACAAATCGGCAAGGCCCCTGTTCCATATAAGTTTTTCCCCAATATATTACATATTCTTTAACAATTCACGCTTAAAACCACATTGTACTTCTTCAAGTTTTGCCAGTGTTTGTCTCTTATGTGGACATAATCCGTCTTTATTGGCCGGGATCGAGCCAAAAGCTAATCCTTTCTCATGTACAACATTCTTTAACTTTTTCATCTTTAGTTGATGTGTTTGAATATAATCCAAATAAAAAATCTTTGCGAATTATAAATTCTTTAAAAAAATTAATGTTGCCTTCCTCTTTATGATGGTAAAAAAATAATAATTAATTATTATTATTAACATAGTTTTAAAGTATAATTCCAAAAGCTATGTAAATGTAAACATTAAAATAAACTTGTAACAGTAATCAGCTGACTTGTGACAATTAGTCCCAACTGTGACTTTTTATCATAAAAGTAACAAGTGCTTTCAAGAAACACCTGTACTTGTGAAATTGTAACTACAACTACCTGTACTAGTGAAATAGTGAATATGTAACTTGTAACTTTCGTGAAACAGGCCCCTGGAAACACTTTTTAAACTCGTATTCTGTGATGGCTGCCAGCTGTTTCGTCGTTTTTTCCTTGACCTCTGCTACATCATGAAAACTCGTATTTACCACTAATCAGCTGGAATTGTCAATATGGGAATTAGAACAGTATTTTTTTTTGTTGTTTATCGTGCTTGGTGTTGTCATTTCGACCATGTGACGTCATGGGAGGTGCTTGGATACCTCCCGTCTTCTTTTCAAGGCACCGTGGTATAAATGACCTTAAACATTAAACATTGAAAACTAAATTACCAAAGCTTTTGTATCGTGTTTTTTATTTTATATGAATTGTTTTAAATAAATTATTAAACTAAATTACTGCCAATGTTACTCTATCGGGAAAATTTAAAGTGATGGCCTGTTGTAAGACATCAGGAATGACATTTTGAGAAATACTTTCTTATTTAATTTCTATGATACAAAAGCTAACTTCTATTAACAATTCTTAAAAATCTATCTAGTGGTGCTGGATATTTTTCTTGATACATCGTGTTTGGATTTTATGTAATAAGATTGAGGTTTTTCTCGGGAACGAAACATGGTATTGTTACACATGTACAGATACATTCTGAATCAACGTCCAGTGTGTGGGGGGAGGGGGGAGGGATACATTTAAAAATGTTTGCCAACATAAACTGCAAAGTATGGGAGGAATTTTAATAGAAATGTGAAGCCCGTGCTAAAATATATAAATACATTTAAAAGCCTTGCGGTGGTATTCGATTCGGGCTGATGAACGCGGGCTATCCAGCCGGATCGAACTGTGGCCGGTCAGTCCGTTGACGCGGAATCCGATGTGTGGTGGACGGGTTATTGGCATTCTGAGAGCGGGATATGCTCTCTATTGTACTGTGCAATTAGATGAAGTATATAGAAAACTGAATAGTAGTCCGAACTTGACGCTTAACTTATGGGAAAAAAACAGAAAACAGGCGAAACATTTTTTATCATAAACTCGCAAACCCGACAGCGCTTTGCTGTGGCTTAGTCTGATATAAACTATTAGTCGCTAATTTTTATATTAGTTGGAAAAATTAAGGTTGACTGTTTACTCGATGTTATCTTAAGTAATGTAACTTAAAGTTGTTTTAATAAACAAATTATCATCTGATCAAAGTAGCACTTTGGATGCTTGAAATGCTCTGTTCCCTTTTACAGTTTTAAGAACTAAACATTTGAAACACTCACGTGTATTAATGCAATGTTATGTACACTTTTCTAGTGACTATTAAATACTACTTATCGAGTTTTGTGTGCACAAAAATACGGAAGTTGTATATATAGGGTGAAAAAAATATAGAAACGCTTACACAGAGTTATTTTTTTCCATAGATAAGTTGATAATTTAATTTTTAAAAATAATTGTGTTCCATAAAGTTTAATTTTTGATTAGATTAGTTTACTTAAAAATCGTTAAATAGCGGAGAATTAATATTGTTAAAATTAGTTACTTTGACATTCAAATGACTGCACTCTGCAAAGGATTAGCCTTTCGAAGTCCGGTTTGCCGTAATTAATTTTTATTGAATAGACCTTTCATTTGATACCAAACTGGACCTAGGCTTACGTTGAAGATTTTCGTTCAACTCCTCGCGGGCCGTCCCCCTGAACAGATGAAATGTCGCTAATGGCGTCAAAAATGTGTTCTTTGTAACCGTGATCATGTACAAGATTTCACTTTTACAACTCAAGTCAACAAATCTTGTGAAAGCGTTTAAGCTCTTTTTTTTACCCTGTATATATAAACATACACTGGAGATACTTTAAGGCCTGCAATCTAAGCACTGATTTTATTGGCCACTTATAATTAACGTATAATTTAGGTATTTTTTTAATGAATATTTTGTTCTACGATTATTTAAATTTATTTTCGAAACAAATATACGTTACTCAATACAAATTTATTAGAATTGAAGTAGAAAATGTACGTCATTTTTGGAGATCGATTTCGCTGAACAACGTTTATCCTCAACTGGTCTGAGGAGATAAAAGTAGTTTTCCAAAATCGACAACTGTAAAGTTTTGTACTTATATTGTAATAAAGTTATGTCGTGTGAAGTTAACATGTTTTTCTACTAAAATGTAATATGTTAAATTTACTAATAATAAAACTATATGTTTATAATGTTTAGTTATTACTGTATAACAATCCTATTACATTCAATATTTATACATTGTACGTTCAACTGTAATACAGTTTAAGATATATTGTAGTATTAATGTTTAATTATATTAATTATGTAATCGATGGAAATCATATCATAACATGTTACCATTGCATAAAGTAGGGAAATCTTTCACAATACCTATATAAGTAAGAAAACAAAGTGAAATTAACAAATTAGAATAAAAGGGTCGGACGTAATAAATAGGTTGATAAATAGTATAATTGATGTTGTATATATCAATTTATTTCCAAAAACAAACTGACTCAGGGGGTCGGTTATTGTAGGTAATTTTTTTTAAGCCACTGGACATTTTATGATTATGCATAAGAAACGATTCTCATGAGTGAAGAATTTTTAAAATCTACTCAAAATGTTTTTGTTGAAATTTCAGAGTCCCGCTCATTTTGATTACAGATAAAATACTTCCATACCATCGTTCGTCTATGGGGGGACAGATTTTCAGCATTACTTACATATAAGGATGGTCAGCGGGGGTGGGGGGTTAGGTCAAAACCACCGTCCGTCTACGGGTGGGCAAGGCGAGCCGTGTCGAATTCAATACAAGTAGAATTTATGATGAACAAAGTAAATAGTTCTCAGTAGAAGTCGTCATAGGCTGTATTTATGACAGGCCCATGAGAAGAAAACGCAAATCCATCCAGAAAATCCACCTAGGCTTCCAAGTCAGTGGTTAGCGCTTCTACCTCATATGCAGAGGGTCACGAGTCAAATCCCGGGAGGTCCACTTAAAATTTGTTTGGGGGTTTGGACCGTTAACCCTTAACAACGTTGGTAGGCTAAGTAAAATTGCTAATAGTGTAAATAGAAAAAAGTGTTTAAAACGTTCATTATAAATGTATGAATTATTGATCATAAGTGTTTCATGTTAACTCTGTATTTTCATAGAAAAGAAAGATAATGCTCGAGATGATTGTATGTTTTGTACCCATGTAAAGAAAATACAAATTCACATAGGAAAGAACTCGTTTAACATTTTCTTTATAAATTTATAAAATATTGAACGTGATTGCTTCATATTAGTCTGGAAGAAAGTCAGTTGACCCGTTGTAACGTTTCAAGTTTTATACCGACTCAGGGAAGTTCAGCAACAGTCCGTCCAAGGTCCCTGCCAGTCCATTACCCCGGGATGTTCTACCAGTCGTGATTCCATAATCCCCTCATAACTGTGGTATTCCATTAGGTTCCCCCGCCCGTCTTGAGGGGGAACGGGCGACTCAACCACTTTGTACTCCGCTAGTCTGCCTGGTTCACTCGACTGTACCTGTTCGTATATACGTCGGCACAACCCTTAATGAAACAACATCTACCGACTTAGTGGTAGACCTTTGGTGTATATCATCGAAATAAACGAAACTGTTTATTAAAGTATAAAGTAGCATTTTTGTTTTCGAAAAATTAATCGAAAAGAATGTGAAATGAGTAAAAATAAAGGTTTCAATGTTAAACATCGTAGGTAATGCTAGTTTTTGGAAACATGATTACTGGACGAGAAATCATTTAAAGTAAATTGAATAATTTTGGGATCCAAAATAAATACATACAAGTTATAGTAAAATTTGTATAGCAGTAGACTCGGCCGTGCACTACTAACCTAAACCAACGAATGGAGTCCGATGGGTTACTCCGCCATCGAGTGAACTGATTTGAGCGAATGTTTGTTAGTCGCCCTTTACAATGATACTCTTCTTCGCCTACCACAGCTTCCGGAGAGCTAGTCCACCATTACAAAAATTGGTACACAGATCATAGAAACAAACAGACATTTCAATTCAATTTATGTAGATGCGTCCTGTGCTGCTATCTAACGGTGATTGGTTTCAAATAAGCACTCGGACGACTGACGTACTATTACCTCAACTATAAGTCTCTTCTGGTTGTGCTTGAAGGGGCAGAGAGAGGGAGACCTTTGGCGCTACCTGTGAAGACAGAACCTGAACTAATTCAACGAACAGAAAAACCAACTTCATGAGCCCCATATGAGCGGACAATCTTTTCGTTCCATAACCAATTATAGGACTTTCTGGAATACAGTATGAAGTAAGTGCAATGCAATTTATGGTGGATAGTTAAATGAATGTCCGTTTTGAAGAAGTGATCAAATGTTGATGTAAGTGGTATGAAAGACTTAGTGAATGAATGACAGCCTATTGTAAGTTAGCAGCTGAACATGACAATTATTATCCCAGATTCATTAACCAGAATATAGTCGCAATATAAAAGAGGAATTAGTTTGGAACAGTTATGTCAAAAGTATCACAGTTTAACTTACAGCGTGTCCGATGTCTTGCCACACATTAGAATTCCTGGTTTTCCGGCAGACACAAGAAGATTGGCAATGACACTTATTATCTTGCTGAGATAGAAACCGTTTGATGAAAAACTTGCAGCCAAAAGAATAAAAATATTTGTTTATTAAAATTTCTAAAACTAAGCATTTAAAATGATATTTATTTTATGTCACCAAACGTTGAATATATTTTATGGCTTTGAATTTCAAAGCCAGCATAAAACCGCAAATTAACTGCTAAGCTTATATAACTAAATAAAATAAAATATACTTGTGTCTTAGTGTTTAAATTTTGATCTTCCGTCACGTAGCTAAATCCAGTTTTTGCAACCATTAAACACATGCTTCTCTGATTGAATGAAGACCAGACAATCCTCCCCGAATAGAATGCAATGACCAATCATTAACTATGTGATCCATAGTTTGGTCTTCGACTCCGCAATCACTGACTGATAATTTGCCATTCCCCACTCAAATTTCCTGTCTTTGCTTCTTATCACACCCGTGCAAAAACGACTTAAAAAATTAACTTTTAACATAGTCCATTCCTTACGAGGAAGGTTCATTCCACCGATGACGACCACAGGGTTTGATACGATAAACTTGTTTCGCCTGTCAAACGTATCCCAGCTCCTCTACCATGGCTTCCAGTGCTGTGCCATGCTACTCCGGATACAAGACGCAAATAGGCTCTTCTCAGAGAGTTAAAAAAAATCCTATCTACTCCGAATTTCCCCATGTCGCAAGATATTCCACACCGTGCAGGGTGACTTAAAGCATTTAACAAAAGTAGTAAAATGAGTTTGTTTTGTAATCTTTTGAAAAGATTTTTTTTGAACGATTTCATTTCCTTGTACACGTTTTTGCGAAGTAATATTTTCCCGTTATCACAGTGTTGCTGGTTAGCTTACGTGTGTACGGTACGTGGTGTGTACGATGCACGGTGTGTGTACGGTACGGTGTGTGAACGATGCACGGTGCGTGTACGGTACGGCGTGTGTACGGTACGTGGTGTGGTGTAAGGTACGTGGTGTGTACGATGCACGGTGTGTACGGTACGGTGCGTGTACGCTATAATGTGTGTACGGTATGGTGTGTATAAGGTACGTAGTGTGTACGATGCACGGTGTGTGTACGGTTCGTGATGTGTACAGTACATGGTGTGTACGATGCACGGTGCGTGTACGGTACGGTGTGTGTACGGTACGTGGTGTGTACGGTACGGTGTGTGTACGGTACGTTGTGTGTACGGTACGTTGTGTGTACCGATGTACGGTGTGTGTACGGTACGTAGTGTGTACGTACGTGGTGTGGTGTACGGTACGTGGTGTGTACGATGCACGGTGTATGTACGGTACGTGGTGTGTACCGATGCACGGTGTGTGTACGGTACGCGGTGTGTATGATGCACGGTGTGTGTAAGGTACGTGGTGTGTACCGATGCATGTTGTGTGTACGGTACGTGGGATGTACGATGCACGATGTGTATACGTGCGGAACGTCGTTAATGAAGGATGTCAGATATATTATGATTGACGACACCAGTCCAAAAATCCTTTCAGCGTTCATTTAGCCGCACTGTTGTGCGCCGATTGAAGGAACCTCTGGCAAATGTATTCGAGACAAAACGCTGTAATGGATTTATAATGTAAGCGGCGTGTTCCCCACGCGTCCCGGGATTAGCATAGTCACTTCCACCGCCCTTTGGAATGGGTATTTTTTTTTGAAATTTCAGTTGTTGTGCCGGAGTTGTGTATCTTCTTAAACGAGTTGTAATTTACATTTCATACCAATTCTACTTGTGTATTTACCACAATGTGTTTACGTGGTTATAGGTGGCCTTTAACAATGTAGTTTTTAATTTTCAAATTTAACCCTTTTCACAGATCAAATCCAAACTTAAAAAATATGCTTTAATTTTTTATGTTTATGTTTGTTTATTATAATTTATAATTTTGTTACTTAATAATCTATATTAAGTAACAAAATTATCGTGTAGATAAATTGGAAACAATCTTTTATTATTGATAATGACTAAAACCAAACATACCTAGATCTACATTTGGGACATCTAGTCACGGTTACAACTATAGAGATGATGTTAGTTTACTAAACTAAAAGTAATTGTTTGTGTTTAGGTTCCACTTGAGTGTCTTTTAGGGTTTCTTAGGGAAACTGATTACTACATTTCTTATAATTGAGCTATTACTTTTAGATACATACCTACAGATCATATTGTATGTTCAACATAATAAACAGAAAGTGGTTTGTGTAGACCCAACAATATTGACAAGCGATATGAAGAGTACTCTAAACCAGTGATATACGAGTATTGTTTTGTATTATTGGACAAGTGTTTAGTGACACTGCTTATTTTATCCCATGTTCATTCTTACTTCTTTGATAAGAGTATACGTATAAGAGCCAAGTAAATCGACAAACAGAAACATTTGTAAACAAATAATAATAATTATAATATTCTTTGTTTTGAATACCGGTACTTTGAAGTAAAGTTAAAATCTTGTATCGTTACATTAAAATTATATGAATAGTTTGGTAAAGTAATGTATTATATGAACTTAATATAATGTGTACATGTTTTATACTACAAAGTGGCAACAAACACGGTTTACATGTTCAGAGACATTGTAAGTCAGCTCATGTCACTGTCAAATGTATCCGAGACAACCCGCTATAATGGATTTGTAATGTAAGATGTTGCTAGCGGAGTGTGTTTTGTGGATCGTTTTATACAAAGTGGTACCAAACTGGTTTACATGTTCCGAGTCATTGTAAGTCAGCTCATGTGACTGTCAAATGTATCCGAGACAACCTGCTGTAATGGGTTTGTAATGTAAGCTTTTGCTAGGGGAGTGTGTTTTGTGGATCGTTTTATACAAAGTGGTACCAAACTGGTTTACATGTTCTGAGACATTGTAAGTCAGCTCATGTCACTGTCAAATGTATCCGAGACAAACCGCTGTAATGGATTTATAATGTAATCTGTTGCTGGGGAAGTGTGTTGTGTGGATCGTTTTCCCCCTCTCCCGTAGATTAGCATAGCTCATACACTTTCCCCTGTCCTTGAGATAATGTAGGCTTACCGGGGTTGTGGAACTGTCGCGTCTTCTTATATTTACAAGGCTCCTAGTGTCAGTACAAATTTTACGCTTATGGTAGAGATTAATGTGATCAAACAAGCATACTTCATCTCATGACTTCTCTAAGTATAGTTGGTTGGGTTCCAAATTACATTATCACAATTTATTTAAAATATTTCCTCGAAGTCCTCTTTGTAAAATGTTGTCAATGAAATTTTTATGAACTCCCAAATTGTTGTTTAATTTATTTATTCATTATACATTTTTGTTTAAAAGTTTGCTAAGATAAATTGTCCGGTTAAACAAATGTACTTTTGGTTTATCTACTTTGTAATACTGTAATCTAAAATTACCTTGAGAAGAAATCTTACCGGCCTATCTTGATTATTTAGGATATCATTTAGGCTTACACCATACTCTCCAGTTTTTTCGATGGATTATAAATATATAATTTGTCAAAAACTTCGAATATTTGGTTATAAAGACGATACAACTAGGTTGTTAAAACTGCTATTTATATGTTTAAATTTATTGTACACACGAGTTTAATGACGTTGAACTTTTTCTTAGGCCCTCTGTCGCACTATGGTCATAAAAGTATTGAACCGTCAAGCTCCGTATGACTAGTGTGCTTTATCGTCACTCATATCGGCTGAGACTGAGGAAGTAGTTATGCGCGGACAACCAACTCAATCCAACTTTACTTGCTCCTATTCCTTCCACTCAGTAGTCTACTACTCAGGAGCTACTTGACGTTCAAGAGAATTGTGGTCTACTGGGAGTGAGCTTCCAAGTCCCGTCGCGAGTTACTGAATAAGCGGATCCCCTCGCGAGGCCAGCTCCACAAGCCGAGTAAGTACCTGAATAAGGCTTAGGTAGTGATGCTACGTACAGGTTTCCTCGCTAGGCCTTAGGCCAAATCACGAGGTATATGAGTGGGGGTTCGGGGATGTAGACCCCAATGAGAATAACTAGTATTTATTAATCATAAAGAGTTGAAAGGATTAATTAAGTTATAATTAACGCTTATGTAACATAGTCAATACATATTATGAATATCATTAATAGATACAGTAGTATTTACTTAATATTACAATTTACATTTTGTATAAACAAATAAATGAATGACCAACGTGAAGTAGCTAATGTACAATTTACTCAAATCAATACCGTACACGAGAAGTACGAACGATCCTTCAGGTTTGATTTATTCTAGTAATTAAGGAATGTACTTGTAAACAGCGGATATGACGCGATCCTGAACAGGACCTCGATTGTCCTGGACAGAGAGAGACCGTCTGTCTACCGCGCGAGGGTAAAACATTTCAATTGTCGCGGTGAAACAGATGTAACTGTACACGGCGGGCGGTTTGTGTGACATAGTGGGCCGTTTAAATGGCAACAAATTGAAGCGTTGGGACTTGTCCAACAACGATTAACACCCGCTCCGTGAATGGGCCAAAACCGCCCCCTCCACCTACGTCCCTCCAAGTGGACCATTTGTACCTCCAACTTGTTTATGACCATCAACCATTTTTTTAAAACACCTCCCCCGTTTGTGTGTGTCGCCTACCTTAATTCGCTTCATTGTTGTTTATGTTCTTGAAATTGATTTGTGGTCGTATTGTCAGTTATGGGCGCCTTTCCGTGGATGTGCGGACTTTGTGTACTGTACGCAATAACTTTATAACAGTAACTTTGTGTACTGTTATAAAAAGTTATTGCGGGGATGTTTGTGTTATCTATGTTTAGATTTAATTTTGTAATAAAATTAAATAATATACCAGCAAATATTTCATTTTAAAATGAAGTGTTTTAATTACAAATATGTTAGTTGTTTTTGTTGATGCTGTTTTTTTAGCGCAGGTGTTTTATGTTTTTATGTTTGTGTTAATGTTTGTTCCTTACATGTTTATTGAGTTTTTAATTGTGTTCACAAGTGCTAAGTAATGTAATTTATTTTTCACTACACTACTATGAGTTTAGCTGTTTTCGTTATGTGTTTACAACCTGCGAAACATCATATTTTCAACAGCTGTCTATTGTTTACTACCGAAAGTAACATTGTTTACAACCGAAAATTTTCCACAGTCAACAACACCTGTTTTTATTCCGTAGTGTAGTGAAAAGTATCGTTCAAAACTCGAGTGAAAGTGTTTTTTTATGTTCTCGACCAATTGAAGTGCTCGACAAGTCTCGCACTTCAAACATATGGTCTCGAACATGCAAAACCCCACTTTCCACTCTTGTTATGAAATATCTATTAAAAACGATTCACGCTTGCTAAAATTTTCTTGTGTTAATTGGCTACTTTATTGATTGGTTTTATTATTTGCTAGAATAATATTATCTTATTTCAAGATTTGCGCAGAGGGCCGTATTATTTACTGGAATACAGTTCGCCAGTGCTTTCATTTATGACTTGTGCAAAATTTAGTTTAATTTCTGTTTATTATTATTTTACCGTAATTAATAAAACGCATAAAAACTAAACTTCCAAATATAATTGTAATACAATTGTACATTTGTTAATAAATACAACATTATTATTATCTGGAAATAATTATTGCTCCAAAGGTGAGAATAATACTGATTTGTTGATCCACCTGTTGATTTGGATGGTATTTGAAATTCATTGTGCTCTCCAATTTGTGTATTTATTTTTTTTAGGTAAGCTCCAGAGAGAATGTCACGATGGCGTGAGTACAGGACTGTGCTATTATATATCTAATACTTAATTAATTATTAAAATATTTGTTGCCAACCTCTCACATGCTAATATTTCAGATTAATCTTTTACTTTCGAAAGAGAATCATACAAAGCGAATATGGGGTTTCTGTATAGAGCTATAGTACTCAAAACAAATTATATTTAATAACGACGATTTTTCGTTCTCTTTAATAAAATAAAAAAAAAAAAAAATTTGCTACTCAATGTGCACATAGAGAAGAAAGAAACAGTGGTCTCTTTCCTATGGCTGCATTGAACTCTTCAGTGGCAGTTACAACACAGTTTAATCTTAAAATTAAAATTACGCTGTCTTAGGAGAATGAAGTCTGTCTTGTTCCTTGGTCCTGTTCTGTCTATGGGGATGGGGATGGGCAGTATAAATTTGTAGTATACGACGTTTTTTAGGTTTTCTTTCCGGAATATGAGGAGAATAAGGGAAGGGACACAACGGCGCTGGCTCTGTCATACTCACGAGTCACGGTGAACTTAAAACCGAACAACTCGACACCCCAAGTTGTCATCGTCACGAGTCATAGTGAACTTAAAATCCAACTTTTCGATACCCCAAGTTGTCATCCTACCGAGTCACGGTGAACGTAAAATCCAACTACTCGACACCCCAAGTTATCGCAGTAAATTGCTCAAAAAGGAGGTACATTAAAAAAAGTAGTACATTTTTTCAACTTTATCAGTCATTTTTATATTATAACATAATATGTATGTTTTTGTGTTTATTATTTACTTTATAACCTAAAGAATAATGATGATAGTATAGAAAGTAGAACAAACTATAACAAAAGAGAAAATATTGATTTAAAAAAAATAAGTAGTTCAAGACCTCTAAGAAGAGGGATATTTTTGCAAGGTTCATTTTGAAAAAAGTTCTATGGTTACTATTTGTTGTTGTATATTAGCAGGAGAAGTGAATTATCATTTTATACCAAAATAATATCGAAGAAGGTACAATTTTGGTATGTTGTTTCCTTTTGGGTGCTGAAAGGCCCCTACTGTAGTTCCAGTTAGGTAACACAATCCACTGTATGGTACAGGGTTAGGACTAAAAAAAATTAGAACTGCGTCTTGTTTTGGTGTTTTAATTAAATTTTACACTCTGAAGGTAGCATTTCTCCGTCAGAGGAAATTTGTTAAACCGTTGATATTGACGTGTCGCGTGCGTACTTGCGTGCCAACGGTCCTGTCGTAACTCGCGGCGCGGCAGACAGCTCGCTCCGCTAAGTGGGCCGCCAGCGAGGGTGGGGGAGGCGCGGGGTAGTTTTTATTGACTCGTCAACTGGAGACATTCCTCTTAAAAACTCTTCTCCGACAACTGTTTCTGTTTGACTTTAAAGTTAGCGTATAAAGTGAGCGCCACCCAGATCGGAATAAATCAATTCCTTCAGTCAAATCGCGCCCCAGATCGTATAAAAGACGCGAGTGTCTCCGATGTGCTGTCTAAACTTACCGGTGCTCAATGGCATGTGAACGTCCCAACAATACCAGTGATTACTCCCCTCCCCCTTCCACCCCCAACTGGTTACAATTTTACTGTATTTCCTTCAGGCAATGATAGAAAGGTTTGCCGGATCGACTGTTTCTGAGATTTATTTTTCCTCCTCGTTCATTGAAAGATTCCGAAAGAACTGGAAGCTGGAGATTATCGACTCCACTCCCGGAGCTTTCTGCGTATTATCATCCGTAATGAGCGAATCGCTTATTTATACGCAACAACCTCTAATAATGTTTCTTTGTTCTTTCTCTCTTTGTTTGTCAGTCGCGCTGCCTTCATTTGTTACCAGGACTCATTATTTAACCGAGAGTGACACACAAAGACGTAGGCCTACTTCTCTCTCTGTCTTGCCTCCCCCAACCCCCTCCTCCCGTGGACCACAATTCAGTTAGCCGGTGGACAAACTGGTGTTCCGAAACAGTTTAGGTGGTTTTAGCACAATTCACCCCATTAATGCAGTTTGTTCCTACTGTTCAATAGCTTTGATTGGTGGTTTTCCATGATTACATTTCCTCTTTTACTCTTAAAGTTCATTAAGTATATACAGGGTTCGAGGTTTGTAATAATTGTTAACTCACAGCTCAGGTTTGTTTTATAATTACATCATATTAACCTTTGTGTACGAACAAATTTTCAATCAATATCTTTACTATAATCTTTAAGAAAACATAGATAACATTTTTTACTCCAGTATTATATGAGTTTCAGCATTATGAGTTATTTAGTGGATGTCTATAATCCATTTCCATTTCGGATTGTGAAGTTTGATCTGTATTCATTTGGGAAAAGAAGTGCCCAACATGTTGATGAAACTTCTGTTTTAAGGAGAGGCAGATCTCCTTTTTAACCTTATCCTGCCCATTCTCCGTAGAATATTTTTCTTTTGGGGAACTTATCAGACATAGTAAGGGAGAACCAGTACAGTACAATGTGAATAACACTGATAAAAACAAAGAGCCAAGTCCGGGATTTGAACCTGCGCTATCTCTAATTCAGATATAAAGTTTTGACACCGCAGACCGCTCGTCCACTGGCACCCCAATCACTGCACCTATTGAGTGCAGATTATTAATATGTCAGAATCAACTAGAAACATGTTAGCTCTAATGGACATACAAATCTATAGTAAATTGAACAGTATTCTTGTCCCAGGAACACGACATATACACAAATAAAAAACACCATTTACACTGATGCTCTTATTCTTTTTGGGGCGAAATTTCACTTTGACCGAGTGTATATGTATGTTGACCGTATCTCTCCAAAGAAATTTTACGTACATTTTCCAAGCCCACCTTTTCTCTTTAGGAGTCAATGGTCGTAATTAGCATTTGCAATGTTATTTTCGAACCGGACATTTGACTATGCGTGTGCAATCAAACAGTTATTTTTAAACGGATTTTCCCAAACAAATCGCATTTGATTAAGAATGATATTGCGCGTTGGAATTGCTTTGTGAAATTGTAATTAGGTATATAGACAAATTATATAGTCTGAAGTTTTTAATTTGGAAACTTTTTTAAAACTGCGTATTACTCATAATATAAAAAGCAAACCCATAGCGCAACATGATAACGTTTAAAATTACACCTTATACACAAATTTTGGTTAATAGACCTAAATAACGAAAAAACATGGATTCGCAAATAACATTGTTCTTATGAGATTAACACCAATATGGTCGACAGACTCTGCAGACTCTTTTAAGTTAATTCTAGAAAAGCACAGCTGATGGATATAACAAAGAATTTGACTGAGATCAAATACAATTTTCAGATGAGCAAACTGTTAAAGGATACCAAAGAGCAAGGGGTAATTGTACAAACATATTATGTATTTATAATATAACACTATTTTACTGTGATCTAGTTACAACATTTACTATCACGTTTTGGGGTCTTAGTAATGGGTAAGTTGTAGCCTATAAACCAATTGTGTTGTATAGAATATAAGAAAGTTTAAAAATACTGTCCGATTCTATTATCTTTGTTTCAGTCAGCTGTTGTAATAGTGCTAGAATACAAACAACAGTAAAAGGTCTATTTCACACTTGACGAAAGTGTGACGGGGAAAGTGCGAGCTGAGTGTGAAGCTTTGCCATATGTACAAACAGCTATTTGCATAGCGGTTGTGTGGTGTGAGGCGGACTGGACGACTGTGGCGCTATCTGCCGACCCTAATGAACGGTTAATTTGCCCAGGCCAACACATTACCGATCCCCGTACTTTTTGCCAGCTTGCATTTTTACCACCAGGCAGAGACGGTCGTTGCCGACCAATCGTCCTCTGTGTATGTGTACGGAAGGGCTCATTGTTTGCCTCGGCTTCGCTACCTTTCTACAAGTGCAATTTTTATTTAGAATTCACTGTTATAAACTCCTTTTATTATGTCGAGTGCCTCACGACTTCTATATATTAAAAATAAATAAATAAAATGTAAACATTTAAATATCAAAGTTTAGTTAAGTCTAATAACTAAAATTACATGCTTCATTTGAAGGGATCTGTTAAGGTGGTTCGGCCGGCATTAGGGACATTTGATTTCCGCTCGCAGCGCTGGCTGTACGTCTGACCGCGAGTCACTCACACAGAGACACTCGAACTCTCCCCTCCCCGTCCATATAATTGCATGAAGTCTTTGAAGCGCGATCCTGCGGGTGCGGGTGCTGTGTCTCGCTGTACGTGTGCGTAGCGATTGGATTGTATATAACATACGGTAAAAGTACAATCAAAAGTTGAGTATCTTATATAAAGTTCGTCAATTTTGTAAATTGTGTGATATTAAAAAGCATAATATGCCAAACACGACATTGTATTTCTCGTCGTAATAAAATAAAAACAAACATATAACTTTAATTACATAAAATCAAATTAGCAACTGATGAGCAAGTCCAGCCCTATCAGGGTCTGTTTTTTTTAAATTTGGGAATAGTCGGGAATATAATTTATTAATTCTGCATGTACCAAGAAAGCCCAAATTCGCATCTTTGAGGTGATGTATTTTAACTATAAACAAAATTTTAATGAAAGAACTATTTGGAAGGCTTTCAATAGCTGATAAAGTTCTGTAATTAAAATTGAAAAAAAAAAAAAATTTCGAATTTTTTTGACCAAACAGCCTTAATGTGTTTTCTTCTTAATTATTGTCTCTTATTATTTATAAAATATCTATTATTGAAAGAACCCTCTTATTGCTTTTGATTTAACAAATACCACGTGAAAATGAAAGTTTCTGTTTTTTATTATTAAAATCTAATTGTTCATTTAAAAAAAGTTTTTAATGAGTTATTCCTTCCTAATTGTTGTCCCTTATTATTTATAAAGGTGCCGATTACTAAAAGAATAGTCAATAATACAAACAATAATATGAAGAAAAAAAAAATTATAAGTAATCTTCCTTTATTTCTGCCAACTAATAATTATTCTAATTAAATTAAATTTAATTTTACATGACCGTTTGTTTGGTTGAACAATACTTACTATTGAGAATATGTTTTTACAGTTACTTTTTTCGTGGTTATTTATTTCTAAATGACTCTTTACCTTAACCTAAAACCACACTCGTGTAAAGCGCCTATAGGTATACATATCACATTCTTTTTTATTCCTGAAAACATTCTCCCTGTTTTATCGAAGAATAATAGAAATGTACTATTGAAATAACATGTAAAGGTGGAACATTTCTTCTACGGAATTACAAATTTGACATTTTAAGGTGGTAAAGTTTTAATCATGCTCTTGTCAAAAATTAAATATAAAATATGTTATTTTGACATTTCTAACGTGACATCCATTCAACATAGATTTGTGTTGACAAGGAAGCAGGCGTACCAACACTGATATCTGACACATCGTACTCCAACGATGTTATTGTACTTGATACAAACACGTGAGAGACGTCGCAGGTAAAGTCGAGAATTTAATGAAACATTCATTGAACAAGTATATTTAAATGTTGAGTTGTATTTGATTTTATCTTTACTTCATTGAAAATCATTAAAAATAAAAATTATTTTATGAGAGTTTTTTAATTGAACAGCTGTTTTGCTGCTTTAAATTTGTTTTAATGCACGTTGGCCACCATTGTTAATCATATATTTAAATTATACGGATTGGCTTCATTTTAAATAAATTTAAAATATGCTGACTAGCCTAATTTTTTTTATTAAAACACTAATTTAGAGTAGCTTTACTATACACAAATTACTAACTCTAAAAAAACAATATACTGTAAATTGTATATTTTTGTTATTACACTTTTCTTATTGTGATTATATTTCAAAACATTATCTCCGAGTTTCACTCTTTTTTTTAAAGAACCCAAAATCGTAAGTCCTTGTTTCCGAAAAAAACCCAATCGTAACTTTCTTTAAAACGTTATCCCAAATTTATTACTCTTTTACTGTCAACAATTATCGCCAATCGTATCTCTGTTTATGTCAAAAATATCCCCAATCATAGCTCCAATTTAAAAAGAAATACTATCCCCAATTGTAAATGTCTCTTTGCTTAAATTATCCTAAATTTTTACTCTTTTTATATCAACAAATTTCCCTCAATCGTAACTCAACAAATAATTTCCAATCGTATCTCTATTTCTGTAAAAGTTATCGCCTATTATAGCTCTAATTACGTAAATGTACTATCCCGAATTGTAACTACGTTTCTGTCGAAACGTAGTATTCGAAATTCTTTATTGATTTTCTGTCAAAAACCTATCTCCGATCTTAAGTCTGTTTCAATCCAAAAATCATCCCAATTCGTATCTATTGTCAAGTATTATCAAAATCTTAACTCTATGTATGAAGAAATTATCGCCGATTGTTACAACGTTTCTGTCTAAAATTGTTCCAAATTATTTATTAACTCTTTTTCTGTGAATCAATTATCGTCTATCGTTACTACGTTTCAGTAAAAATTTATCGCTTTAAAAATTACTATCCCAATTCCTTTACTCGTCTTCTGTGAAGAATTTTCACCGTTTGTACTACGTTTCTGTAAGAACGTTTCCTATGTAAAATATTACCCCAAATCCTTTACTCTTTTTCTGTGGGGAAATTATCTATCGTTAATACTTTTCTTGCAAAAACTTACCAATTTTTAACTATGTCAAATATTATCCCAAATTCTTTACTCTGTCTTTGAAGAAACTATCTTCCATCGTTATGACGTTTCTGTCAAAAAGTATCCCAAATTCCTACTTTTGTTTCTTTAGACAAATAATACCAGATAGTATTTTTGTTTCTGTCCAAGAGTTATCCCCAATTGTAATTCTGTTTTTTGGCAAGAAATTATCCCCAATCGTAACTCTATTTTTGCCAAAAAGTATAGAAAAAAATTATACGCAATCGTAACTTGGTTCACTTACAAACTGTCCCCAATTGTAACTCAAATTTTGTCAAAAAAATAAAATAACCCCTAATCGTACTTCAGTTTATGTCAAAAACTGAAGTAGGCCTACCCCAATTGTAACTCAATTTCTTGTGCCTTCAATCGTAACTCAATTGCAGTTAAAACATTATCTGTAATCTACCTTAGTTTCTTACACAAAATGCCTTCAATCGTATCTTAGTTTCTTTCAAAAGATACATTCAGTCGTATCACGATTTCTGTCAAAAAATACCATCAATCGTACCTTAGTTTCTTTCAAAAGATACATTCAATCTTATCACAATTTTTGTCAAAAAATGCCATCAATCGTATCTTAGTTTCTTTCAAAAGATACCTTCAATCGTAACGATTTCTGTTAAAAAATGCCTTCAATCGTACCTTAGTTTCTTTCAAAAGATACCTTGAATCTTATCACGATTTCTGTCAAAAAATGCCTTCAATCGTATCACGATTTATGTCAAAAAATGTCTGCAATTGTATCTTAGTTTCTTTCAAAAGATACCTTCAATCGTAACGATTTCTGTTAAAAAATGCCTTCAATCGTACCTTAGTTTCTTTCAAAAGATACCTTCAATCGTAACGATTTCTGTTAAAAAATGCCTTCAATCGTACCTTAAATTCTTTCAAAAGATACCTTGAATCTCATCACAATTTCTGTCAAAAATCATACCTAAATATCTGTTAAAAAATTATCTGCAACCTTAACTCAGTTTCTATTAAAAAGTATATACTTCTATACTTGTTAAGTACGTTTGAAATGCTGTATTACGGTAAAAAACTGTTCTCATGACACTACACCGTCAATGGTTTTATGCAAAGAGCAGGGAGGAAAACGGCAGCAGATTGTCCACTTGGCGGCGAGTTGGCCAGTTAGCCCCCTCCCCCACCAGCCCTGACAATGGGTCGGTAATTCTCACCCACATTGGTATTCATTGATACACGCGTTGCTGATTTTATTCCTACTGATTTTTCGTTTTGGATTTTACTTTACCTCGCGTTTTTCATAATCAGCTGTATTATTTTAGCTGATTTAACACGTCTGAAATATTTTTTTTATTGAGAAGATCCTTAACAGTGGCTTCAAAGTGCTGTTAGGTGAATGTGTTGAGGAGGCTACTCTTTTTTTTTTTTTGAAGAACGCGTTTGTTATATTCGTATATTTTATGTTGGAAAAGTTGGTTTGTTATATCTTATATGCTGGAAGAATGGGTTTGTTGTATCTTTTATGTCGGAAGAATGGGTTTGTTATGTCTTTTATGTTGGAAAAATGGGTTTATTATATTTTTTATGGTGGTAGAGTGAGTTTATTTAACGGTATCTGAATTTTAGGGCTGGTTTTCTTGTCCTCTTTTTATATATGGACACTTAGTTGATCGCCATAGCTTGAACAAGTCAGTTTTTATATTGATAACCATCCTGAAGTGATCAAGTTTACACTGGTCTCTTCAGCAGTAGAATCCTTCTATTTTATAGATTGCCCTCAGCAGAAGCCAGTTTTTACTGCTGTATTTATTTTCTAACACCATGATTTCTCTTGGCAGTGCATCGAACATTTTCATTCCAGCATATGACGGTTTCTCTTCAAAGGAACTGAATTGGCAACGGAACGTTTTGTGGAGTGAGATGGTCATGGGTATTGTGATTTCTTCGGAGATTCTTTATTAAACAGTGAAATATTGTGTACAGTATGTAAAGTGAGATATCTGTCAACATTTCCAGATACCTAAAGGCATCTCTGCAGCTGTCTCTAGATCATAGTAAGTTGCCTTCTGATGAGCAGCTCCCCATGCTGCCATTTCGTATTGAAGGTAGTTTTCAAAGAGAGCATAGTTCAAATAACGAAGCAGCGTGGTAGGTATTTGTGTCTTTTTCAATGAAAATAACGATTTGCTGAGTTTCGAGCATAGTTTGTCAATGTGGTTGTTCCTGGTCATTTTGTCGTTTCAAAACTTCCACAAAACACCAAGTATCATCATAGACAACGGCTTTACAGTTGTAGTGGAGCACTAACTCGGCCTTAAACATAAAATGCGTTCTGGACTAGTTAAACCCGTCTTCCCGGGTTCTCGTTACGATCTTGCCTGCTGGTGGCCCTGCAGTCAGACAGGCACAAGGTGCAAAGCCCGTAATAATCCGGGTTTTCATATACGGCATATTTAATTTTACGCCGCGGTCGACGGGTGAAATATTAAAACGGAAGCTTCATCCCCGCATCTGCGGATTATTTATTTAGCTTCCTGTTCCCGCGGTTTGCGGCGGCTCTGTTGTTGCATACGTGCGGCCTTTTTCTATTTATTTCCCATCTAACCGTTGTTTTTTCACGATCCCGCCGGCTAATCAGCTAGCATGTACTGTAAAACGTTTATTTTGTTAATGTGTTCACTTCGTTGTTGTTTTTGTTGGGAAATGTTGTTAATTAACCTCTTTTAGTGTAATCGGATTTGAAACAACATGTTTTTTGAGTCAGGAATATTTTACCGTACCACAATGTATGAAAAAGTATAAATAAAATATAAACGTTTATTAAAATTGCTAAATGCATATAATTGATAAAAAAAGCTTAAATATTTAATATTATTTGTGAAAGTATAACACTAAAACAATCTTAAAGTACTTAATAACAGAGTCGATTTCGATCTCGTAAGATCATCAATACTAAGTGATACCCCTGCACTCTTCGCGTGCCAACCCCGTCACTCGCTGCGCTAGTGACGCCTCGGCATGTAACTTTTTACTTCAAATATTAGTAATTAAACTGTATTAAGTAAAATCATTTTATTTAAATTCATTTACAGTAGCTCACTCACTGCATTTTATTTGCACTCTATTTATAGTATAATAATTATAAACAATCAATGTTGTTACTAAGCCTATTTCAATTCATTTTATTTAGTAGCTGATGACAACGTAGGCTACACACAGACAGACATGTATTGGCGCTTTTATAATTAACTTGATATTTTACTTTGCTGCTCTCTATGTTTAATCTAACAAATTATTTTGACCATTTAACATTTGTTTATGCCGCCAGCTGGTCAATTAAAATACATATGTTCATAATATATAATAATGTTCATAAGAGTAACATTGCAACTTTGACGCCGTGTAGGACAAACACCTGATGGAGTTTAAAAACTCTGTCTCCGTTACGACTTAGAAATCAAAATTATCTTTTAAATAAAAAAATAATTCATCAAAATCGGTCAAGAAATAAGTTCAGAAAGTGAGTGAACTAAATGACCCGAAATGATTGTTTTAATTAGTAGGATAGTTGTAGACACGATACCGTGGTTGTACTGTAAGTCAAGATTATAAAATACTCAAATATAAAAAATTTTTTGGTATAGATGTTTCAACAGTTTATTCTATAAACATTTAAGTAAAAATGATAGTACATAAATAAGCTTTAGATTTTTTTTAATTTAAAAATATTCAGTAAAAGTTAACCAATTGTAAAGTTGTTGTGTGTAAATTTTCTCTAAATTTGTTATTTAAAAATAATTGTCTATAAATATTTATTATTGTAAACTATCAGTATGAAAACATTGATAAAGTATTAGTTGAATTATCATTAAACCAGTTAATTTTATAGCTGCTTTTTGTTATGGCTAAGTAAAATTAATTCATGGCTAGTAAAAAATATTTGCTAAAAATCAATCGCTACAATAAACATAAAATGTTTACTAAACAATTTTAATAAAGAAACATTATGTTGTATCGAAAACTTTATAATTTTTTTACATTAAATTTATGTATTTTTGACTGAACAAGAATATGACATAATTCATACGAGAAATAATAACTGAGATATTAAAAAATGTGGGTTGGTGCACGTTGACTGTAAATACATAATGTAAATTTATCTAACCTAACCTAACCTATTGTAACAACTAACCAAAAAAAAAAAAAAACTAACATAGCAGAACTTGTTTTGTTAAGTATATCAGTTTTTATTTGTCGAACGAAAATATTGATGCCATATTCGTGTTAAGGAGGGAAGACTACGTAATTGTAGTCGTTTCTGTTGGACATCTTTTTTTCTTTTTTAAATTTTTTTGTAAAATTTTAATTGTAAAAAAACTTCACCGAAAAACTTATATGCGTTCGTGTTCGTTAGGTTCAAATTATTGACTAGTGAAGAAGTCTTTAAAGTCGGATTGGTCCCTAACAAAGCAAGTATAGTTAAGAAATTACCTGTTTGATTATAAACTCAATACAATAGACAATGATTACAATCGATATGGCTGGACATAGTCCAGAAAAGATACCGTACTTTAGATGAGTGATGCGTTTAAGGAGAGAAAAACAAAGACGTCCTGTGACGTAACACTGAGATAAACAGGAGGATTTCCGTTAGGCTGGGGGTGGGGGACACCCTCTCCCGGGGTGAGTGGGTGAGGCGGGGCTGTCGAAACTTTAAAGAACTGTTGGATGCGGTCGCAAGTTTTTACATCCACTTGGCTTGCAAATGTATTGCGCCGAACACCTGGGATCGGCTTCCGACTGACACCTCTTGGGTTCTGACACTGACATTATATCGTGAAATGGGCTTTTACGCTGTTTTATTTTAGAAGACTGTGATATTGTATGCGGTTGTATTAAGATGAGTGGGAAAAGTAAATATTGCGAAATTTTATTTTGTTAAATGGAGTACAGACTGATTCATTGTTTTGTTAATCCTTAGGAAGTTTAAAAAGTGGGTTTCTTGAGTTAAAGAAAAAAGAAAAGAAAAAAGGGGGGAGACTTCTGCACGCTTCGCTTACCAACTCCGCTGCGCTTATAAAGAGGAAGCTCGGCTTGCGGCCTCGCTTCTTAACTGCCTTTAGGTAATTTGTTAGATTTTGTAGCAAGTCTATTAAAGATTTTTGCATGAACATATGATTATAAAAAATTAAATAAAAAGAAATCAGGCGTGGGTTCACAGAAAACAAACAGTCAAACGCTCTTGCAACTCCTCTGCTCATCAAAATGTATTGTGAATTCATAGTTTTAAGCACCTGTACTGTAAGTATTAAAAATTAGCCGACAGGCCTCGCTTCGCTAAGGGTGGTTCCCTATGCATGCTTACTCTCTCCTTTGTGGTTCTCTCTAAACAATCACACGGTTACTAGTATTCCTAATTCATTAATCAACTCGTAACAGCTCAGCCTGCCGCCGTTCTCCTGGACAACAAAGTTTTATACTCCAGAAGCCCTTATAAGACTACGGCACGTTCTACACAGAATTGTATTGAGGAAAACATATATATAGAAAAAGTGTAATTAGTAATTAATTGTGTAATTAATAATTAATTGTAAACTTTTAATGCATCAATAGGATAACATTCTCAAACATACAAAATGAAAATGTTTTTTTTTTTTTTTTTTATTTACAAAACCGCTGTTACTGGTTTACTGAAATCAACCCATTGTTATCCTTATTGAAAAGTCCTTTAGGGATCGTTTGTACCCCGTAGAAGGGTTTTATCAAGATGAAAATACTTTTCGTATTTAGCCTACAAAAAATATTTGTACCAAATTTTAGCTCTGTATGATTACGGGAAGTGGAAGTATTAGTAATGAGTGAGTGAGGGCTTTCTCCTTTGTATATAGAGATATTTATAGTCTACTAAAAAACAAGTTGAACTGTTGACAGGTTTTCTAATGTTTTAAAAACTTATTAACTTTTCGACCCCGTTGGTTTTTGTTTTAAAACATCGATAAGCGAGAATTGCTCTCAACCAAAACAGATTATACCATTTTATACAAATACTACAAAATAAAGACTTTAATATTTTATTTTCTTGTGGTATATAGCTCTATTTATTATGACTACTTTTAATTGTTAATTTATGTGCATGAAATAATTGCAAGGTGAACAGTAAAAATAAAACGTGCAGTTAAAATTTTATGATCCATATAAATGATTAATAATAATGTATTAAATACAGTAAGTACTTGGCTGGTTTGTTATTGTAAATATGCATATTCATTAAAACTTAAGCTTATTTGCTTTTTAATTGTAAATATTCTGAATTTTCTTTGTAAATTCCAACCATGGTGTTGGATATTAATGATTTAATGATAAACTCGAACAAGGAACGTGGTATCAAACTATTGTTATGATTTAATTTAAGATTAAGTGTTATTCAACAATATTTTCATAAATCATTATCACAACTATACCTTTTAGATTAGATCATTTTAGAAAATATTATTAAATATTTTGTATTAGTTATTTATAATTTGACTACTTCATCACGTTAAATATTCGACCTTTTAACATCGACATTAGTCTAACTCGTGTGTTAGGTTGCAAATGTTTAATTTGTACGTTACCTAATTTTACTTTCTTTAAAGAAAAGGTGATATCCTCAAGAATGCTCGTCGACATTATTGGCGCAGTGCTGTAACCCAGCTACTTGGGGACAAATGCTGTGGAAATTGTATGCTATATTAAGAGCTCGGTCCTCTTAATACCGACATGGCATCCGCTCAATTGTTGCTATCGACGTGGAGACTACTAGAGAACTCCATGTTGGGTGGTAGGGAGTGTCTGGCTGTTGTGTAGGTGAGATAACTGAGTACTTGTCAGTTAGCTGAAAATCAGATCAACACTACGTGGTTCGGATTCCACGTTAAGTTGTAGGTCCCTTTAGTTGCCCTCGCTATTGGGTTATTAAAATGGTCCTTTTGGAGGAACAGTCTAACTCAGTTACTAACCAGACTACACATGTCATCTACTATCATCCTACGCCCAAAGTTGTGTCGGTGTCTCATATCTGAGAACGTATGAAATTCCCATTGATCAGTGCAGGAAACTCAACAGACAGAGGAAGGGAGTGAAGCAGTACGTACAATGTGAAAACTGGTAAAAACTAACAGTCAAGACCAGGATTCGAACATGTGTCATATCTCAAAGTGTAACTGAGTTTCAAAGTCCTAACGCCTGAGACCGCTCGGGCACCGGCTTGGCCCAATTTAGTTGGAATATTGTACGGTATCCGATGGCATTACTTTAAACTCCACAGAGACGTTCGGGGATTAAATTTGAGATGGATTAGGAAATAGGCCGGGTAAAATTAAGACCGGAATAATTATAGTTGCTAGATGTTACACAGGCTGTTCCTCTCATACGTGGATTAAACACCCATTAAATAAAGGGAATCGAAAAGAAAGTAGGCTGGGTTGTAAATTCAAAACGTTTTGATAACAAATCGATCGTTCGCATTTTTCGTTTAAAATCCAGTCTATGCATACTAATCCCTTCAACTTTTCTATTATTCAAATTCAATAATATTATTTAGACATTTGTGAGAATATTAGTAATTATTGAAAAAGTGAATTAAAATTTTTACTTTTCTGATCGTCTGGTCAGTTAAGACACATCTGGTAGTCTCTTTCTTATAGCCGCAGCGAATGTTTCAGTGACAGTTGTAAATAGGCTAAAAGTATCGTAGTCTACATCTTTTATAAAGTTTAAGTAATAATAACTACGTTAATAATTGAGCATTTAGAAGGAAATAAGGATAGGGACTGAGGATGGCGCTGTCTCAGTAGAACGGCGAAACGGAGAACTAACTACACCCGACACCCATTCAGCGCATTATTGAAAACTATCTCTTCTACTTTCTTCTCTATGCTCGTGTTCATTCCGACCAAACTACTTGGTAAACCACAGCTGATAGAATCATTGAGCATACGTATACTTGGTGCGTGATTTTGTAGTCCTCCCTATATTCCCTACACTCAGGTGTTAGTTCTGGACCACAATCATTACGATTATCCACTCCTCGTACTATACACGTTCGAACACGATTTCCTTTTTACGCCCACTCTCACGACGAACTCCAATAATTCGCATGTAGCCATCGATGGGTAGATCGTCAGACTTGTTAAGCGTATAGGAGGAGGTTTTCAACCCTTGTGTGCAGGTTGGTTGTTGAACTTATCCGTAATATGTGTAAAGGTTTAGCGAGATGCTCGTAGTAATCGTGAAGAGAGAGGATTAGTGGTCCGTCAGGATGATTTGGATAAGAGTTGAAAGTGGGGAGAGTGAGATGTTGTTTTTGAGGAGGGGGGCGAGTAACTTGTCGGTAGTGGGGCTGATATCCAGTTGCACCGGCGGTCAAAGGAATTTCCACGGGTCAAAACATTCCTCCGTCCGAAAAGTGTCCAGATGCACCGGTGGTCAAAATCTACCCACCTCACTTATCCCCGCTGCAAATTCCTTCGACCGCCGGAGCCGGTGCAATTGGAAGGCCCCTTCCTTCCCCACCCCACTACATTTCTTCAAACATAGTTTATAAGTGTTTAACAATTTCGCAATGGAATATTCTATCAAACACTTGCCGATGTTTCGTGGCACATACTAATGGTAGACCATAGCAGGTTCTAACTAATAAATATGGTAACTATGTATTTAATGTTTAATTTTGTGTTTATCCATGGCAACACTAACATCTAACCTAACCTAACCTAACCTAACCTAACCTAACCTAACCTAACCTAACCTAACCTAACCGACTCATGACTCATGTCATAACAAAGGGTGTGGAATTTGGCACGGTCAGCTTGGGGTTACTGTACTAGGAATCCGGCCTGGTTGGACTTTCCCGGCTCATGTCATAAACAAGGGCCTCTGGTGCAATTGGAACACCCCCCAAAAGGGGCTCCGGTGCATCTGGACACATCAGTTTGGGGCCGATCCCTGACCCCGGTGCAATTGGAAATCTCCCGGTAGTGGGACGGTTGTGAGCTAACTCGTCCAGGACCCAAATTCCTGGAAATAAGTGTCAACTCGTCCAGGCGGGTTTTACGCATCAGATGAACAGCGTAATTGAGTACACCCCTACGGGTCCACTACATTTGAGCATGGTTCATTGTCCTGCCTGCTGCTGATTTTGTGACATACCTATGGGACACAGCGGTCATCTGATGTTCCGCCACCTCTGAGTTAAGAAGTGAGGGTGCAACGCTTAGCTTTCATCATTCAATCTGGTGACCTCAAAGTAAATATTATTCAATTAATGGAATTCCTAACAACGCTAAGGAGACAACAAAGCTTGTTTTAAATGGGCTATCGGTATACGAAGAAAAGAGAGTACAAGTCTCTTGAAGTGGTATTGTGTTTCGAGACCACGTGCTGAAAAAGTGATAGTACATATTCCTTAAATATTTTAATAAACTTCTTCCTGTTTGGCCAATGTAATAATTAGAACAAGTTGAACATGTAATTTAATATATTCCAGAACTATTGCATTTGTTTTCATTATTTTAGAATAATTATGTTGTAGTATATTTTCGATGTTCTTATTTGTCTTATATGTAAGTTTATATCCTTGTTTGAAAAATATATTATGTAAAGATTTGTTAAAATTACCATGACATATCTTAGGAATGTAGTTATTTTTGTTAATAGTTTGCTTTAGATGTGGCGTTATAAAAGTAAAAAGTAAGTTAAGTTCAGAATACTGATAGCGTAGAATGCCAGAGGCACTAAGATGTACGTAATTTTAGCAACGCTAGAACTTTGTGAGTAAATAATTCATTGAGTAGAAAGAAATAAAAGTCTACTCTAATTTATCTGTCTATGATACAAATTTAGATCAGTGCTTTTTGTACTAAGATATTTGGCTACTACTTTACGACGTTTAAAAACATGTTTATAACATTTTAAAAATAAATTTTGAAAAGTATTTTTTCCAACGATGCTATTGAACATACTTACATTTGTACGACACCGGTGGAACACCAGTAGTTGTTGAAAGAGTGGGATAGTGCGATGTCGGTTTTGGGGCGAGAGGACGCAAGAAGCGACTTGGAGATACGATAGGTTTGATTTGTGAAAGTTGAATAGGTGGGCCGGTAATTAATTTTTTTTGGAGAAAGGACTGGAGGTGAGATGGGGTTGAGTAAGTTGTCGGTAATTGGCTATCAGTAGTTAAACGGGTGTTTGGAGAGGTCGTAAGTCATCTCTTAAAGAGTGATTCAGTTCAACCGTGACAATGACAATAGGTTTTGGTTATTGTCATATTGGTGAAGGATTATGAACTTGTCAATTTTGTTAACCACCTGTAGTACCAGTGTACGTGTAAGGTTGGGCGGGTGGGTCAATTCCACTGTACGTGTAAGGGTGGGAGGGTGGGTCAATACCACTGTACGTCTAAGGGTGGGTGGGTGGTTCAATACCACTGTTCGCTTATGGGCGGGCGGGTGGGTCAATACCACGGTACGTGTATGTGTGTGCGGGCGGGTCATTACCACTGTACGTGTATGTGTGGGCGGGCGGGTCATTACTACTGTACGTGTATGGGTGGGTGGACGGGTTTTATTCATATCGTTTAATTTGTGCAAATGTTTATGTGGATAATGATATATTAGCTATATTTTTCATTATATGTTTACTCGACACACTAATTTGACACACTTCGTACACTATTGGATGCGACCTCAGTTTATTTCTTCTCCGTGTGCTATCAGACACCAGCGTTGGACAGATGTGTTTATTCAATACCAACGTACATGTATGGGTGGGCGGTGGGTCAATATCTATGTACGTGTATGGGTGGGCGGTGGGTCAATACCAACGTACGTGTATGGGTGGGCGGGTGGGTCAATACCAACGTACGTGTATGGGTGGGCGGGTGAGTCAATACCAACGTACGTGTATGGATGGGAGGGTGGGTCAAGGGAAATATGCCAGCTTTTACGTTATGAATTATGACACATAACGTATCCCTACAATGGTAATATCAATACTACTGTACGTGTATGAGCGGGTGGGTCAATAGCACTGTACGTGTATGGGTGGGTCAATACCACTCTACGTGTACGTGTATGTGTGTGTGTACGTGTAAGGGCGGGGTTGGACTTTTGGAATGGTCAAACATTGAGTCAACTCTCAAAATAAATTGAAGAATGTATATACGTGCATAATTGATATACTTGTAAATTTTTTTAATAATCCCACCTTTGGCATGCTAACAATTATTGAGAAATTGAAAAAAAAAACAACGAATGTTTATAATTTATAAAACTCATAGTTGAAACATGAACTGTATTTTTAAAGATAATATCTATTTGCCAGTTGGCAATCGTATGGGTTCAGAATCTGTTTCGCCGTTATCTGTTGGGGAACTGTCAGATCCTCGATGGCCTACAACGATCCTCTCGTACACAACAACGGGATCACTCCAACGCGATGTAACTCTCTCTGAGCGGTCTAATTGAGAACACTCGATCAGAATATTAATCAAAGCAATACGATACCGCATTTCCCGATTCCATCTGTTTCACCTCATGTGTTCTGAGGGTTTCTTTGTATTAACAAATTTGGAAGTCATTTGGAAGTCGTTAGTTGAAATGCTTTAAATTTAATTTGTAATTAATTTTCTTTTTTAAGTATAAAAAAAGGTTTGAACGATACTGCGGTCATGTAATTTGTTTAAAGAGAACCAGCTTGTTATGGTCCAACAGGGTTGTAAATAATAAGACAATCCCATCCTGTGGCTACCAGCTGTTACTTTTACTTACTCTCAATAATGAACTAAATTACACACAATCGAATACGTGAAGTATTCGAATTTAAATTAATATACACGATTTTAGCTATTAAAATCGAACCACTTTTATTCATGGTTATTAATGTCACTTAAAAAAAACACGAGCTTATCTTCGTACAATATTTGCCACTGTTCGTGTGAACTGTTAAGCACGTCATTTTACTTCCACTTCAGGTTGAAGACTCACACTGCCACTGACACTGACTGACTAGTCGGTCGAAGGGTCTCGTTTTATAAAGCACCACTTCGATCCAGAAGTTCACTTCGTTCCAGACGTGTAATCTAGATTTCACTCACTATTGAGGAAGGTTCTCTTAATGATAAGGAATGATCGCACTTTCTGAGAGGTTCTAGATTGGCCGTGAACGGCTAGCATTTTCCCTCCTCCAGCTGGCAAAGTTAAGTTGAAGGGTAATTACGACAACTTTGCTGCGAAAAAATAATTTAAAATGCAACTCAGCAATAAATTGTGTAATTAAGTTTTGAGATAATATAAATGTTTTACGGAACTTTCCATGTTTTGTGTTTCAAGTCCAATTTTCATTTAATTCAAGTTCAAATCTGCAAATGAGGCACATTTATGTAATTCTTGGACAAGTGCCATATAGTGAGGCTCTTATATCACCTTTGAATAAATGTCTGCTTTCACGTATTGTTCCACACTCACATGCTAGATGTAACTGTGTGCTGTAGCTGACTTGTTCCTTGTTGATAAGTCATAGGTCAAATTTTATTTAAATGAATATCTTATTTTCTGTGTTCAGGACTTGTCATGAAAACTAATAACTGTATCTCATTGGGTATAACACGTAACCTTACCATATAGCTTTTTCTTGTTCAACCCCTCAAAGAGATTTCCAGCACTGTCCATTCATGTCAGAGGTAAATTTCTGTGACAAGCAGTCCGATCGCAGGGAGGTTTCAACTGTCTGGTGAATAGCAAATAATTTATTCACCTGAACTTAGCTGAAACTTGCCTGTTGGTTTGCTAATAATTTAGTAAAGATGAAACCGCATTTCCTGCGCCCATCAGCTACGTTCTCGACCCGAGTGATTTGTGTTTATAAAGAGAAACGACGATTAGCATGTTTTATTAAGTACGTTTGGTGATTTTATTTCGTTAAAGAACATAACAAGGTATGTTTGATTACGTCAATCTGCTATGTAGCTTTTGCTTGTAAAAGAAAATGTGTAAAATTTTGCCAAATTTTCTGGGGAATAGTGACTGCAGATTTTGAATTGATATTCATTTCGTAATATACATCGCGGTTGTATGGAGATACGCGTTTAAGGGGACCGTTTCACTCCTCGAAAAATGTCAAAAACATGAACTTCTATTTCAAATGTTCGGTCCGTAATAATAATCGTAATTATGTATCATTTTAGAAGTGGAGATCTGGTCCTCTATTCAAAATAGAACGGAACGTTATAGTCCGTTGACTGTATGATTGCATGCCTACTAAAGGACTGTTGATTTACCAGTGGTGACACGGCAGGTTGAAAACAGCCACCACAGGAATTGCGTATGCTTTTTCATGCAGAACACTTTTATTCGAATTTTAACAAAACAATCTTTCAAATTTTAGTCTAAGTCGCTCTGTTGTGCCCTACATAGTACGTCAAATAATAACACTGGTTTCTAGCCTGAGACAGTGGTTCAGAACTGGGAGGATGAACTCCCCCTCCCGTCCTTGTGACTTTAGCCCAGTTTTAGGGTGGGAATGTAATGATTAAGTGGGAGTAAATAGAATTAAAAAAATAAATAGGTTAAAACAATTCAAACGTAAAGTATAAATTGATTAAAAAGATCGAAAACCCTCTATAAATTATCAATATTACTATTAATTTTAAATTGTTTAGAATTGAATGGAATTATATTTGCTCCTCGGATTTGTTGTAGCTGACTGCCTATTAGTCACTGTTAAAATATAGGAGGATAACGTTGTGTCGATACTCAAAAGGAGGACCATGGTCTAAAACGATTGAGAACCCTGGTCTAAGAGGATCATCTCCGATTCAATTTCACAGAAATAACACCGTATTCTCCAAGAGATTCTTGATGTATTGTGAAATGTGACGGTTTGATTTCTTGCCTGCTGGATTAAAAATAGAGTCGCCTTGAAAGTGTTTATTAACAATAAAAATTCATTTTTTTCGTCAAAAAAGTGGTGTTTACGTTCATCTTTATTACGTGCTCATTGTTTATGAAATTACAAATCTATCCGAAACTCCTGATTGTGCAAAAAGTTCTAATCTTCTTTTGAAACGTGTCTCATAGAGAGAAGATTTTTTTAAAATTTATTTAATAGAAAAGATGCATGAAATTATTTATTAATATTAATATTGTTGTCGCCGTTTTTTTTTTTTGTATTCACAAAAATAAGTTACATTAAAACTAAATTTTTATTTCAATTATTAGTTTAGAAAAGTTTTGCAAGTGAGGCCAAGTTTGCAAACTCGTCTTGACGCCCTTGTGATTCCCTTCAGCAAGGGTTGTAAATAGTTTAGATGTCTATAAACATCCATGACAGGAGCTCTCTCCTCACTCCGCTATGGTTGTGGCAAGTTGTTAAGTGAGGCCAAGTTTGCAAACACGTCTTGACACCATTGTGATTCCCTCAGCAAGGGTTGTAAATAGTTTAGATGTCTATAAACATCCATGACAGGAGCTCTCTCCTCACTCCGGTATGGTTGTGGCAAGTTGATAAGTGAGGCCAAGTTTGCAACACATTTTGACGCCCTTGTGATTCCTTCAGCACGACTTATAAATAGTTTAGATGTCAATAAACATCCATGACATGAGCACCCTCCTCACTCCGGCACAGTTGTAGCAAGTTGTTAAGCGAGGCCAAGTTTGCAACACGTCTTGACGCCCTTGTGATTCCCTCAGCACGACTTGTAAATAGTTTAGATGTCTATAAACTTCCATGACATGAGCTCCCTCCTCACTCCGGTACGGTTGTGGTCAGTTGGGCAAGTGTGGCCAAGTATGCAACTAGTCTTGACGCTCTTGAGATTCACTCAGCACGACTTGTAAACAGTTTAGATATCTATAACCATCATTGACAAGAGCCCCCCTCCTCTACTCGCTCCGATGTTTGTAGCAATCTTCGCAAATGCGGCCAAGTTTTGAAGCGTGACTTGACACTTCTGATTCCCTCAGCAAGGGTTGTAAATAGTTTAGATGTCTAAACATCCATAACATATTCATGTTACTCTCCCTCACACTCCGGTATGGTTGTGGCAAGTTAGGCAAGTGCGGCCAAGTTTGCAACACGTCTTGACACCCTTGTGATTCCTCCAGCATTTGTAAATAGTTTAGATGTCTATAAACATTCATGGTATGAGCTCCCTCCTCACTCCGGTATGGTTGTGGAAAGTTGGGCAAGTGTGGCCAAGTTTGCAACTAGTCTTGACGCCCTTGAGATTCCCTCAGCACGACTTGTAAATAGTTTAGATATCTATAACCATCAGTGACAAGAGCCCCCCTCCTCCACTCGCTCTGGTGTTTGTAGCAATTTTCGTAAATGCGGCCAAGTTTGAAACGCGTCTTGACACCCTTGTGATTCCCTCAGCATGGCTTGTAAATAGTTTAGGTGTCTATAAACATCATGACGCGGGTCTCCCTCCCCTCCACTTTACGGACTTACGCTATTCAGTTTAAATATTCCCCTCAGTGTCATATATTATGGAAAGTCAAGGGGTAGACGTCTACTGAATAACCTGGAGTAGTTGGTGACCATTGACATTATGTACATGTAATGCTTTAATTTAAAAAAATTGCTGTTTTATGTTGTAATAGTTTTATAAGTATAGTGAATTATAATTTGTTTAAAACAGGAACTATTTATTTACATAAATAAGTTGATAATGAACTCAAATTTGAAGCAATATGTAGCACTTTGTAAATACACTGGTTTTGCTGAATTTTGAAAGCTATACGCAGAGGTGTAGTGGTGTGAAAGTATTGCAGTGTCTATATACTAATAAAGATAATACTATAGTTATCTCTGTATTATGTGTACTTAGTTACTTTAGTGATTTCTCAAACTTGATGATGTTACGTGTCACAAGTTAAATCCGACGGATATTTATTTAGGTTTGATTATTTTTACAGTTATTTTGGCCCGATTTGTTAACATAATTGTTTGCCGAAGAGCTCGTTTTGTTTTACTTGTTTAACGTACTTACGATTTACGTTGTGTTTTTACGACAGAAACGTAAAATTGCGATTGTTGTCGTTTTTTATCTAAACCAATTTGATGGACTCACGGAAACGCAGGTAGATTCATGCCTTTTTCAATTATTACGATGGAGTGATAGAATGGAACGTGTTTTATCTCCGGTAATTTATCGGCGTAATGAATGCTTTTGCTTGTCTGTCCATGCGTGTACGGCATTTTCATGCAAATTTTCAATATAATAGCTTCGTTTGTGAATCAATAACCCTTTTTTTTAAACAAATTATTTTTTCAATCAATAAAAGTGTGCGTTTTTTATCACTTTCTGCTGCGATGTTTTTAGTAAAACATATAAGACTTGGAAAAGTCCTTTAAAAACCTCTGTAGTCGTTTAAATTTTTTTGTTTTTAATAATCGTTATTTGATAATCTTAATATAGGAAATAAAAACAATATACTCACTTACCACAAAATCACTAGAATCTATAAACAGATTTTGACGACATTTGGAGGAAACAGCTTTTGTATCATAATGACCCACTAAGAAAGGATTTATAAGATAACAACAATTCATACATCGTAAATCCAATATAAAATTTATTTTTAATTTTTAATGTAACACTAAATATTAAAAATAATATTTAAAATAATAAATTAAATAATAATAAATTATATAATAAATAATAAGAAATTTAAAAAATAAATTAAAAATAAATTTTATATTGGATTTACGATATATGAATTGTTTTTATCTTATACTATTTCCAATATTTGCTCATATACGTTTTATTTATTTATAAGAAAGGATTAATTCATTCTCAATTCCTACTGGGTAGAAATAATCCATTAACGTTTCCTATTTTCCATAAGATTAACATTGGCATTAACTTGTATCGAACAGCTAATCGAAATACATAAACATGTCATAATAGCTTTGTTGTAAACATAGGCCGCTTAGAGACATTTTCAACGCACTGGTGCGAGTGAGATGCAAGGAGTGGTGCAAGTGAGACGGAGAATTATTCTTCCCCCACTCTGCAATACCACTTGACAATTGTTGTCATGGCAAACAGTGCGGTAGTCTGCGTGCTGACGGTTCAATTACAAGCCCCGCCCATTTCACGTAATTTGCAGAAGTAATCATTGGTTTGTTTGATATACACCAACGAATCAAGCTTAAAACGATTATATTAAATTATTATTTAGAAATCAAATAACAGTTAATAATAGCGATAAGACAATAAATAATAGCAAGTAAACATATTTGTGCAGTTCATTACAGTTTTTATCCCAACTAAACACTGTTGCAGAAGTTGAACACTTGAAGGCGGCAGTTAGTCGCACCCGTGAAGTAAGGCAGCTCAGCGGTGGAAAGATTCCCCTCTGCCGCTGGAACCTCTACAATTTATCACGCAGATCGCTTTCTATCCGGCCCAATTATAACTTGATTAGCTATAAGGTCATTTTAACTAACACAGACACGCGATTGCACTACTTTGTATCCCCATGAAGTAAACTGATAAGGTTTGTTAGACTAAAAATCTTTGTTATCTTGCAGAACAGCAGTAGGCTGAGATTTTATATTGACGTGATGGTTTAGCGAAAACCACTGAGGGAAAGGTAAGAGCGTAGAGAACCACCTTGTAGTGAAGCTAGTAAATCATGTTCATTAAACTATGTCCATAAATGAACAAGTTTATTAATCCAATTTTTATTAGCTTGGGTCTTGGTTAGTTACAGAAAATATTACGCAAGGGAGGCCTTGCGAGATAAAAGTGTAAAACTTACATAACTTTTGTCGGTCTATATTGGTAACAATAATCATCTTTATATTTCAACGTGAGAATTTCTTTTAATTTTTAGAAGCTAAGACCGTAACTAGTTGTACATGTTCTAATTGATGAGACCGTAACTAGTTGTACATGTTCTAATTGACGAGACCGTAACTAGTTGTACATGTTCTAATTGATGAGACCATAACTAGTTGTACATGTTCTAATTAATGAGACCGTAACTAGTTGTACATGTTCTAATTGATGAGACCGTAACTAGTTGTACATGTTCTAATTGATGAGACCGTAACTAGTTGTACATGTTCTAATTGATGAGACCGTAACTAGTTGTACATGTTCTAATTGATGAGACCGTAACTAGTTGTACATGTTCTAATTGATGAGACCGTAACTAGTTGTACATGTTCTAATTGATGAGACCGTAACTAGTTGTACATGTTCTAATTGATGAGACCGTAACTAGTTGTACATGTTCTAATTGATGAGACCGTAACTAGTTGTACATGTTCTAATTGATAAACGTCCACGGAACAAATAAATACATTTAAGTCAGACGCTCATCGTGTCCTTTCAGTATCGCCGGTAATCGATTTAGGGATTACATTTTCTGTTGCTTCGGTATTAAATTTCGATTAAGCGAACGGGTAAGGTAAGCCCGCCGCGGCGAGGTTAAGAGCAGATTATACTGAGGATACGACAAATACCTAACACAAACAGGGAAGACGTGCTCGCCCGTGTTTGCGGGCTTAGCTCGACACTCGACAGCGCAGGATGTATCGATTGTAAGCCTCGATACATCGGGCCCTGCTTCTTACACACCACCACACACACTTCGCCAAACAAACACAAACTGAACTCGTCCCACGGATCCTGTTTGCAGCCAGGATTTTCCGGTCGGAGCAGTTTGTTTTCTTAAGGTGCTCGGTGAACAAATAAAGACTATCTGTTAAACAATTCTTTACTGTCTTGATTTTTGTATGAAAAAATAGAGAATGGTTAAATATTATAAATTGTAAATTATATTTGTTCCTATAACACATGTTTGTTTTTGTCATATAACAGATTCGAATAATTATCAAATTAGTAATCTGAAAACATTGATTGGTGTATATTAGCTGTGATGTACGGTTTTGGGAGCTTGGGGTAGCTCCACAGAGAAAGAAGAAACAGAGGCCGCGTCCTTTGAGTAATAGATAACATCTCAGTGGCAGTTACTACCACTACTTAAAATCTTTATAAATTTATAATATTAATTACTAGCCTAGGATACTACGTAGGAATTGGAGGGGAAAAAGGAGAGCTTCTGACAAAGGTGCAGGCCCTGCCGTCCACACCTACTGGAGAACTACTTACTCGACACTCATTCAATGCACTATCGGAAGCGACCTCTGTATCTTTCTTCTCTGTAGCAGCTCACATTTTGAGCAAATCAAGCATAATGTTGTGATTATGACAGTATTTATTATATTCTTAAAAATTACATTTTTAATAAGTAGGAAATAACCAAGTGGATGTCATGGCGCGTTACTACAGTATTTCTCATAAGCGAAAAGAGCACTACTGTTTGTTACTAATATTTAAATAATTTTTTTTAAAATCGATCAGTTTTCAGTGTTAATCAGTAAAAAAGACACGTTCGCACAATTTTATCTGCCATTATACACGGACATCGTCACGTATCGTAATATATATTTCGTGAATGACCGATTATTATAAATAAGGGAGTAAAATCATGTGCGAAGAAAAGGAATAATTTTTAAAAGACGTATAACAATATGAAATTATGTATTTTTTTCATTTTATGGAAATACACCAATAAGTGTTTAAAACATTGATACTTAATTTTTCCAATATTATCTAAAGGAATATTTGAAGTAATATATTATTTCACTATTTTACTTAACAATACATATATGACAACAATGATTTATTCTCCTATTGTCGTTTCTTAGAGCTTAAAATGTGACTACAATGTAATATCATTCGTTAGTATTGGCTTTTAATATGACAAGGTTGAAATGTTAGATCATTTGAGCCCGACAGTTTTTTGCTTTTTCATGTCATTTTGGAGTGTTTTGGGAATTTTTGAGAAGCTTCTTGTATATATAAGTAGCCTGCTTTAGATGAAGGAAAGGACGAAAAAATAATTCCTTTCTTTACAATATGGCCAATATTTAGTTCCTAATGTTGGTTTACGTTCGATCTTCAGTAGGGAACAATATTCCGTTGAAAAGCAATTCTCTCTCTCTCTCTCTTGAGACCACTCGAGGAAGAGAACAGCAAACGACTCTTATTATTTAAGGAATAAAAAGGTGTTCTGATAACAACCTAATTAGCAAGCACTTGAGGTAATTGCTGGCAAGATCGTCTCAACCGATGGCTCTTATCTCTCCTTATCACCAGTTAATTAATTAGTTCTGAATTTTCAATTAAATGGGAATTTGTTTTAAATAATTTTGTCTTTTCTAAAGAGTTCTTGTTATCCGTTTTCATAAAGAATGGTTTGTAAATGCAGCATAACTGCCACTTTTTGTACCTAAGTAGCATCATTGACTACAGAAACGAGAAGCTTTTTCGCCCAAATGGGTCCCTTGAAGCCGGATATCCTGTATCTTCACAGGTAGCGCCAGTAGTCTCTTTTCCTCTTCATCCCTCTCAGTCTGTCTCCAGCACACACTGAAGTGACTAATAGCCGAGCTAATAGTTCACCAAACAGTTGTTTGAGTGTTTATTATGAACCAATCACTGTTAGATAGCAGCATAGGTGTGTGTTTACAGCAAATACATTGCCTTGGACAGTGCTTGTTTCTAGGACTTTCTAGGAATGGACCAAGATAATTTATCTCAATTCTGCAGCACTCGAAAGCGAATCCAATAATCTTAACGGTTTATAAATGTGGCTTACATGTCTTATTTTCTGATAGTCTATTACGTATAACCGCATTCTATTATAATCCTCTGTTTTGTTTTCCAGCGGGGATCTGATGAGCTGTTGTCCCAGACTGGTGGCGCCGTCAGCAATGGTGGAGCCATGAGCCCGCAGCCTAACCATACGGACAACAACAATGACGCCAAGAAGGTGAGTCTCTGCAGATGGTAGCTATAGCTGGGAAGCATAAAAATAAGGACTGTTCTTGAACTTTATTTACTGAAGAAAGTACCGACCGTCAGCTCTGTTCGGGATTCGAACTCTGGACATTCCTTCTGCAGTCCGAAGTCTTAAGCACTTAGTCGCAACGCCGGAAATTTGTATACTAAATAATTATTGGATTTAATCGTACTTTTATAGTGTTGATTAAACAAACCAACGGTCACTGCAATTGATGACGTAATTATGCACTGCAAGCACTCAGCCTACCAGTTTGCTTGAGTAATTTTTGAATAGAATAACACAGTGAGGTAAGGGTAGTTTTCTTTTTCACTTCCGCCACTTGGTCCACGCCTCTCGCACTTGTGCTTTCAGTTGGTCATAAAAAAAATTGTCAAAATTGTAAAATCTAAATTTATTGAGGCATATGGCCGCACGGCTTGTTGCGCTATGTCTGGTTAGTAGATCGGCTCAGATGCTGTAGTTCCTGCATTCGTCTCCAGTATTCACTACTGTAATCTTAGCATCCCAATTGCCTCACGGTGCTAGGTTAATATCGGGAGGCTTGTGCGTATTTTGGAACTGTCGAGTCCAGGACCTGAAAGCTCAGAAGTGACTCGGGTCACTGAGCCCCTACTTTTATTAATATTATGATATAATAATTGAAGGGATGCGATGGCCGAGTTACTACTGGCTAATTGCCTAAGGTTCGATTGTCGGGACATCGGATAGTGAAAATGGCACAAGTCCAGCGGACACTGGTAACGAATGTTGTAACCATCTTCGAGCTAAAATGTCGTCAAACGATCGTAGTACTTGTGAGGCTATTTACGGATTATTACTGTTATAATAATTAATAGAAACAATTACTTTTACATAACTACGAGTAACTTGTGAATACAGAAGGAGTATGTAATGAAGCACTTAAAACGTCACTTCTGTAATGTATTTACTGTTACACTACAATTATGTTTGGTGGAGGAATCTGAAATAAAAGACTTTGTTTTAAACATTGCTACTGGCTATATTCATGGTTGTGTGAGAGTAATGGTCTGGGCGGAAACGTTGCAAGTGTGCATTTAGGAAGTGGCATCAGATAGGTCAGCCAATAGCGTCACTTTATTATTGGTATGGCATCACTACATATTACATAGAGTATCAACTATATATCAAAGACATTTATCATACATAACAACTTCCTTGCCAGAATATAAAAGTAATCCATCAGCGACTTATTGTTCTAGATCTAGTTAAATTTGACTACGTTTCATTGGTTATGATTACAGTAAAAGCTGGACAAACGGATATCAGGAAAATACTTTAAAAGACCACAAAGCGTCGTTCCTCTTGAAAACAAATCGAAAACGCTTCACGTGGATGACATTTAATAAAAATTACAGTAATGAATGACGAATCCGGAGTTATTTCTTTTTCGCCAATTATTTTATGAAGTTAGTATTATTAAAAGTATTCCATCGCCTGAACTTGTTATTATTAAGTGATCAATAATAACAATTTACTGTCGCTAAGTGAAGTTTTCACAAGAGGTCGTAGATTACCTTTAACATATTTGAAGGAATTATTTCTAGTTAAATCCTTTTGTATTCGAGTTGGGAATTGTGAAACACGCTTTACTGGATAGAAAAGTTTATTATTTAATTGGCTCGTATCTTTTTATTGATTATAATTAGCTCCGATCGGAACAATTCGCTCTACCTACCATTCGAAATTGTTATTTTTCAATTCACTCGTCAAATCACAAAGGACTAGAAACAATGCGTAGAATGGAAGGGTGGTCGATGATAAAGGTGCCATTTGCCGATCCACCTGGAGCACCCGCATTGTATGCGGTATTGTGTGGTTTTTAACGGTCAAACAGAATCAATTCGTCCGTGCCCAACGGAAATGCAGTTTCCATGTTAAAATCAACCTTTAACTGAGGGGTGTGGAGCGATTGTTACAAGACAAAGGCTGGTCTAAATGACCGATTACACTATTTCATAGATATATATGTTATTTTTGAATATGGGTTTGGTGGTCCAAATTACAAAATCTCACGGATGTAGGCTACGTTATATTGAGGTATAGCCCTGAATATATACACCTACAATAGATATCTCATTGGTATATTTGCACCTCTAATTTGGTGGTACAAATATTTCACAAGAACAGATGATAATTTGATAAACAAAACTTAACATTCGATGAGAAATCTATGTGTGTTTATGAAATCAAAGTTTATATTCTTCATGGTCCAAATTACACTATCTGGCAGATATTCATTATGTTCGGATATAGGTTTGGTGGACCAAATTGCATTATTTTACTGATATACGTAATTTTGGGATATACTGTTCAGTAGGTTTGGTAGTCCAAATTACACTATCTTACTAATATACGTTATTTTGGGATATATGTTTGGTGGACCAAATTATATTATTTTACTGATAAACGTAATTTTGGGATATACTGTTCAGTAGGTTTGGTAGTCCAAATTACACTATCTCACTAATATACATTATTTTTGGATATAGGCCTGGTGGTCCAAATTACACCATCTTATGTATATATGCTATTTTTTATACATGTTTGATTTTCCTAACTACACTATCTTACTAATACGTTATTTTTGGATATAGGCCTGGTGGTCCAAATTACACCATCTTATGTATATATGCTATTTTTTATACATGTTTGATTTTCCTAATTACACTATCTTACTAATACGTTATTTTTGGATATAGGCCTGGTGGTCCAAATTACACCATCTTATGTATATATGCTATTTTTTATACATGTTTGATTTTCCTAATTACACTATCTTACTAATACGTTATTTTGGGATATAGGTTTGGTGGACCAAATTACACTAACTTACTGTTATACGTAATTTTGGAAAATAGGCTTTGTGGTCCAAATTGCACCATCTCACATATGTACGTTATATTGGCTAACTGCGCTGATTCACCCCTGACACCAGCTGTTAAAAGGGAACACTGATAGTGAGGCTGTGGAAACGGTATCTTGCCGTCCATACATACATAACAGATGAGGCTCCAGCCTCGACGGCAAACCTCTGAATAATATTTTACCTACATTCCTCCTCCGCTCCCCATATCCTCTAACATAAACAAATACAAGTCAAATCGTATTCTGATGTTCCTCCACCGTCCCTCACTAACTGCCTGGGTATTGACTGTGAAGTGTAGTATTTCACAGAACCCATTTTAAATAATATTTTTCTTTTTTTTTTAAGTATAATACGTTCATCTAAGAATCATTAACGGTTGGATGGCGTATTCTTAAGAGGACTGATTCGTTAAAAAAACGTATAAAACAAGGGTTTTTATTTCAAGCAGTCGATCTGTAATAATAATCGTATCGCATCACTAGAAGTTTCATTTTGATAGGTTCACTACTTCAGACGTTAAGTAATCACACAGTGTCACTATAACTCATCATAATGTTTAAATATAACGGCATTTCTTTTTTTCGCCTTGGCAGTTTTTTAAGCGGTCACCTTGAATAAACTTTTGGATGCACTATATGCTTAAATTTGCGAGGTACTTTTCAGAAATAATAATATTTAAGAAGTTTTACAGTTTGCCAACTTCAAGCTCCTTGGTGTGTGGTTTCTATTTTTTTATTATTTTTATGTTCACGGTCCAAATAAACTCCCTCTTCGTATTGTTCTACCCCGAACCTTGAGCCGATGTCAGCTTGTTGGCTGAAGCGCTGCCAAGCCCGGGGCATCCAACCGACTACAAGATGTGTTTCATGTTCTTGCTAATGGTGTGCTTCCAGGCTCAACTTCCAGTGTCGTATTCCACAGCGCCTCCGCAGTTCACCACCATCCCACCCACACACAAAGGTGCACAACTAACTCGTCTTGTTTACCACAAAGCCGCAATTGGACAGAAATCTTGTTTGTCTGTAATTAAGAAAAAGCCAAAACAACCATTGTGCATAGCGACTTACAGTGCAAATTTCTACGTAACCTCTCCCGGCTCCCCTCCCCCATCTAGTTCTGTGTCCCTCAACTCTGTGTTGTTATCAACGCGTGAATATTCCATCTTCAGAAAACGAAATATTCCATCCTCCGTAGTTATTTTTAAAGTGTCAGTTTAAATAATATATCAAGATTATTTTGCCTCAAATATTCCGATGAAATGTCTTATACCGGCTCGGATACTCATCTTATGAGAATAAAGCCTTTCATTTAGCATCCTATCCGCAATGCTGTTTCGATACTTGATTTTGACGAATTTAGAATGTTCTTCCTCATTAAAGTGCAGCCATTTCGTTGATGAACTCGTCAATCTCTACTTATTGTCATATCCCGGAACTAAGACCCCTTAATGAAACAACTCCCTTCCACCCGCTCCCTAAAATCCTTGAGTCCATCATCAACCAGCTCCCTTCCACTCCAGGCAGGCTTAGATAAGTTAAAAGTAATTAGCGAGATAAGATTTTTAACTTTTAATCACGTAATTATTGAAGGAAAGCAGATTTCTGAGATGAAGTGGCTACCGAGGTGGTGTCAGTTACTTTAGCTTTTGATGTTTGCCCGTCCCCCTCACTTCATCCACCCCCCACCACTCCCCCCCGGCCACAGTCAGCGACAAGGAGCTCAGTGTTAATTTCTTTATGCATTTACGTTAATTAATAATCTCGCGTGAGAAGCTCATTTTATATATAAATTTCTGTGAAAACACTGCTAATATATTCGTAGGCTTTGAAATTATTTTGAGGCTAAACTTCAAAGTGGTTGAGACTATGAATAACGTCCGTGGTATTTACATTATGCTTATATGTATAAAAGCACATTTATCTCCGCTCCAGTATTTGTAAATTAAATTTGTGTTACATAATTGTACACGTATTCACGAAGGGATCTAGATCTTAGCCAACTCAGTTGATTTATTTATAATTGTTCATAAATTAACTAATTAGCTAATTGCCATTGTAGTTGTGTATGTTACATATATTTTTTTATATTAATTACAATACTGTTGTAGAACACGCCCAAATACTGAGAACTCAGCCCCTCTCATTGCACCGCAAATTCGTTCCGGTTTCCCGACCAATCTAGAAGCCCCTAGACATTGTGATAGTTTCTTTCTATTATCAGAAACTTGCAGAATGGATTCGGGACAATTATGAACATGAACTGGAGTGTGTGTTAAGTGACGGCAATTGTTGAAAATAAAAGTGGTTTAATTTAAAGTGGCAAAATAATATTTAGTAAACTTTAAGCAATATCGAACGAATCTGATTAACGTGGGTAAATAATAATAATAATAAAAAAGAAAATCCATAGAGTCAAATCCGCCTTTTTTGTTTGTACCTTGTTGTACCTTAACTAAACTTTAGTGAAAAATTCATTTTTATATAAGACATTTTTACTAGACTCAGTTAATAACGGAATAAAATATCCAAATAAGCTCTACCCAATGTGCAACACGAGCATTGCACAAAGAGTCAGCAACGGTAGCCTCAGGGGATGAGATTGTCCTGTCTTAGCCCTCGGGGTTCAACCGCAACAGGAGTCACAAGCCAACAGAATAAATTACAGCGTGGCCCAGGGCGGAACATGACCCGCCAACAACTGCAAACCTACTTCATATTCTGAGAAATATTTACGTTTGCGTGGAAAACTCAAGGTAAATATTTTTATTTTAACCGTTGAATTTTTTTTATATTTGTCTTTTATATTTGCCAGACTTAAATTGTATAAATAAATTAATAAGTTAATAATGTAAATATGCAAAAATAAACTAAAAAAAGTAAAACTCGCTCACTTTTAGTTGCGCACTTTAGCTTATAATGTATCTTGTATAGGGAAATTACCCTTTTTGTTGTCATGTTTTGTTTTCTCATCTACTGAGTAATTAAAGAAAAAAGCAAGCGAAATCGGAAGACGTATGCGATTTAATTAATAATACTGTTTTATAAATGGTTCCAAAGAATTTGTAGACTTTCCCCCATATTAAACACTAAAAAATCAAACTTTGTAATCTACCAGTTTGATTCCCAAATACGTTTTTTATCTTTACCGAAGCACTAGTAAAGTTAGAGACATGCGGTTTTTACTCAAATATTTTAAATTGTAATTCACATCTTTCTTGAAAAGTAATCAAACTTGTAAGAGCCGCTTTTGACAAAATTCCATTTTATATGTTATTTGCCATAACAAATAAGTAAATAAATAAAATTAAAAAAGTAAAAAATGGTCTGGAGATATTGGCTAAATACAAGTACATACAAAATTTCATAAAAATCTATCCATCCGTTTGGTCCCCAGCATATCGCACATAAACACAGACAGACACACATTAGGACAGACACAACAATTATTTTTCGAAAAAAACTGTGGGTTTTAGGGAACCTTAAAATGGATTTTTAGACCAACTTATAAAAAACTATTTTACTATCACTGCTAACGCACACGGGAGAAAGTAAAAACCGCCACCGTGTTGTGTTTTGTAACGAAGAGAACATTCGATCATCACATTCATATGTAATTCATATTCGGTATATCTCGATGGTCCGGATCATCGATATTTCTCCTGATAGACTGTTAATATTCGAGTAATTTACTATAGTTAAAAACTACGTACATAAATAAAAGGTTACATTTTTGAACGTTCTCTCTAATTAATTCAGTTGTAGATATTACGTGAAGAACAGGCCTAATCACTAGTCTTGTAGTTTAAAAGAAGTTTTCTTCTCATAACTTTTCCCCCTTTGTACTTTAACTTATCTTTAGCCAAATCTTTTAATTCTTAGCATTATCGTGAATTTAGTAAGGGATCGAGTCGTTGGTGCAAATGTGACACCACATATTTTCTCTATATTGTCTGAGTGTAGTGAACAAGCATTGAGCATTAGTCGCACCCTTTTCAATTGATAACACAATTGCTCGTTTATGGAGTTATTTTCCAGGTATATTAAAGTCATGACATAGCCTGGAGTGGTCCCACCTTGTTACACCTGGAGGAGGCTGGAGTCAGTGGTTGCCTAGCGACGCCAGAGCGTGCAGCTTTACTCGGCTAATAACATGTCTTTGAATCTTCTCTTAACTTATTCACTAAAGATAAATATAGTAATATTATACGTAGTTCTTGTAGGCAGGCTTACATCGGACACGGGATGTAGCAACTAGAATAGAATAAACAAAAGACAGTTCTTGAAACAAATATATCTAAATGACTTTGGGGGGAAAATATTTTTTTAAACAGCCCATACATTAATTTTTTGTAATTTTCATCGCAAAATTACAAACATACGTGTAATTAATTAATTATTTGGTAAACTTGTACACCTTGTTGATGATGAGAACGATCGGACATGAGAAATACGGTAGTAAATGTACTAATGGTAACCATACTATTAGTTTGTAAATTATTAAAAATATAATAAGCTGGAAAGTAACTTATAAACGCTGATAACTGTTGAACGAAAAATACATTTGTATTTAAAGGTTAAGTTCTCCTTTGTGAACACAACAAAGAAGCTTGGCTTTTCTTTTGCACCAAAATACTCTATGTATTTATGTTTATTTATAAATTTATCACATATATCCATATAAAAGCTTAAAGAGAAATATTTATGTGCACAAGAGTAAACAAACTTAAACGTTAGGAGCATTCACACAGTCTCTTATTATTAACCCTTTTTTTATACAAAAAACGATAGGCCGATCTCCTTTTTCAACCTTACTCTGCCCATTCTTCATAGACTATTGGCATGTGCGGGGAACTTATCAGACAGAGTACGGGAAAGAACCAATACAGTAAATGTGAACATTACTGATAAAAACTAAAAGTGGATTCTAGTGTTCGAACCTGTGCTTTCTTTAACTCAGGAACTAAGTCCTGATGCCTTACACCGCTCTGTCCCTGGATCTAAAAACATCACCTGATTCTTTAAAAGAAACTATTTTACATGTTTAAATCGTTTCTAATTGTTTATCGACAAATAACTAACTTTAGGTATACCCATCTTCTGAAGCCTTGTAACTAACGGCCTGCACACCCCTTCTCTGTGTAAGTTTTGTCGTAAGTTTCTTATACAGCACGTCAGGAGCAAAGGTTATTTGTGTAGAACGCTGTATATGGGTTTTTTTCGTATTTTGCTTTTATGGCCTCCTTATGTTATATAGTTCCTTATGTCTTATATAATCTCAAATTTTTCGTTGTATAAAATAATTTACTATGGTTTTCTACGTGCGGCCTTGTGTCGTGTGTGGAGGTGTCATATCATCATCATGTATATTTCTGTAGGTTAATGTGTGTTGCGTGGGGGTGTTGTGGCGTGCTAAGTAATTTGCATCATGTGATTGCCGGCGGAGAGCTTTGTAACCTCTATCCCCCGCAACCCCCCGCCCTCCTACAGCGACTGTCTCTGAGAAAAAAAATAATACTCGCCTTTGTTTAACAAACAATATCGAGTGCCCTGTAAGATTGATATTTATAAATTTCACAGTCCGTCACCAACGGGTTTAACGATATTTCACTGTTTAGCCATTTACGTCTGAAAGTGGGGGAAAATTCGATAATAACTAACACAAAGACATCAACACTTCACGCGCCTCATCACTTATTCAATTTATATTACATGAATAATTTACCCAAAGAATTATGAATACTTTAATAATACAGACACGGCGTTCGCTAAATGGTTGCTATGAATAGTGTCCATGTTGGGTGTGAGTGGTAGTCAGGGTCCGGATGTTGTGTATAGGAGAACATTTAGTAACAGGCTTGAAAATTAGCTGAAGACAAGGCCAATATTACATGGCTCGGATTCCTCGTAAGGCTCTTAAGTATCTAGTTGTCCTGGCTATTGGACTATTAATAAGTACAGTAGTTCTTTCTGAAAACAAATCTAACTCAGTTAATAACCATTCTACACAAATCATCCACGCTCATACTACACTCATATTCCCCACAAGTTTGTGGCAGTGTCTCATATCTGAGACGATGTGTCCACCTCCAGTCTGAGGATCGTGAAGTGTCGTGTGGAATGAGGTCAGATAGTGGATGTATTCCAGGGAGACACTTCACACTTACACCCCTCTGAAGTGTCAATGTGTAATAGTCCGGCAAGTTGGGCGGTGGAAGTCGTGCTTAAACTTACTATTGCCCTCCACCCTACCAGGAGACGTCACATTTGCATCATTGTCCTCGCTGTTTGCACAGTCATCCCTCGGATTACTCTGGGGGATCCTCTCCTCCCAAGGCAAATGGTATGATTAGAGAACTCTCAATGTTTTTGGTATTGTTGTTGTATAAACTATAACTAAAATTGGGTTTTTTTCCGTTAGTTCACTACCACTACTTTTTTTTCCGTTAATTCACTACCGCTTGATAAATATTCTATTGCTCTAAAAAATGTTCTCCGATCATTTTTACATTCACTGTGGTATTCCTTATCCGCTAGGAATCCGATATCGCTGGCCTTATATTATAGCTTTCCAAGGACTTGCATACGGAGAGCGCATTCAATGGTAAACCAATCTAATTGGATTTATCAGTTTGTAAAAAACATTATTAGCTATATAACCTAGCCTAACCGTTATTGATATATATAAAACAAATAATAGTGGTAGTTAATTCGGAAAATATCCTAACACTGAAAATGAAAGTAGGTAAATATAGGCGTCTCACCCGATTTTCATGATTTTATTTTAACTACTCAATACTAACACCACAAACACGAATTCATAGAACTCTTGCGGTGGAAATACAGATTTTTACTAAAAAAAAAAAAAATTACATTAATTTTATGTCGATTTTTTCCTGAACACGAATATGACATCAACTTATTCATATGGCGAATTATAACGTAGATATTCAATAAAAAAGTAGATTCTTTTGTGAATCCCTCTGGTCTGAGGAAGGTGAGCGTGGTTCCTCAGACCATATCGATCGCCATAATATTTGTACATTTTGTACTTGTATTGTAATATATTTGTGCTTATATTGTAATAAAGCGTGATGTTTACTTGTACTTTATATGTACCAACAACACGTATTATGCTAACTAAAAAACTTTTTACAAAAAAGTAGGGTAGGTTAGTGTAACATGACCGTGAATACAAATTGCTAACCTAAAATGTTTTCTTAATTATCTCAGTTTTTGTATGTGGTAGAAAGAAATTGACAATCATATTCGTGTTAAGGAGGGAAAACTGCGTAATATTATTCTTATATACATCGTCTTTGGTGTGAAGAATATTTTGTAATTTCGTTTATAAAAAAATAGTATTTCCGCTTAACATTTTCTATGGTTCGTGTTTGTGGGATTGACATTGACTGGATAAAATAAAAATTGTGAAAATCGGGTGGAACCCGTATATTCCATATTTACCTTAAAGAATATGTTCATATTTTGTGGGGCAGATCAATATTGTTTTTCTTCATGCAATTCGTACATACGAATTGTTAATATTCACACACGAACAAGGAGACGTAGTTGATATGACTTGAACATTAGAGCGCAATTCTGTTTAATTCATTAGTTCATATGGCTCTTTAAAAAATATTATCCACGCAAAAATGTCCTCAACTCCTTGAATGTACAACATTTTTTTACATATACGATTATGTTTTATGAGTTGAATTGTGTTAATGTATCTACAAGTAGTAATGTGAAATTTATTCTACACAACGAATAAATAATATGACGTATTTTTTTACGTAAAAAACCACAACGCATGTAAATTTGTGTTGTACACAATGATTGCGAGCAACCTTTTTGATTTCTAAATTATTTAGAGGAGTAAAGCTAACTAGACTCTCTGGATATCTAACTGAACGAACGTTGTTAGTGATAAGGTCGTAGAATTGTGTGATTTTAGTGAATTAGATAAGTCGCTACCATCGACTTCAGGTTACTTCAGGTCGACCATCAGGTTAATAAAACAAAGTGATTATTATTATTTCAAAAAGAAACATTGTGGTGACGTATGAAACCAAAGAGCCAGGGATGCTGCAGCAGGCTCACACACACACAAACTAGTGTTGCCTGCAATAACAACGGTGTTCGGCCTCGAATTGTCAGTACCCTACTTGTTTTAATGGCTTCTTACCCCTCCCACATACCACCCCCTCCCAACCCCTTGAGCTCATCTCAATTACCACCGTCTTTACCAATTCCTGTCGCTGTGACTGTCTCGTCTACATTCTTGTGTGTGTAAGTAGACGGGGATGTTTTACTGCCTCGTGTCATTCCTCCCTCCCTCCAACCAATAATTTTCAAATCTATGTGATATTGTGGATAATGTCGCTAGTAATAAACGTTACAACAAAATTATCATCTCAATTAATAATAATAAATCGTCTCTTAAAACATGGGTTGATATTTCACCAAGAGTTTGATGATGTTGTCGCCGTATTGGAATAATTCCCATAAGAGCAATGTTAAATGCGGAAAAGCTCTGGCGTAACGATATCCTGGGAAATTAAATTTTTGCATACTTTAAACATTTGTTAGAATTTCACTTTTTAAAAATCACAAACTTTTAAACTTAGATACAGTATCTGTTCTGTCTTCACGAATAAATATTTTATTAAATTACAAATTTGGATTCAAAGGTAAGTTTTCCGTTGTAAAAATTTTTTCGACAAATCGTTTAGTCACAGTACTGTTACACATTTAAAATCGCTGTCATGCGAATACATTCAATATGTCGACTACCTCTGCAGAATTATTATAATCATGCATTGACTAACGAAGAACAAGAGTTCATTCACATTCTATAGCATTATTGTTTAAAATATTCATCTTACTAATGTTTTGATTTGCACAATGCATTCTTATAGAGAAAGAAGCCTGGAAAATTAATAATTTTCGACCATACCTTTTACGATTAAGAAATGTTAATTATAGCGTTGACTGTAGAAACAAGATGCGTCCCGTGAAGCTGCTTTTCCTGTTAGATGCAATTAGTTCGAGTACTCTCTTCACAAGTAGCGCCAGCGGTCTCTCTCTCTTCGTCTCTCTTCATTCCTCTTTCTCTCTCTCTTCAGCAGACGCTGAATATTTCTGTCTCTTTTCAGCATTCGTTGAAGTAACTAATAGTGTGAAAAACAGTCGTCCGAGCGTTTATTTTAAACCGTTCACCGTTAGATAGCAGCATAGATGTGTGTCTGCAGTAAATTTCTTTTTCTGTCTTTTTTTATAGTCAGTGGTAATATTTTCTTCATTAAAAAATGTATATAAATTCTTTTAAAAGTGCTGAAATCTTTCAAATTCATTTTCTTCATTTCAATAATCTAGAAGTTGGGTTACATTAGTATATGGTCTTGAGGGGAGTTTCGAAGTTTTTCTCGTACAGGTTTGCCGTATCGTCTATAGGTGGGAGAGGGTTTGTAGAGAGAGTTCTCTTGTACCTACATGATAGAGAAAATGCATTATTTTAGTGGTTTTGGGCGTGACAGTGGTTTCAGAGGTGGTTTTTTGTTGTGGTCACATCATAACTATTAACGAATGTTGAGTTGGTTTTGAACGGTTCATATGGCAATATGTCATATAAGGAAGGTTTCCTGAACGTTGGACGTTCAAACACATTATGCCTAAGCTTGTGATTTTAATTTGGCAATAGAACCAGGCGATTTGGTAATATGATTGTATAAACATCTCGTTTATGTACAGTAGAACTATTGATTTCGGAGAGTACAATAATATTTTTTGTATGTTCCTAATGTTCCTAAACAGCTACATTTTAGGAAACTGTCAAAAATAGATTTTCATTTTAGGAAATCATAATTACCTTATGTACAAGGATATAAATGAAAATTCGATGGTAATTTCTTAAATTTGTTTACAATGAGGGCGAGTAGTTTTCTTTTTACGATGATCTATTAAATTTTATTAAAATTATTTAAATAAACGTCTAATAACTGAAACACTGAAATAGTTATCTTATTTCAATAAGTGCTGCTTTTTTGGTGTTTTTAGGCCAAAAAGTTTCTAGTCCAAGCCTTTTTATATATTTGTATAAAATTCCAATTAAGTGATGTTATAATTTGCAGTTTAAAATCCTTGTGACAGCTGGACATAAGGGAGGCGTGAAAAAGGGGCTCTTTTATGGAAACATTGGTCTACATAAACTTAAAAGAAATCTTGGTCATCTATCATTCTATAAGGTGATATTTATTGTTGTAATTTTTTTTAGAAATAGGTTAGTAGCAACAACGACACGCGCCCAGACTGTTCAATTAGTAGAATCTACGCTGATTATAAATAAAAATAAACAGCTTAGTAATCTGGTGTTTATCAACTGATGTTAGATCCTCCATCGGTAACCTCATTGTTGTTTTGTTCAGGTTCATCATTAAATTGGAAACCTTTTAACTAAGAAAATTAAGATGTATTATAAACTATAAGTGTACTGCCACCTCAGGAACTCAGAGCGGCCAGATTTGGTTTGGGTAAGTGTAGCCTAAATCCAGTAATTAACGTAATGATAGATTTTCTTCAATATTTTAACACTATTTTTTTTAATACGTACTTCAGAAAGGAACTACGTATTAATCGAGTTTTACGTTTCTTGTATTATTATACACTCTTGCATCGATCGTTAGACCGTTAAATGGCGTTCATAAACTCGAACTGTGTTGGATATTTAAAAAGGAACCGTGTGTTTCAAAACAATAAACCGGCAAGTCGTTAACGAAGGTCCGTTACGGTATTACCAATCCATAAAGATCGAACACTGCGAAGGGACGGGAGGGGGAGCGAGCGTGCTCCGGCCGCGATGAAACCAATGGCTGAACTTCTACAGTAAACAGCCCTGCTCCATTCATCGCCGCATTTTGTTTACCTGTGCTATTTACTCAATAAGTGTTTTTCACCTGGTCATTGTGCTCCGGCGTTTACCGTCATTGTTGTAACCAACAACTTGTTGGAGTTGTGGTCATTGTTGAGTGGAGTTTGACAGTTGGTAGGCTACATTGTTGTCCAACCAATGAACTGTGGCGTTGATGTAACTAACGGGTGAAAATTACTGTTTTAGTTTACACCGCTGGACGCTGCTAAACGTGCAGGGTCGTTTTACACATCTTAAGTTTAAAATGCTATGCGGTTTTAGAAATAAATGTCCAGTTTACCTACATTTGTATCGTATCAAAGAGTTAGGATAGAAAACATTCAATCACTCTTTAAGTACGATATTAGTCACGAAAAGCGACACTCTCGAATATTTTTATGTATTTTTGTACATTTCGTTTTGCAGTCTAAATTTTATGTGTCGTTTCTAACTCCCTGAAAATTTAATTAAACAAAATTAACTACATTTTTAATGTTAACGGATGGAAAACAGCTAAACGCCTACCTCATGGTTACTTCATTGTTTTGTTAGGGACCCCTAAGCTCTGTTTTCCTGCCTAAAGTCTCCAGCGGATATAAGGGTCTTTGAGCCATCCCGTCCACCCAGCTAAGCCTCTCGACTCAAGATAAACCAGGCGAAAAACTCCTCAATCGAAGGAGCTGTATACATTGCTATGCACATTTAACTTAACTGGTCGAGGTCAGCTAAGAAAATTAGTTAAAGACCATGTGATTCTATACAAAGGATGTCAAGGTACAGTATTTCAATTGTAATGGAAACACTTAAGTTTTATAACGCATTACAATAATAAATAACTCACACACCCACAAGGATTGAGACTGTTGGAGTTTGTTTTAAACGCTTTTGGAAAGCGGAATTTTGGTTCTTTTCGATTATGACATTAGAAATCTACCAAGTATTTTTTGTTTGTACCATTTAAAATATAAATTTTAAATTTATTTTAAAATGATATAATTCACTCTAAAAACACCTTTTTAGAACAAATAGTTAAATATTAGCCCCCTTCTTATCTCCTGATTTAAGTTTAAAGAAATTATAAATAGGAAGCTTAGAAATTTACCCACTGAAAGCACCCGTGCGATAGAGATGATCTGTCTGGTAGAAGTGAGATAGAAACTTACTCCTTTCCCACTTCGTCATTCCATTTCAAAATTGTCATGGCAACTAGGAAGAGGGTGGCTGCACGGTAAAAATTTTGTATGAATTCGACTAATTTTTTCATAGTTAAATATGTGAATCCTTAAAAGCCATTCATGACGATTTTAAGTCAGTTAACTCATGATGTCATCTTAGGGCTCACCAGATTTATATTTAATAACTATACAGTGTTCACCATAAATCAATGTAATAACAAAAACGAACCGTAGAGTTGAAATAGAAACACATGTTTTTGGCGTTTTTCTTTCGTGGAGTGAATCGGCAACATTTAGAAGTAATAGTATTTTAAATTTTAGGGGAATTCTGTCAGCTTCTCAACTAGTTATACTTCAAGAAACCTCCGATAGAGGGAGACTCCTCACACAGATCCGTTCCGCCTCCTAGCCAGGCCTACACATTCTATGACCTAAACCAGGATGTAACCGTTATTAATAAAAGAAATCGTGTATGGATTATTTAATTATAAACCTTCTTAATGTTCTACCACTTTATTAAGCTCGGTTATTAAGTTTTAATTGGGCGGCTAAGTCAATGAACTTAGGTCACAGTACGGCATGGCACGAGGCATGGCGTAGGCTGGGAGATCCTGCAGTATGATAAAGAGGAACGAGGCAGCTGAAGCGAGGAAGTACTTCCGCTGGACCTCACGGTCACTTGTTAAAGAGTCAAGGGCATCTTGTACCATCAATGTGGTTAGTTTATCTGATTAGGGATGGCAAATATTTTCAATACATCGATATATCGAACTATCGATATATCGCAAACCAAATAACGATCCAACGATATAATCGAAAGAAAAATGTCGAGTTATCGGGTAAACGATGTATCGAATTATAAATTATTTATTTGTTTAAAACTATGCACTAACTCTTAAGTCATGATTAAAAATAAACTCAAGATTTTCTGTCACTATTTAGAACAGCCTACAAAATGTAAAAAGGAAATCCATTTATCTACAAGAAACAAGAGTTAGTCTGTGGGGTTCAATAAAAAAATTCCAAATCAGAATAATTATACCTTTATTATGTTAATTATAAAATATTAATGTAATAACTTTCTTATTTTTGTTTTTCACATTACAAAAATGCCATTAGGCTTCTTATAAACACTAAACTTCCACTCACTGATCTACAGTTTTGCCGCATGGTTTGAATTTTCTGTTTTTCTTTTTCTTTTTGTGCATGACTTAGAAGTAGTGACCATTGTATATACTGAGCTTGTATATTACTGACATGTAGCCTTACTCTTAGCTGTAGTACTGACGTAACATGTAATAATTTGATATTGTTGATTGGTTCAATAAATTCATTGTATCATTTTACAATAAACTACATTGTAGTGCGTTAGCCGGACGTAAAAAACTAAATAAAGTTGTCTTATTATTTCAATGCATGTTTTGTAAGCATAAGTGGCAATTCAAATGTTTTATTCGAATCGTGATGATTTTGAGGAGAGAGAATAACGTCAATATTTAGTGATATGATATATCGGACCAAAATATCGATATGGCCGATATTATCGAAAGAAAATATCGATATGGCCGATATTATCGAAAGAAAATATCGATACTCATATATCGATATATCGAAACATATTTATCGATATTTCCGATACATCGATATATTGTTGCCATCCCTAGTTCTGATGTGTTCCTTTTAATTGTAAGCATATTTGGCCAAGATTTATCGACCATGTTGACTTAAGGTGATAGTTTCCCAGACTGCCAAACCACCGCTCGAAAGTCGAGTCCCAGACAGCCTTATAGTGTAGACTTGCAACCTTACCGTCAGCATGCTAAAGCATGCTGATGTTTTTCAGTGAGTTATAGTTACTATAGACGATTACTAAAGCTCGATTGTAGGAGACCAAACGTTTGAATTATGAAACTCTTAAATTTAAAATCGTCAATAATTAGAATTAAGAAAACAATTTAAAAAACCAACATAAGGCCCTCTAGAATAGATCTTCGTCTTAGAAATTATGCTCATAGCTTGATACATCATTTATTACGGACCAAATCCTTAAAATAGAAAACCCGTATTTTGGACGTTTTTCTTAAGCGTTGCAGCCATTTTCTGAGTCATTAATTAGTTCAATTTACACAATTTTGAATTCTTTACAATTTAGATTTTTGTTGGGTTCTGTACGAGTGCAATAAACAAAGATATTGTTGCACTTAAAGAGAGCAGCTTTTGCTCAGTTAACAGTGTTTTGACAATCTAAACAAAATACTGTGTGAACCCAAGTGAAATATTAACAATTCTATCCCCCCTAGTGACGTAGCAACTCGAGAACTCCTCCGAGAGAAGTCCGAAGTTGAAATTAAAATCTGCCGGAAATACAACGGGAGTGCTGACACAAAAGGCGGTATTTGACGAGCCGGAGTGGTGGCGAGTAGACGAGGCCGGTAATTGTGGAATCGAGTTGTCGGCCCTTGGGACTCGGCCGGTATGATTGTGTTGTGGGGCGGGACCTCTGAATAATATATGACGGCAAAGTGCGTTAATGCGGCTTGCTTGTAAAAAAGCAACATTGTTCCTATCCCCTGCTCAGCCCGCGAAATGCATTTTATATGAGTTACCTTACAACGGTTTGTGTATGTATGCATATTTTTTAATGTAAATTTCCAGTCGTAGGTAAATCAGTTATCGGCCATCAGCTGTGTGGATAGGCTACAAGTAGAGGGAACCACTGAGGAGAGCGGAACAGGCGAGGAGGTCGTATCCAATTAGTTGTTCGCTTATGTGTCTTGAGTTAATGTTGCGAGCAGTTATTTTTGCAGTTTGTCTTGGGGATGACAGAGCCAGCACCTTGTCAGACTTTCCTTTTGTTCCCCAATGTCTTGAAGGTTAAACGTAGCAATTATTACTACATACGAGATGTTTAAAGATAAGCATTAGTTGTTGTATATTTATAACTTCCAATGAGACGTTCCCTGCGGTCATATGAAAGCGACTTTTTCTGTTAGGTCTTTTAGGCCTGATCTATAAAAATCATCATCAAGGGTGTTCTGCCCTTAGGCATGTCCAGCAGCAGCCTTTCACCAAACCTGTCTTGATCAAGTCGTTTTCTTGACTTATACTTCTCTTCGACCTTAACACTGTCCACTATCTAATTTCTTCTTCTTCCCTTTCCTCTCTTCCCACTAACTTCTCACCACCTTCATTTATCCTAACAACTTCATTTTACGCTTTAATAGTTTTCAGTATTTATTTAACAGTATCATTGTTATTCCGACTCCTCATTCTCCTAAAATCCTGAAGTATTAAAGAAGTAGTAACCGTTATTGCGCCTGTGAATCTGACCATTTTACTCTGCCCCAAATACATTCGCAGTAGTTAATGGGTTTCATTCTGTGAACTAGGCGAGTAACGATTAAAGCGAGTTATGCTCTTCAGTTACATCCATTTCGAGTTTACGTTGTAAAGACCTTTATGGATCATACAGACTACATGCATACATAATAACGATGATTGCAAAACCCGAACTCACATTTGGAGAACTAATTGGTTGATTATTCTATTGAAACTTGGCGATGAATTGATTTAACATAAGTATATGTACTTGGGGAGACCTCTGCACGCTTCTCGTACCAACCCGACACTCGCTGCGCTTGTGTCACCTTCGGCATCGGCCTCTGACTCGTTATAGATCAAACCGTCTGTGCTGGCAGTCAAGAGAATACAATATTAATTAATATGTTTTTGAAGTAATCAATACAAGTTAATCCTTTGATGGCGCCTCTCCTCAACCCATGCGTTTGTAGGTGTGTAATGTAGAAGTGTGCAGTAGTGTTTGTATGCAGGCCAATCCTTTGATGGCGCCTCTCCTCACCCCGTACGTTTGTAGGTGTGTGTAGAAGTGTGCAGTAGTGTTTGTATGCAGGCCGATCCTTTGATAGGGTCACAAGCCCATGAACGTGACCATTGTTTGCGCCAATAAGCACAGTGGTGCGGTGCAGCCTCTGTTTGTGTCTAATGTTCCTCTTTTCATCCCCCAGTGTCCCCCCTCCAAACACACCCTGACATATGTCACCTTCCATGCAGTTTTCAATATGCACTTTCCCCTACCCTGGAGTCCCATGGGGCACGTGCTTTGAAGGGCGATCATTATTTTGTTTTAGGATATAAAAGAATATTTTACGATCATGTCTTTTTATAACTTTTTGCATGAGTTTGTATTACTAAAATTAAAATAAAATATTATTAGTCAAATATCAAATAGAATAAAATGGCATTATTTAAATAATTTCGTCTATAAAACACTCATTCGAAAAAATAAACGATAACAAATATTTATTTTCTTGTCTGTTTTGGTTTTTATTTTTTACTGTGTTTTAAACTTAAAATGTACAGTTCTTTGAGTGTAAAACGTGATTTAAAAATATTGAGGTGGTATTTGATAGACATTACACTCACCAAAATAAAAACTTGCAAATGAAATAACAAACGGAAGCAAAGGTTGAGTTATAGAAATTTAAATTCTATATATAGAAGAAGGAATATGACGTAGTTTTCGAGGAGCATATAAGACGTGTTGTGAAAGTTATGAACGAGGTCATTGGTCGAATAGTACTAATTTAATAGTCTTTGGTAGGTTTAGAGGTTATACAAACCAATTTCACGACAATTCAATAATAGTGGTTGTGTGTTGGAATTCGGCTGTCTCCGCTAGTGGCTTTCAAGAGAACTTACTGTAATGGCTGGAGTGTCACAAGGATTAGTTTTGGGTCCAGTGCTTTTTATAGTTTTTATCAATGCTATTGGTAACCTAGTTTAGATTTGTTTACTTTGTTTATGCAATATGTTCGAAGCATGTTAGAGTGGTGGTATTTCATTTGTTTGCTGGTTTGTTTATTCTTCAACTTTTACCATGTCACGACCTGGACATTGTTAATTAATTGTCGTCTTTAAATTGTAACTTTTGCCTATGTATATGATTTGTGTTTTGTAGCAATACATTTTTTTGATTTGATTTAGTTTAGAATATTTATAACACAATTCACAATATTTATTTGGATTAAAATCACAAAGAATCGACATTTTTATCAGTCGATTTTCTACCAAATTTGCAAAATACAAAATAGAGAATAACTAAAGGTAAAAGCGAAATACGAGTTCTTAAACCTCGCCTTAGCTTTTGCCAAAGTGTCTTAGCGAAGTCGAGTCATCTTATCGAAAGTATTTACCCGTCTTTACATTAAGTTTGATAACTGTTTCAGCCAAGATAAATGAGTGGGGTGGCAGTCGCTCGGAGACGAAAGTCGTGTCTATCGTCTGTCCGCGCCGCGTCCCTTCATCCCTCTCTACCAACAGTAACTTTTCTCAAATAAGGTGACTGAAATGAAAGTCAGTCGGAGTTTCCCAGAGGAGCCCGCCTTGTTCATATTTTAAATTCCCGCCTGCCGTTACGAGGGAATCCAATTAGAAGCTGTGTCGCCCTACTTCCTTTCTGGAATTAAACACCTACTACGTCACTCCGCATCACTTCCAACTCCGACTTGGCCAACCCCTTCTTTAATTGTTTCCACTGATATTAATAACCCTGCGCCACTTAATTTTTCATTGTTCTAATTCTCATTTGCAATCTCAATTTTCATTCTCTTGATTGCTATTTAAATAATTGTTTTCAGTTAATTTACTCGTTGATTCAGATCGTTGTTATAACAGTACTGGTGCGTATGCCGTTGGATGTTACCAAACTTGGATTCCGGGTGCTAGCAAACATAGATGAAGAGGAGAGCTCGATCCTCAGTGGAAGTTGGAACATTACAACTTGAGACTGTCGATCAATCGAGACCAATCGAGTAGCTGGCGGCAAGTGCGTGAATGTAGAATCATATTAAACGATCTGAGTGAAGAAGACCATGCTGTAAGAGTGTTGTGCCACCAGTGTAAGGGTCAGTTTCGTCGTCAGTTTCAGTTTCTGTCAGAGTAAGTTTATGATGGATATTATTCAATTTTGTAAGTTTTTCTTTTTTAACTGCGCATGGATTTTATACAATGAACTTTCAGTTAAATTAAGAAGTCGCTTCCGACCGTCATCAAAGAATAGTCGTTCAGTTAATTTAATTGCCGGCACAGTGGCTAAAGCTTCAGACTGTGGAGGGTCTATTCCAAGGATCGAACCTTAATTGAGCATATGGCTGTTTCTTTGCTCTTTGAATGAAAATCACGTATATGCCTTGCAGGCCCATGTGTACTGGCGAGTGAAGTAAAAAAAAAATGTCATTGTTTTAAAATTAAAGATTCATTTTCATACATTTAAGATTTATCAAGTAACACTACTGTGACGTTATTCTGTTTAAATAATGTAAGGTGATAAATAATCTGCTTAGAAAATAGTTTTTACTTGTGAGCAATATATTGAATTCCACGGGCATTGTCAAGAAGGGATATTGCAACGCTAGGAAAGTCTTAAAAACATTACGTAGTTTGGATTCTACTCTAAACGTTCTGCGAATTTGTCACCTGTATGTTTTTGTTCTGTTGATAAATGATAACAGCCGTTGATAGCGCCTACACTTACCCACACTCTTGTTGTCATTTACATGCAACAAGTAAATGCCCTGGTATCTGGCAGACATTTGTTAATGTCTTTTAGGTACTAATAATAAAAAAGGTAACGTAGTAAATCGTGACTATAAAAAATAGTTGTTTAGTTTTGTTGTGTACTTGCACATTACGAAAACAAAATCAATAAATATTCGTTATTTTTGGTGCATTTTATCCGATTGTTATGTCATAATTCAAATTTTCGTTCGCCACGTTTTCCCTTCAAAGTGATCGAAAGGTGGGGGGAGGGGGGTAGTGGTTCAGTTGAAATTGTGTTTTAGTTTGGGTGATAGATCGGCATTACTCGGTCCCGTAAGCTAATTTAATGGGTCCTCGGTGTTTAAGTTTATAGCTTGCTGTCTGTTAGAAGTGTTAATAACAGCTTTCACAAAAGCCGTGGTTCACTATAACGTGTAAAATAGAGCTGAATGTCACACTAAGAGGTTACTGTTACAGGTGCGATAGTCGACCGGATTTTAAAATGTCAGTAAATGTTTGCAGATATCTACATTGCACTGTATACGATTTTACTAATACCTAACGTGTCTCCAACCGAGTGCCACATTGTGGAAGTCGACTCGATGATACAACTCGTCACTGTCGATAGTGGAATACATACATACAAACCGTGCTGAACGCATTCCATTTGAATTGCTGATGGTAGTTTTGCGAATGCCGTTTTTACATAAACGTGTTGAACCGAATGTACGAGAAGGCCGTGTATCTTCATCTTCCGTCTGCCACCGCATCTTCGGCTTCATTTGTTCATCCGAGCATTCAAAACTCGGATCGCTAAGGTTGTCTATGAACAAGTCTGTTTAAAATATTAATTGGTCACACCATGTCAAACGTAAAATAGCTGTCGTGTTTACGTAATGTATGCTGTAAAGCTAGCAAGATTGGGGTAAGTAAATTATACTTTGTTTGATGAATGACGCGACTGGACACGAGCGCATATGTGAGTGTAGCTCTGATTTGCGGTATTGCCAAGTGTACTGCGTTTGACAGACGACAGACAATAATACATTGTTGAGGTATAATTCCGTCTGTAGAGGCATTTATGATTGATTCATACGATATGGCGTCCGCTCAATGGTTGCCATCGAAGTGGAAACTACTGAGAAAACTGTGGTGTCCATGCTGTATGATAGTTAAGGTATGAATGTTCTGTAAGAAAGAGAACTGAGTATCAAGATTTTCAAGTAGTTGGTGAAATTCATACCAACACTACGTGGTTCGGATTCCACGTAACGCTGTTGGTCCCTTAGTTATCAATAAATGGCTCTTACTAAGTAACTGTCGGGCTTAGTAACAAAGACTACGGGTGGGCGGGTGGGTCAATACCACTGTACGTGTGTGGGTGGGCGGGTGGGTCAATACCACTGTACGTGTGTGGGTGGGCGGGTGGGTCAATACCACTGTACGTGTATGGGTGGGCGGGTGGGTCAATACCACTGTACGTGTATGGGTGGGCGGGTGGGTCAATACCACTGTACGTGTATGGGTGGGCGGGTGGGTCAATACCACTGTACGTGTATGGGTGGGTGGGTGGGTCAATACCACTGTACGTGTATGGGTGGGTGGGTGGGTCAATACCACTGTACGTGTATGGGTGGGTGGGTCAATACCACCGTACGTGTATGGGTGGGTGGGTGGGTCAATACCACTGTACGTGTATGGGTGGGCGGGTGGGTCAATACCACTGTACGTGTATGGGTGAGTGGGTGGGTCAATACCACTGTACGTGTATGGGTGGGTGGGTCAATACCACTGTACGTGTATGGGTGGGTGGGTCAATACCACTGTACGTGTATGGGTGGGTACTAGCAAAGACTACTCGTTCATCTACACTCAACACACTTATTCGCCCATAGCTCTACGCTTGGTGTCTTCATAACAAATATTAATAATATTATTAGAAAATAAGCAGCATTACGTTGGATCGATACACAGTAACACAATGTCGATCCCTTTCCCTCTCCGTACATTATTAAACACCGCTCCCCCGGTGGAGAGGGTGTGTTATTGTAATTATTTCTAGTGTGGCGGTCTATTTGCGGTGTGTGTTTTAGGCCAGCCCGCGAGAGGTATGTTATGATGAAACATACAGTATAATTAATTAATTGACAACCGCTGGGACTGGCCAGACAATAATCAATGTCAACATTGGGCCGGGGGCTGTAATCGATAGGGCACCGTTATTTGGAAATTGTTGTTACCTAGCCACACCCTCTGGTAAATATTGAGTTACTCTTTGTACAGTACGTTCATCTTAGCTATTATTTAAACATTTAATGTTACATTGTACATGTACTTAACAGTCGTGTGAAGACATCTGGAAACAACCCAAGCAAAAATCATTTCGCTTTCACGCGACTCTTACAAATTTAATTTTCGTGCCAGAACTAAACTAAAAAGAAAAAAAAAAAAAAAAACGAAAATAATATTTTTTACTAGTTCTACAGTTCTACAACCATTAATGTACAATGTCAGTTCTAGTATACTATTTGAGACTGTAGCCGAAGTAAATGTTAAACATGCAAATCTATATTAACTGTAGTAAAAATTTTAATTGGAAAAAAACTAACAAAGAAATAAAATCAAATATATTTTTCAAACACACTTCTCATCAGTTATGATTGAATATTTTATTTTTCTTGCATTAGGTAATCTATAGAAAAGTATTTTAACAATCGTAATGTGACTAGTGAATAAATGTACATCATAATAAAATAAATTTGGCCGGATATTTTACAAGAAGGCAGAGCGCGGCGCAGGGGACTTTTGAGTTTTCTTCTTCCGGAGCACCTATTGTTTCGTTGATCTTGAGTCAGAGGGGAGAGACCGATTTCTTTTCTGGTTCATTAAACTTCTTCTTTTGGAGTGGATCGTATTTCCGTGACCTTGAGATGGGTCCTGATAACTGTTCTCCAGAGTTAGCCTTGATCTGGTAACTGGACGAGGGTATAGAGGGTTGGAGGACAAAAAGTTCAAACCAAAAAATCCAACCCGGAAGGTCCAAATCTATTAGGTCCAAAATTATTTTGAGAAAATCTATTATTTTCTCAAAATAATTTTGAGAATAAACTATTTTGAGAAAATAAAATATACGGTTTATTAAGCTTTGAGAATAAACCGTGATCCACTTGGGTAGCAGCCGTGATCTACTCGGGTAGCATCCGTGATCTACTTGGGTAGCAGCCGTGATCTACTCGGGTAGCATCCGTGATCTACTTGGGTAGCAGCCGTGATCTACTCGGGTAGCATCCGTGATCTACTTGGGTAGCAGCCGTGATCTACTCGGGTAGCAGCCGTGATCTACTCGGGTAGCATCCGTGATCTACCTGGGTAGCAGCTGTGATCTACCGCAGGTTAGGTTAGGTTAGGTTAGGTTAGGTTAGGTTAGTTGCTTACTTCAATAAGCACCATTTTGAAATAAAAATAAGTTCAAAATAAAAATAAGCTCAAAATAACAAGTATTGGACTTTTTGCTTAGACTTTTAGGTATTGGCTGTTACAGCTTTTGGACTTTTTGTCTTGGACTTTTCGGTTTAGACTTCTTGATTTGGACTTTATGTCGCACAATCGTATAGAGGCTTTTTTTTCCAAGTTCCTAAAATTTTCCTCCGGAGTAGCTCTTGTTATTTTGATCTTTAACAAGAGTGGAGGTATATATTCTTTTAGAGTTCTTAAACTTATCTCACTTTGGTGACATTGAGCAAGAGAGGAGAATCTTTTAATTGTTTTCTAGCTAAACTGAAAGAAAGCTTGTAATTATTTAGTCATACTTAGTTTGGAGAATTACTGTTTGGCTTTTAAGTTAAAACTATTAAATAAAATAATATTATAAACCTAGCTTTTTAAAAATAAATCAGACAAGACATTGTCCTTAAAAATATGAAAATTGATCTAAGACATATGAAATGATAAAATATGAAAATCGAATCAAGTTTTATTTACTGTCGGAGGGCTGAAAACGTGATACTTCGTTATTGAAGTACAGATAAAATAGAGAAAACTGTTGTATATAAATATATTTCTTGGAATAATTTTGTTCCATCACCTATCTTTGAAAGGAAACGTCAGTTATCAAGATAGAATTTTCCGTAAGATTGGTTTACATCCTTTAAAAATCATAATAAACTACTATTCCCGTCCCCTTTCGAGTTACGTGCGTTTTGATAATCTAGCGCTGTCCACTGGCCTAAACTCGGAACTGCTGCTGAGGCGTTCGTTGTGGCCACAAAAAAACAACCTCTGCTTCTTCTATGTGGATAAATAAAACAAATTACGGGCTCATGGATCTGATCCTAATCTTGTATGTTTTCAGTGTGGCAAATAAGCAGTTATCAAAACTCTTCTTCTCACGGGTTATTACGTTAACCGGAGTTCCACGGTTTGTTACACCACGCAATGCGAGATAGAAGTGTTTGGAGTCCATTAGGCTGGCGACTGTGTAGAGCAAACATTCATGCAGCCTTAAAGTTTCATTGGAACGGCACTCGGATGAAAATACAGCACCACACGGATCGGTACCGGATGTTTTATTCACCGGAGTCGCGCCGCGCACTCGGAGTCTAATGAAATGATAAGGTCCTTGAGTACTCGCTTGTTATCTTAGCTCGCTACTCGTATTGTCTCCCATCCGTGTCCTTTCACATCACTTGTGAACCCCTATCTACTTGAACTTCGTTACTAACTTGTTGATTTTGTCTGAACTACCGTTATTTACTTATTTATTTAAGATGTTTCTTCTTTATGTTTACTGTAGCGTTAAGAAATAACGCGTGTAAGACATTTTATCGCTGACTGAAGGTGGCTATTTGTACACATCATTAGTCCAATATTATATAGGTTAAGTAATTGTGCAAGTCTGGCAATTTTTATCATAATGAAATATATTTTTAAGTTGGCTAAACTCGCATATAATCGAATCCTTAACGTAATAAAAATACATAAATATGTTTTCTTGAACATTTAATTTATTACCCTACATTAATAAAAATATCACTTTTTAACCAATATTTTTTATAAATATTTCCTTAATCAGCATATTACACGTATGAATACAATATAAGTGAACGTTACACAACACAAATTTATTATACAACACAAGTACAAAAATAACAACTATTTTGGTGATCCTTTGTGAATCCATCAGACCTGAGGAACGAAACGTGGTTTACCGAAATCCATCACCATAATTATTCTTAATTTTGTACTTTTATTGTAATAAATTTGTATTATGTGACGTTCACTTATATTGTACAGTATGTATTTTTTTTCATTTAGCACTTCTTCAATTAAACGGCTCAGTTTATAAATCTGTATAAAATGTTATTAAATATATTTGTTAACGTGTTTATGTATTCATAAAATTGCCACATTGGCTGCACTTTTATTAATTTAATTAATATTCATAATTCATACTCATTAGTACTTTCATTGGAGTATATACTGATCACAATTATTAGTTTGATGGAGATTTGCAATGCTTTTAGCGTAAAAAATTCTACAGATTCGACAAAAAAAACTCATGTCGTATTCTGGTGTTACTACCCATATTGTACCGTATTAAAACAAAATCGACTATGTACTATTCACGGAACATTCGAACTATCAACCAATTAACCACCCCTCGTTCCACAGCGGCTACCTAGCCTTCAGTGCGTATTGCTACTGGTCTGCTATTAAATTAACGCTCGTATTTCAGCCAACAATACGCTCGTTAGTTACCGGCTGTCACTCCCTTCTTTCCGATCTAGCAACACGCTTCCTCCTTTTTCCAGGTAGAGCGAAACCTAGACGGAAAATTGTATACGGGAAAATCAAGAGGTTCTATACGGATGGACGGACTTATCAAGTAATATCGAACTTGCAAATCCTCTTCGAATGCCATTATCTAAATTATGATGAAAAAATAGGTTTTAGCTCATAGCTGCGTGGTAAAGTTCACTCACTCTTCATTGTTATTAAATGATTGTATTTAATGAATATTTATGTCTTACTCATGATTAGATGAACGACTGAACCTGTTCTACAGTATTTTATATTTTATTTTTGATATGGAATGGTTTTTTACGAATAGGGCATTTTGTGGCTAAATGAAAATAACCGAATTGTATCTAGCGGAGAAGATTAAAAACTGGACCTTTTCCTTTACTTCACTACCACTACTTTTTTATCGCAATTACGGTTATGTTAGGTTAGGTGGCTAGTAAAGTTGATTACAAACTGGTAAATCCAATGATTGACTTAACGTCGAATGCGCTCTCCGTGTGTAAGTTCTTGGAAAGCGTAAGATAAGGCCAGCGATATCGGATTACTAGCGGATAAGGAATATCATAGTGGACGTAAAAATTATTTGTAGTGGTCAAGCGGTAGTGAATTAGCAGAAAAAAAGTATTGGTAGTGAATAACGGAAAAGAACCAAAAGACTTTCCTTTTGCATAGTTTATATGCAAAACTAGAATAAATAATTTGTATTTTATTATAATTTGTTATACAAGAAGAATGCCCACTCCTTTTGTATCTCATGTTACAATCTACCCAGAAAACCGGAGTTACGTTCTAATTTTACGAAGGCCTACGCCGCGTCGGAATATCAAAAGCAAATTAACCGGTGAAATGATGTTAATAATGCGTGGGCGATGTGGTTAAAACCGCGGTGTTTGCTCTCATAATACTACAAGATTGGTTCAAATACCACGTGGCGGTGGACCGCGGAATATTTCTGACTGTACAACACTGGCAAAGTTCCTCGACTCATAATTTCGTGTAAATTATTCATATAATTGGCATTACTGTATTTTTGACTGAGTTGTCTTATATTATTTTTTGTTTCCTCTCATTAAAATAAAAACTCGTGCACATCAGTTATTGAGAACTAAATACAATTATGCTTCAATGTAAGTATGCTGATGCGGACGTAATCACAATTGCATTTATTAACCTATTTTATGTACAATTTATACTATAAACAGTATTTTATATAATTTCACAACTTTAAAAGAATACACTGTTAAAATCTTTTAACACAGACATCGTTACCCCGGCAGGCGGCTACATTGTCAGCCTTAACGAGAAGTACGACTGTGACAGGGGACTCGTGACTACATAGGAAACACTCCAACATGGAGCAACACGTGATAGGGACGGGGAGCCTAAGGCTAGGCCTTGTTGCCACAGTCCCTACCTCTTTTTACCCTTACACGTGTGCAAACATCGCTACCCCGGCTGGCGGCTACATTGTCAGCCTTAACGAGAAGTACGACTGTGACAGGGGACTCGTGGCTACATAGGAAACACTCCAACATGGAGCAACACGTGGTAGGGACGGGGAGCCTAAGGCTAGGCCTTGTTGCTACAGTCCCTACCTCTTTTTACCCTTACACCTGTGCAAACATCGCTACCCCGGCTGGCGGCTACATTGTCAGCCTTAACGAGAAGTACGGCTGTGACAGGGGACTCGTGACTACATAGGAAACACTCCAACATGGAGCAACACGTGGGAGGGACGAGGAGCCTGGGGCCAGGCCTTGCTGACATAGTCCCTACCTCTTGTTACCCTTAAACGTGTGCAAATATCGCTACCCCGGCTGGCGGCTACATTGTCAGCCTTAACGAGAAGTACGACTGTGACAGGGGACTCGTGACTACATAGGAAACACAAGCTACCTTGGAGTCACACGTGGGAGGGACGGGGAGCCTGAGGCTAGGCCTTGTTGCCACAGTCCCTACCTCTTGTTACCCTTACACGTGTGCAAACATCTCTACCCCGGCTGGCGGCTACATTGTCAGCCTTAACGAGAAGTACGACTGTGACAGGGGACTCGTGACTACATAGGAAACACAAGCTACCTTGGAGTCGCACGTGGGAGAGACGAGGAGCCTGGGGCCAGGCCTTGCTGACATAGTCCCTACCTCTTGTTACCATTACACGTGTGCAAACATCGCTACCCCGGCTGGTGGTTACATTGGCAGCCTTAACGAGAAGTACAACTGTGTCAGGGGACTCGTGTCTACATAGGAAACACAAGCTACCTTGGAGTTACACGTGAGAGAGACGAGGACCTTGGCGCCAGGCCTTGCTGCCATAATCCCTACCTCTTGTTACCCTTACACGTGTGCAAATATCGCTACCCCGACTGGTGGTTACATTGGCAGCCTTAACGAGAAGTACGACTGTGACAGGGGACTCGTGACTACATAGGAAACACAAGCTACCTTGGAGTTACACGTGAGAGAGACGAGGAGCCTGGGGCCAGGCCTTGCTGACATAGTCCCTACCTCTTGTTACCCTTACACGTGTGCAAATATCGCTACCCCGACTGGTGGTTACATTGGCAGCCTTAACGAGAAGTACGACTGTGACAGGGGACTCGTGACTACATAGGAAACACAAGCTACCTTGGAGTTACACGTGAGAGATACGAGGAGCCTGGCGCCAGGCCTTGCTGCCATAGTCCCTACCTCTTGTTACCTTTACACGTGTGCAAACATCGCTACCCCGGCTGGCGGCTACATTGTCAGCCTTAACGAGAAGTACGACTGTGACAGCTGACTCGTGACTACATAGGAAACGCAAGCTACCTTGGAGTCACACGTGGGAGAGACGAGGAGGCCTGGGGCCAGGCCTTGCTGACATAGTCCCTACCTCTTGTTACCCTTACACGTGTGCAAACATCGCTACCCCGGCTGGCGGTTACATTGGCAGCCTTAACGAGAAGTACGACTGTGACAGGGGACTCGTGACTACATAGGAAACACAAGCTACCTTGGAGTCACACGTGGGAGAGACGAGGAGGCTGGGGCCAGGCCTTGCTGACATAGTCCCTACCTCTTGTTACCCTTACACGTGTGCAAACATCGCTACCCCGGCTGGCGGTTACATTGGCAGCCTTAACGAGAAGTACGACTGTGACAGGGGACTCGTGACTACATAGGAAACACAAGCTACCTTGGAGTTACACGTGAGAGATACGAGGAGCCTGGCGCCAGGCCTTGCTGCCATAGTCCCTACCTCTTGTTACCTTTACACGTGTGCAAACATCGCTACCCCGGCTGGCGGCTACATTGTCAGCCTTAACGAGAAGTACGACTGTGACAGCTGACTCGTGACTACATAGGAAACGCAAGCTACCTTGGAGTCACACGTGGGAGAGACGAGGAGGCTGGGGCCAGGCCTTGCTGACATAGTCCCTACCTCTTGTTACCCTTACACGTGTGCAAACATCGCTACCCCGGCTGGCGGTTACATTGGCAGCCTTAACGAGAAGTACGACTGTGACAGGGGACTCGTGACTACATAGGAAACACAAGCTACCTTGGAGTCACACGTGGGAGGGACGGGGAGCCTGAGGCTAGGCCTTGTTGCCACAGTCCCTACCTCTTGTTACCCTTACACGTGTGCAAACATCGCTACCCCGGCTGGTGGTTACATTGGCAGCCTTAACGAGAAGTACGGCTGTGACAGGGGACTCGTGTCTACATAGGAAACACAAGCTACCTTGGAGTTACACGTGAGAGAGACGAGGACCTTGGCGCCAGGCCTTGCTGCCATAGTCCCTACCTCTTGTTACCCTTAAACGTTTGCAAACATCGCTACCCCGGCTGGTGGTTACATTGGCAGCCTTAACGAGAAGTACGGCAATGACAGGGGACTCGTGTCTACATAGGAAACAATCCAACACGGAGCCACACGTGGGAGGGACGAGGAGCCTGGGGCCAGGCCTTGTTGCCACAGTCCCTACCTCTTGTTACCCTTACACGTGTGCAAACATCGCTACCCTGGCTGGCGGCTACATTGTTAGCCTTAACGAGAAAATTAACACGGTTTACTACCACAGATATTGAAACTGTTTCCTGACAACCGTGTGTTTGGCCGGCATTTATTTGTCATAATTTACTTGATCATATACCAATAATAGATTGAAAGAAATATAAAACATTGTATTCATTCATGCTGTGTTTTGTGATCGGAATAAAATACAACATATGATCACTTGTATTGAAAATTAATGTGTTGAAAATGCACAAGTACATCGGGCGTATTTAATACAATATTTTAGATAATTTTAAACCAGAGAAGTGATACCGTTTAAGGTAATGAGCGATCCCTCTTTTGATAATTTACTACTAGTACTTGAACATTATTTAAATTCTATGTTGAACATAGTCCCAATATGTATTGCATTTTTTTAAATAGTTTTTCGTAATAATACAATGGCGGAATTCTTTGCCTAGAAAATCTTTTTATTTGATAAAAACTTTGTACACCATATTGTATGATAATAAATATTTTAATATTCTTGTGTCTTACAGTTTTTTACTAAATTTTAACGTTTTTGGGACATTTGACTTTATAAACTTCAAGCGGCTCCCATTTAAAAAAGAACTGGTGTAAAGAAATTAAATATTTTAAGAATGTGTAAACTTAAATAAAGCTTAAGATTATTAAAGCTTAATCCAATCTATCAAGTCATTTGATACCTGCCTCACGGATTCCAATTATGCTAGCTAATCCCTCCGTAAAAGAGCGCAGGGGGCACTCTATAACTACGAGATGCATTGTTTGGATATTGACTGATCTAGTGTCAATCCCCATTTACATTTCCCGTAGTTACATCTGCCCACGCCAGTTCGTAAGCGATTCAACAGTTCCCAATCCCTACGGGGGAGGTAAATCATTATTAATACCTGAGTTAAAACGATCGTTGTGAAACAGTAATTATTTATTAAACCGCATTCTTTTGAACTTTGGATGTATTTGTTACCTACAAATAACGGCGAACGGTCTCTACACTTGACATTGCACTGTTGACCCAATATCGGCCAATTGGGCAGTGCTAACAGTGCCGCAGGACGTGGTAGACCGCACGTACCACTCTCTTTGTCGTGCGGACACCTCCCCCGACCGCAGCCGACCCATCGACTCCCTTACCGCACTTATAACATTCCCTCGGGTACATCTAACATACATACAACACGGTATGGTGGTCACCGTTTTACCTAATGAACAGATAATGGAGGTAGATACACTCGGCAGGGTATGGCCCTACCAGAGACTAAACTTCTACGGCTGCACTAAAATAATAATTTATTTCTTTTTAATGTTATTTAACTGTTTACGAACTACTTTATATAAATTGAATTTACCTACTTTATAACTTATAAGTAACAAGACTACTTTTTACTTATTAAAACTTTAACATATATTCACACAATCGTATTTTAATTGTTTTTTAAATTGGACGAACAACTTTTTTTAACTCATAAAAAGTAACAAAACTACATTTTATATTTTTAACTTTTAATTTCCAAAGTCGTACTTTTATTGTTATTTCAAATTGTATGAGCAACATTTTAAACTCAAAATACTAACTTTGTAACTTTAAAATGTTTACGATCCTACTTAATATTATACTTAAAAATTTAAGGGCAACTTTTAAAAATCTGACGTAGTATTATAAAGACCATATTCTGTTTCTTATTAGAATAAGATCATAAGAATAAATATAGTTCTCATGTTTTTGTTTGGTGATCCTAGTATTGGAATTTTAAAAACGAAATATGGAACTATTAGCGTATCAAAAAGTACATAAGTTATGTAAAAAATGGCTGAATTTTCAGAAAATAAAAATTCCTCTTGATAATTTATTGCAAATTAATCTAATATGAAATTAAATTATTTTGTGTCTGCTCATTAATGCCCTCGAATTTTCCATTTAATGTTAAATTTCAACATTCAATTTCGGTTCTAGTGGTGCAGTACTGTAATCCAGCTACTTGGGGACTAGTGTTGTGGAGATTGTAGGTAATAGTGGTGCAGTGCTGTAATCCAGCTACTTGGGGACTAAGTGTTGTGGAGATTGTAGGCGATCGTGGCACAGTGGTGTTACCTAGCTACTTGGGGACTAAGTGTTGTGGAGATAGTAGGCGATATAGTGGTGCAGTGCTGTAACCCAGCTACTTGGGGACTAAGTGTTGTGGAGATTGTAGGCGATCGTGGCACAGTGGTGTAACCTAGCTACTTGGGGACTAAGTGTTGTGGAGATAGTAAGCGATAGTGGTGCAGTGCTGTAACCCAGATACTTTGGGACTAGTGTTGTAGAGATTGTAGGCAATCGTGGCGCAGTGCTGTAATCCAGCTACTTGGGGACTAAGTGTTGTGGAGATTGTAGGCGATAGTGGTGCAGTGTTGTAACACAGCAACTTGGGGACTAGTGTTGTAGAGATTGTAGGCAATCATGGCACAGTGGTGTAACCCAGCTACTTGGCGACTAATTGTTGTGGAGATTGTAGGCGATAGGTCATATGCTCGGTCCTCTTAATACCGACACGGCATCCGCTTAATGCTTTTCATCGATGCTATCACTACTACATAAGTCTAGAGTGTCCATGTTGGATGGTAGTCAGGTTCCGGACGTTGCGTAGGGAAGGGAAAGAGCATTAGACTTGCCAGTTATCTGAAAATCAGATCAATATTATGTGGTTCGGTTTCCACGTGAATGTGTAGGCCCCTCAGTTACCTTGGCTATTTAATAAGTTGCTGGTTCATCTACACCAATCACACTCATTCACCACTCTCTCTACGACCTGCTTAAGACGCTGATTAATAAATAATAAATGAATAATTAGTACTTTTCATTCTGATTAAGTTGTATTTTAATTTACTATGTTTTTGTTTACAGGCGAAGTTGGACAAAACGAATGGGACGAAGCCGTCTAAAGTGATTCATATCCGAAACATCCCCAATGAAGTAACGGAAGCGGAAATCATCCACCTGGGCATCCCCTTTGGAAGGGTTACCAACGTTCTCGTGCTCAAGGGGAAGAACCAGGTTAGTTCAGCTGAACTTGATATAAAAAAAGTTAAAGTTCGTCAGGTCTTTTTTTTGTATTTTTATTTTTTTATTTATTTTTTTTTTGTTAATCCCTTCTCTTACACTTAACCTTGGGACCAACGGCTTAACGTGGCTTCTGAACCTCGGGAAGTCACTTTAACGAGGAGGAATGAAATCTGTTGATATAAATATGTCTATGAATGATTTGTTAGCCAGATTTTGTTTCTTTCCAAACAATGATTTTTGCAGAGAACATTTTTGTATTCTCTGCGAAGGAGACATTCGACATATTTTAAACAAAGATCAGACAATGTTTTCACTCAGGGTAGTGACTACATTACGTGAAATAGCTCGAGCTTGATAATTTAAAAAACAAACTTTTAACAGACTAGTTAGTAGGTGAATGGAATTGGCTCGAGCATGTAATTCAGATGGTGCATTTGTGCTCGGCATTTGGTTCGCATAGAGACCATTGTGCACTACTCGACTCAACCGTTTGACTGCAGTTGTGGAAATAATTTGCTGCAATGTAACTTTGTGATCCATTAGTCTTCACGTTGTACTCTAGTGCATTAGTTTTCTAGAAATACTAATGGATATTGGTGTTGATTTTGATTTTAACGTATCACATTTTAGAACGATTTTGTTTACCGATAGTCAATGAAACACTAGTTCACTAGCGTAGTTCATAACCTAAATGTTCTCAGTCCGACCCCAATCACAGTCAAAACAAATTTTTAAAGGTGTCAGCTGATTAGCACTGTCTAATCATTCGTCGTTAGCTATACATTCGACAATATCACGTCGCTGAAATTGAAGGCTTTTCCGAGCTTGACGTTTGCCATACAAGGCTGTACAAAGTGATGGTTGAGACAAAACAATATTGTAGTCAATTTGTGGCGCCGTTCTACGGACGACGCAGCCCGCGAGCGGTATCAGAATCACGTCTCGTACATTGAAGGCGTTCCTGAGGTTTGCCATTCAAGGCTTTACAAATTGACGGTTGAGAGAAAACAATATTGTTAGTCAGTTCGTTCACAGTAATGGTGCGCCGTTCTATGGACGACGCAGCCCACGGGCAGTATCAGAATCACGTCTCGGATAATGAAGGCGTTCCTGAGGTTTGCCATTCAAGGCTTTACAAATTGACGGTTGGGAGAAAACAATATTGGTAGTCAGTTCGTTCACAGTAATGGTGCGCCGTTCAACCGACGACGCAGCCCGCGAGCAGTATCAGAATCACGTCTCGGATATTGAAGGCGTTCCTGAGGTTTGCCATTCAAGGCTTTACAAATTGACGGTTGGGAGAAAACAATATTGGTAGTCAATTCGTTCACAGTAATGGTGCGCCGTTCAACCGACGACGCAGCCCGCGAGCAGTATCAGAATCACGTCACGGATATTGAAGGCGTTTCTGAGCTTGGCGTTTGCCATTCAAGGCTGTACCAAACTGTAACCTTTTCTATCAAATTTTATCTGTTACGAAGAAAATAGTTATACAGAGGTATAGAAAACGGTGATTATTTAGTATTTCTAAATGTAAATTGTAGGCATGATCTTATAGTGTTTATGAAATAAACATCATGAACTTTCATTTTGTAGTTTAGTAAGTATAAACTCAATATAAATTATCTCAGTCAAAATGGCCTTTATTTACAAATTACTATTACTATTTTAAAGACATCGTCAAATATTTAGAACATTATCGAGGAGGAATGGAATTGAAAACATTGGAACATTATTGAGGTCAGGGACGTGAGTTGGCAAGAAAGGGCGGCCAGCGTTGTCAAGTATTTATTGGGGAGTGGAGCCAGCCTGACTTTGGCTTAGGTACAAAAACACATCCTTGTGGTACCCTTAAGTAGGGGAAAACAAGCCAGCTTTGTCTGTAGGGACTCACTAATGCCGGTCTCGGCTTGCCGCGCCACCGTTTGTACCTAACCGCCCCTGCCCGACTATTGAACTCCTACATCTCTGGAGAAACGTGTTTGTGCATTTTTTATAATATTTTATACAATTATAAGATATTCCATCGTTAAATTTATGAAGATTTTTCTGGCCAGCAAACGTAGTCGTATCAATATTCGGTCTTCAATCTCCAGGGGGAAAAATGAAAATAAACAAGATAGCTTATTGAGTATGATTGGCGTTCGTAAATGGATAATGCTTCGCTTCTGATTTTAGGATTTAGATAGTCGAGCTTTTTACATTAGAGCGATCGTTAAAAAAATATTTTTAGTGTAAGTATTAGTGTTTTAAATGTGTTGGAGAAAAAAACATGTTTATGGAGATGTGAATACTTAATCAGGCTAATTTGGGTTTTTGAGGTACATAATTCATCAAGAAACCATTTGATATATTTTATGAAAATTTGTAAAATATAGTGGACTAAAGGTACTAAAAAACCTATATATATATATATATATATATATATATATAAAAGTTGTAATTCCTAGGGCTGCTATTTATAATAATGTTAAAATAAAAAATAATAACTGAGCACCCTTAAACATTTTTTATTAAATTAACACGACCGATTTCGGCATTTATGCCATCTTCATGGCCTATAAGACATAAATGCCGAAACCGGTCGTGTTAATTTAATAAAAAACTGTTTAAGGGTGCTCAGTTATTATTTTTTACTATAACATTATATATATATATATATATATATATATATATATATATATATATATATATATATATATAGGTATACCTACAATTTCTTTTAATGATATATGTTATTATTTTTGTTGAAATTTCCGCAATCATCTTTGGCTGAAAGATTACATTAATACCATATAAAAACTGTAACGCTTCAAATAAGGGAGTTGTACATTTTGTACAATAGTTGGAACGAAATAGGAGGGGACAATGAGAGAGACAGAGAGGAGGGAAGAACGTCGTGTGTGTGTGTGCGTGCGCGCGTGTATTACTAATGCCCTTTGCTACTCCTAGAGACTGTTGCGATGAAATCTAGAACTAAATTTCTCGGAGTGTCAACTGGGCGCCTGCTGGAACACCCTTAAGGTGAAGTCGTTATAGTGGTTTTACTAATTGTGTTTTGGCATATGTATCCTTACATACACGTACAAGTACACAAACATTCAATATCAACATGTCTATCTATAATTTAGTATTGCCTGTAGAACGACCTGTTGGGCTGCAGTATTACTCGGATCACACAATATTAAGTCTAAAAGATCAGTATGTACTTTTCATACCGATCAATGTACTTTTATTTATTTATTTTTTATTGTGATTTTAATCTCATTAAACTCGCTAAGTTATTCAAATATATAAACCCTTGTAATAATTGTTAATGCTTTAATTTTTCCCTCCCAACTTATTTAATTACTATCAGTTCTGAAATTTTTCGTATGAGTTGTATATCATCATAAAGTAATATTTTTCTATTCCTCGGTAAAGTGTATTTGTTCATTAATAATTAATTTTAAACATTTTTTACTAACCATTATTTTCTTTATAAGAAATTATTAAGAGACTGTTGATTTAGAGCTCTTTCCCCGCTCGTAGACGGACAGTCTTTCCGGGGAAATATTATTGTACTGTTTATTGTTATGTTTAATTTTGAATACATTTGATTTGATTTATGCACTAGGGAATGTGGCGCGTGTCCTTTCGGTACAGTATTTCGTGAACTATGATGTGGAAATTCTACTCTGAGACATATATCAACACAAAGGTTGATCTTGTAGTTACCAAGTGTAGCATTGACTTGAGCGAGAAAAGTTACTTAAAAATTATATAAATTAACTTGTATAGTAAAATTTATTATATTTATTAACTTTGTAGAATTGTGTAGACATTTATACTATGATTGGAGATGCCAAAACATATTCATGTAAAATCATAAAAAAACTACTTTTTAAAAACGAAAATTTACTAAGTAAACGCACCACCGTAATCAGTAAATATACTGTAAAAAATTAACACTAAGAAGAAATAAAATACAGAACGATTACAAGTGGTAAATACCGGATTGGAAATGGCGGGGGAGGAAATTGGATTTGGTGCGAAGGTTGGGGTAAGTCTGTGAGAAGTGATACTGAAGGAGAGAGGGTGGTCCAACAAGTGTCACTCGGCGATTGATTTGTGAGTGACTTTGGTTTGGCGTCGTAGAGCGAGGTTTCGGAACGATGATACACCTCGCGGATCCCCACACATTTTACCGGTTCGTGCATTTTAGAAAAATGACAGCGTTTGTATAACAATTTTTATTTCTGACTATAAATCGCAACTATTAAATCACATGAGTATGTATCAAAACAGATTATAACAATTAATTAGTTGACATTTAATCTTGGTACAAATTCTCAATCGTGATCCAAATCTTTCATCACGATACAAATCTTTAATCACGATACAAATTTTTCATCACGATCCAAATGTTTCATCATGATGCAAATTTTTAAACACGATCAAAATCATCAAACACGATCAAAAATTTCAATTACTATACAACTCCTTAAACACGATAAAAATCGTAACCATCATACAAATCTTCAATCACGATAAAAATCTGGAATATCGATGCAAATCTGTTAAAAACACGGAACAATAAAAAACCAATATAGTTAAATAAAATAGACATATAATAGTAGTACAGTATTAGAAAAAACAAAATTTAAGAATATATCAAATTCAAACTGTTTTATTGCATAGAAGACAAATAAATGAATTGTATTGTAATATTCAATATTAAATATTAAATAGCCTATCCTATACTGTGCTAAATACGAAGATTAACCATTGGCAAGAAGAGATTAAGTACATAAATGAAATACAAGGAAATCAACAAAGAAATTCAAGCATTCAAGAAAGAACTATTAAAAAGATTTAATAGTTGCAAACAAGAAAATTAAACCAAAATAGCAATCCCTGGACTGATTCCGATTCATTGAAATATTATAATTATATATTTAGTCATTTTAATTAGCTTGACAGGGGCCTACAGTACAAATAAAAAAGATCTTAAAATAGTAAATTGTGCATATAATTCTTAAGTATATAATGTTAGAAAAATTAACTATCATTAGATGGTAAAAGAGATGGAAACAAGTTTGTATAGAACTGACGTTTTATGGCCGTGAAGTTTTCTCGCGATGTACTTTTCTTACTTGCCATGATGTGGTTTGGTTACGTTGAAAACTCCTCAACAAAGCCCGTAATGGTCTAGTTACTTACCAACTTCGGCTTACGTTCTAATACATCATCACACTCAGTCATCTATTGTTGGGAAATATGCGGGAAGTAATAACACATTTGAAGCTTCCTCGAAGGTATTTTATATTGGAAATGTTACCGTCATGACAGTCTTTGATTACTTCTACTCTAAGATTAATGTACTTCCGTTCAAGAATGTAAACTTGCAGTGTGTATTAACCTATCGATAATTGATTCTCAACGTTATGCGTTTTTATGGGTATCAACATAACCTAACGTATTTATCAACCTAACTTTTACGATGCTTCGAATTCAAAGCATTTTTCATACTCATTAATTAATCAAAACCACTTGCCAACTAACCTTAATTTATATTTATTAACATTACGTAACTTATTCTTTATACTTATCAACATAACCTAACCTTCATAACCACCAACGTAACCTACCTTTATATTTATCAACCTAAAATGTATACTTATCAACATAACCCCTTATAAACTTCACCTTAACTGTATACTTATCAACCTAACCTTTGTACCTATCAACTTACGTAACCTTATACTTAATCAACATTACTCAACAACCCAACCTTCATACTCTTCAGCCTAACCTAACTTATTTAACCCAACCTAACATAACCTAACCTAACCAATTGTCAACCTAACCTGACCTTCACATTCACCAACCTAACCTACATTTTATACATATAAACCTAACCTAACCTTCATCCTTATTGACCTATTTAAACCTGTATACTTATAAACATAACCCAACTCTAAACTCAACCTAACCTTAATACTTATAATGTAGTTAAACCATGTATAGCCTATGTGTAACTAGTTATCCGCACGTACTTCTGTAATGTAGTCAAACCATATATTTGTGTAACTAGTTATCCGCGCGTACTTCTGTATTGTAGTTAACCCATATATTTGTGTAACTAGTTATCGACGCGTACTTCTCTGATGTAGTTACAAGTAATCCCCGGCCGTCCAGTGACAAGTGTTCAACAGTCGGATTACACTCGCCGAGCGAGTTTTGCGGCAAGCCGGTTACCAGCAATAAAGTAAAGCGGGACAGTGAATGGGATTTAGAGTAGGTAATGGCGATGGGTGCGGTTAGTGGCCGTCTCAGACGTTAATCCTCCCGGGAAATAAAATCCTGTAATTTGCCCAAGGAGGAGAGAAAGGGATGCCGGGCACGCACGCCCAAATAGGATTGCTGGGCGCCCTGAAACCTTGTAACCAAAACATCTAAACACACCTACCTTGGGTCGGGCGTAGTTCAATGAATAATAAAGCATTCATTTAAAATGTTTTCGGTTATGTATACAGTAGAACCTCTTTAATCTGAACTAATTAAGACCGGGGGAGGGGGGTTCGGATTTTCAAAGTGTTGGATTACAGAACATATTGTTACTGTCACATAAAAAGTTAAAATATATCATAGTTAAGGTTGAGGTTTAAAGAAAAGAGATAAATGCTTTAGAGCGTAAAAGATCGAATAGTTTATTCAACAAAATACATGCAATATAAACATTAACTACAGTAAATAAAAAATTAGACTGCTTATCGTATATTTTTGATAATGTTGCTTTTATAATAAAAAATGAGAAACTGAACATGATAAATATTTATGTAAGAACTGGAAAATAATCAATACATACTACAGTAATTACATAAATGATTGAAAAAAGTCAGAATTTTTCTTCTGAATCAACAAAGATACGTACGTTCACATTTTTTTCTCGTGGTGGCGTCCGGATAAGTGAACATTCGGATTAGAGAAAAGTTCAGATTAAATATGTTCTACTGTATGTAGATAACTTTAATGACTGTGGATTTATTGCGTGCATTTACTACCCACGTTAGTTTGAATGGAGTAATCGTGTCTATTAAGAATTTGCTGTTACACCTGCCGCCATATTGGATTTGACTCTGCATTAAGCCAATAGTAATTTCATGACAATATTACAGCTTTACTTATGAACATACAATTGTGAACTTGACTTTTTTTGAAAGGGACACATTTGTGCAGTGACTCCAAAAATAGATTTTTTTCCAACTGTTTAGGTTATACTTTTATTTAACTATAGTAACTATTCGTCTACTTTCTTTTTTTTTAATGAACTAAAACAGTTACAGAAATCTGTCTCAGGAGGCACTACACACACAATAAAGCATGTTAAAACTTAAAATGTACATGTTAAAAAATGTAAGCGTGAAACGTTTCCAAGTGAAGTAATGTTCAACTGTAAAACGTGGGTGTCAGTGTCAGTAATAACTGGCACTGCTGAGCGGGGAAGGAGAGTCAACTGCCACGACTGTTCAAATCACACAACGGTTTGAGAACAGACGACAACCGGTCTTCTGATAGTTACAAGCAGTTCCAAAGTCAACAACAGGTGGTGTAAGTATTGGAGGCTGGAATGTGGCAAAAGTATTCCTTTGAAAAGACTGCTAAGCAGGTCGTTTCGTTTCACGAAAAACATACCAAAAACATAGGTTATATTTCAATTGCCCATAGTGGAATGATCGTGTCGCAACACTTGAAGTGTCATTTGATAGGCGTAGACTGAGAAATTAAGTTTTGTACAAAATAGAATTGTACTAAAAAAAGTGAAATATTTGAAACTTAGATGGAATTTTTTTGTTATTTTTAAAAACGCTTACAAATCAACTTATGGTCCACTATCATTAACACAGACAGGTGCGTTCGCGTGTAGAACTCCTAAGAGATTAAATTCTTCACCCTCAATTTTAACCAATATTGACTGCATTTTTGCTTGATTTGAGAGTTTTTATGCTCGATGTTATTTAGAAAGGATCGTGCTGCCACGAAACCAGGACGTCTGTCACTAGAATTTCTGACAGCTCCAGCCCACTCGTATACAACTTGGATAGGGATAGCGAATAATTTCAACATTTCGATCTATCGAATTATCGATATATCGCAAATCGATCTAACGATACTATCGAAAGAAAATTATCGATATATCGGGTAAATGATTTTATCTGTTTATAATTACGCACTAACTCTTATGTAATGACTAAAAATTCACTCAAGTTTTCGCTGTCATTATTTAGAATAGCATCCTTAAGTAAAAAATTAAATACATTTGTCTACACGAATCAAGTTGTGGTCTGTGGAGTTGAATAAAAAAAAATCAAAATAAGAATAATTGTACCTTTAATTAGTATCTTAATTATAAAATGATGATATAAACATTTTTATTTTTGTTTTTCACATTTAAAAATGCCACTAAGCTACTTTTTAACACTAAACTACCACCCACTGTCTACAATAAACTGTATTAACCTTTCGTAAAACACGTTTATAACATTAATTTATTACTTCAATGCATGTTTTGTACGCATAAGAGGCAATTTTAACATTATTTTTCGAATCGTGATGATTTTGAGGAGAGATTAACGTCAATATTTAGTGTCAATATATTATGAAATATCGGACCAAAATATCGTTATGGTCGATATTATTGAAAGAAAATATCGATACGTTGAATAATATTTATCGACATTTCCGATATATCGTTGCCACCTTCATCCGTATACAACTTCGAAGAATTCCTTGAGCTCCACAACGCCTTCAACAACCAGAACGTGATTCTGATACTTCTTGCGGCTTGCGTCAGTCGTTGTACGGCGCACCGTCACACGGTAATACTCACTTGGGGGGATAAAAAAAGTCCTGTTGATTTCAAGCTTGATTTCCGGATAGCACTAGTGTAATTTTCATATGACCATTAGTCAATTTGACCAAATCAGACGAAAACATATGTTCACAGATAACATTTAAAACATTTAAAATCGTTTTAATTACTGGAATGTTGAGAAATTCTTAAATAATCGATTAATTTCAACCGATTTTTAGTGATTCCAATTTTTTGTGTAGACTTTTCATTGCAACTAAAATTAAATATATCACAAACGACAAAATACAAAAATGAAATATGTTTAACAATCAACAATCGACAACAATCGACAACAATCAACAAATTAAAAATAACATTTTTGATGGGCTATTATTTCTGACTGACTACCTCAAACTGACTAGAAGCTTCTTTTAAGTGTTATAAGAATAAATTGCGCAGTTAGTATCCCACGTACAAAGAGATTCTTTACGAAGCGTCAAGTTTGTTGTAATGTTGTCCACTCCAATCGGTTAAGACTAAGACGTAGCTAATGCCCTCAGAAGTTGAAAGACTAATGAAATGAAGGTTGGAGAGTTTAATTGCGAAGCTCCATGAGGATGGATTGAGAGCGCGAGCAAGTTGGCACCCCGCCTCAAGGGCCGCATCCATCATGCCCTCTTCCTTCAGCTTGCTAATTGATTGCCTTACCTTTTCTCTAAACCTCCCACCCACACGATACTCCATGAGGATGTATTGAGAGCGCGAGCAAGTTGGCACCCCGCCTCAAGGGCCGCATCCATCATGCCCTCTTCCTTCAGCTTTCTAATTGATTGCCTTACCTTATCTCTGAGCCGCCCAACCACTCGACGCTCCATGAGGATGTATTGAGAGCGCGAGGTAGTTGGCACCCCGCCTCAAGGGCCGCATCCATCATGCCCTCTTCCTTCAGCTTGCTAATTGATTGCCTTACCTTATCTCTGAGCCGCCCGATTGCCTTACCTTATCTCTGAGCCGCCCAACCACACGACGCTCCATGAGGATGTATTGAGAGCGTGAGGTAGTTGGCACCCCGCCTCAAGGGCCGCATCCCATCATGCCCTCTTCCTTAAGCTTGCTAATTGATTGCCTTACCTTTTCTCTGAGCCGCCCAACCACACGACGCTCCATGAGGATGTATTGAGAGCGCGAGGTAGTTGGCACCCCGCCTCAAGGGCCGCATCCATCATGCCCTCTTCCTTAAGCTTGCTAATTGATTGCCTTACCTTTTCTCTGAGCCGCCCAACCATACGACGCTCCATGAGGATATATTGAGAGCGCGAGGTAGTTGGCACCCCGCCTCAAGGGCTGCATCCATCATGCCCTCTTCCTTCAGCTTGCTAATTGATTGCCTTACCTTTTCTCTGAGCCGCCCAACCACACGACTCTCCATGAGGATGTATTGAGAGCGCGAGGTAGTTGGCACCCCGCCTTAGGGCCGCATCCATCACGTCCTCTTCCTTCAGCCTGCTAATTGATTTCTCTGAGCCGCCCACCCACACAACGACATTACGTTTGTGCCTCACTCTTTTATGTTTTCACTAAATGTTGCGATTTGTTATTCCCTCGGTCGAAGTTAAGATAGAATGGATGGTGAAAGACATTAACTTACAACGTATTTACAACTAAAAGATGGGGGGGTCATAATATCGTGTCGATGTTAAATTCATAATTTTATATTTACGTAAAATAATTAGGTGTCCATTTACGTCGTGTGGATTATTTTTAGATTCTCTGTGATATGAGACGCCGATACAACTTTGTGTGCATTTCAAGGTGAATAATAATGCACGAGTGTAGGATGACAGTGAAATGGGAGTATTGTAATTGACAGATATAATAAAAGCATCAAGCGACACAGAAGTAATAAATATAAAGAGACTCTTTAATAAAATATCTGAAAAATGCAGGTGTATAATTTGATCTTTATGCATTCAAATGGAGTTTTCGAAATATTGATGTATAAATAAAAATGCATTCCTTTAATACAGTAGTTATTTCGAATACGTACTTGCTTTTAGAACCTACAAGTTTTTATTCGCTGCGAAACTGTAAGGGAGAAATAAGTTAAGTCGACACATTGAGCAGGAAATGTTTCACGACGTTCCTTCCAGAGGAAGAAATAACAAGCAAAGTATAAAGATGTTAGTGTGTCACTTGTGTGAGGCGACCAGCCGTGCGTGAGTGACAATGTGATACCGGCACACTCCTCAGCCACCCCTCGCTGTGCCCGCTGAACCGGGCCAGACTTATTGGTTGACAGTCCCTCGACCTGAAAGGTTCCTAGAGGGGATGTTAGTGTGTCGCGTTTGTATGGCGACCAGCTGTGCGTGAGTGACAATGTGATGCTGACACACTCCACAGCCACCCCTAGCCGTGCCCGATGAACCGGGCCAGACTCATTAGTTGACGGTCCCTTGACCTGAAAGGTTTTTAGAGGGTATGTTAGTGTGTCACGTTTGTGTGGCGACCAGCTGTGCGTGAGTGACAATGTGATGCTGACACACTCCACAGCCACTCTTCGCCGTGCCCAATGAACCAGGCCAGACTTATTGGTTGACGGTCCCTTGACCTGAAAGGTTCCTAGAGGGGATGTTAGTGTGTCACGTTTGTGTGGCGACCAGCTGTGCGTGAGTGACAATGTGATGCTGACACACTCCACAGCCACTCCTCGCCGTGCCCAATGAACCGGGCTAGACTTATTGGTTGACGGTCCCTTGACCTGAAATGTTCCTAGAGGGGATGTTAGTGTGTCACGTTTGTGTGGCGACCAGCTGTGCGTGAGTGACAATGTGATGCTGACACACTCCACAGCCACTCCTCGCCGTGCCCAATGAACCAGGCCAGACTTATTGGTTGACGGTCCCTCGACCTGAAAGGTTCCTAGAGGGGATGTTAGTGTGTCACGTGTGTGAGGCGACCAGCCGTGCGTGTGTGACTGTGATACAGACACACTCCATAGCCATCCTTATATACCTACCGCATATAATCAAACTTTTGTATAATTTTTAATATTTGTGCATTTTGTACTTGTATTGTAATATATTTGTGCATTTTGTGCTTATATTGTAATAAATTTGTGTTGTGTGACGTTTAATTGCACTGTATATATCAACACGTATTATGCTAATTAAAAAACTATTTATAATTTAAATACCAGTGGTTGGTAGTTTCTTATATTAACGTTGATAATACACACACACACACACACACACACACACACACACACACACACACACACACACACACACACACACACACACACACACACACACACACACACACACACACACACACACACACACACACACACACACACACACACACACACACACACGCACACGCACACGCACACGCACACGCACACGCGCACACGCACGCACGCACGCGCGCGCACACGCGCGCGCGCGTGTGTGTGTGCGCGCGTGTGTGTGTGTGTGGGTGCGCGCGTGTGTGTGTGTGTGTAGCGTTTTAAATTTAGTTTCATTGTTCGAATGCTATAAAAAATTCGTTTTGGTGCCAGTAACAAATTTTGCTTTTGTTTGCCAGAATATAAGAAGGACACATTTTAGATTCATACAAACAACATGTATATCACACCGTCCACAAATTTCTATAAAATAAGCTCAGTACCTTGTCCTAGTAGGTTGTGAAATTACATGGGTAAGGTATCTGTACACATCCACTCTCCGGAGCTTACATCATCTTTGTGTACGTATAAAATAGTTGAAAAAACTCATAGATCGTTATGAACTCTGAATCCGAAAATTGAATTAACTAATTAATGTGCACTTAATTAATTACCGTCATTATTGAGGGCCGCGTGTTATTTCAGTGAATTAGAGCCAATTTAATTAGCGGTGTGAGTGTTGGTGGGTATTGGCGGGGAAAGGGGTCACAATCGATGTGATATATCTAGTTGTAGACCAGTACTGTTCAATTACAAGCATGACCGTTTAATGTCTGTGTAATAAAATAGCAATTCAATTCACTTAGTCAGTACACTCTTGTTATGTGTGACCTGTTCCATAATGGGTTGATACCTATAGAGGAGACGATAACATGTGTATTTTGAGACGATAACATGGGTATTTTGAGACGATAACATGGGTATTTTGAGACGATGACATGGGTATTTTGAGACGATAACATGGGTATTTCGAGACGATAACATGAGTATTTTGAGACGATAACATGAGTATTTTGAGACGATAACATGAGTATTTTGAGACGATAACATGGGTATTTTGATACTACGATACTTAACGTGTACATGGATATTTAGTGATTGATATTTTAATTTTGGACATACCATGAGTATGTCTGACAATACACTAACCGAACAAATCATAACAATAAATTCCGACAATAACAATAAATTGTGTTTTGAAACGTCTCTTCTTGACTTCAGAGTACTCTTACAGCAAATGCTAGAATAACGTGGAGTTAGGGAATATTACAATCAATGGCTTGACGATTTAAGGGTGTCTGTCTGGGCGCCCAGTTTAGCGCTCTTAGAAATTTAGTTCTAGATTTAATCGCAACTGCCGCTAAGAGTAGTAAAGTTCCTGATTCAGTAACGAACAAGCAATGTATTCCTCTTTCCCTTTCGTAGCCCCCCCCATCAATTCGACACAAGGACATAACTCTTTCAGGGTTACGTTTTGAGGACATTTAGTGGAAAATTGTTGTAAGCTTAATATTTTTTTTTATTTTCATTTGCTTTATGTCTATATTTTGACTAGACCAGTTTGAAAAATATTTCACACTTTTTTTTATTTTCATAAAGTAATCAATAACATAAGAAAGGAGCTCTCTAGAACCGATACATTTTTCCACTCAATTCAAAGAAAGGAAATGTTATTTAATATAGTTAACGTAACATTTAGTGTAAGAATTTAAGACTTTTGCGAAGAGTGAGATGTGTTTTAATATTCACAGGCAGTAAGTTACTTAATTGTATGATTCCTCATAGGAGTGGATCTAATCGAATTCATTACTTACTTCTGGTGCGGACTGGTATTAAATATTGTAAGCAGAAGACTGTTGGGTAAATTTAGTTCATGTTCGGTCTTCACAGATAGCGCCAGCGGTCTCCCCCTCTCTATATTTCTTCTACACTCTCTCTGTCTCCCTTCAGCACATGCTGGTGACTAATAGCTGAGCTAATAATACTTCAAACAGTCCTCTGAGCACTTATTTGAAACCATTCATCGTTAGATATCAGCACAGGCGCGCGTCTATAGAAAATACATTGCCTTAGAAATTTTGTTTTTTCTATAATCAGTCGTCATACGGTCCCATCGAATATAATTTCCCTCATTTGTTATTGGGAAATGCCGCCTTTTGGTTGGTTTGTGCGTCATCCCCCCCATTATGATTTCTTTAATATGTACTTTAAAGCCTCCCGAAACAGACTTTGATGTGAAAATGTGTTATTGAATATGCAGCTTGTGCCATCGGAAACAGTGCATGTAGCGTCGCATACTTTATTGACGAGCCCATATCTCAAACGGAATCCGCCAGGAATGCAATGCGCTTTAGTTTTGCTACCCCAATAATTCAGCGCATGCATGTATATGCAGCTAATGTAGTCTCAGCAATATTGACATCCAAAGTCCTTTTACCTCTATTAGCGATTTGTTTGTATTCCTTTATAGAGTCGATAATACAAATATCTTAAGACTCTATAATTATGACAAAGCTTTTGTTAATTAAATACATTAAATATTTGACGTTTTACTTTGTATTTAATAATCATAATTACTATATTAATATGTTTGTGGTGACTAATATGTATTAGTATGGTTTATTGTGAATCTCTAACGTTATAGAACTTGCTATTTTTTAAAACTCTTTTTTATAAATGCAAGCTGGGTTGTTGTATACCAGCTTAATCACAGAATGTTGAGCGTTATACTCTATCTGACTGCACCACTTTTCCGATTGTCGTATATAATTTAGCTTAATTGATACTTGCGTGTCTATTAATTATAGACAGAAACAGTTTAGGGGAGAAAAATCACTGAATGGAATAAGATCTGCTTACCGTCCACGAAATCTGTCTACGAGTGAATCTTCCGTAAGTCTTCAGGGAACTAATTTACCAGCCCCTGAAATTATGCAAAATAGCGTCGCTTTGTAGCTCTCGGTTTGTTTCTTTGAAAACGTCTGTCGAAACGACTTAATACCAGCCACCAATCTGCATATTGAAGAAGAGATTATAAACAACTACAAGGGTTCGCTGTAAGTTGTACGAACGAGGTTGAAAATACAATTATTGAAGCTTGCTTTTTTATAGAACAATATTGAAAATACTTAAATCATTACTTTAATTAAAAAATGTAATTACATTTTTTAGGGAAATCTCGTAATTTCAGTCAGTTAATTTGGGTTTTTAGGTGCAAAGTGTTATTAATTTCAAAGAAAAAATTTTACGCCATTAACAAAATTATTAGTTCCATAATTAAATGCGATTCATTTTTGTATCACTTGATCAACATATGATATTCTTAGTGGGATCCGATTACATGCGGATCTGCCAATTCTCGGTTCTCAGACTTCATGATGAAGTCGTCTAAATAGCAGTTTCATTATTGACAATTAGAATTGTCTCACAGTCTGAGAAGATGTAATTGGCAATAATTGAATCTAATATTATATTTAGTTCTTTTTTACATAAGTAACACACATTCTAACTAAAATCTAGGCAATTTTGTTAATATATGTAAACTTGAATTCGTGATTTAAATGCACTACCTTCCTAATGTAGGAATTGGTAGAGACGGTCGTTGTCAGGACTCTGTACCTGGGTTAGAGATAGCGTGGGTCCGAATTCCCGTGGCCTTGAATGTTAGTTTTTATCAGTAATGTTCACTTTATACCATACTGGTTAAAGGGACGATATAACCCTTATTCTCTCTGATAAGATCCCCGCACAGATCACTATGGGAAATTGGTAGAGACTGATGAATAAGGAATCGGTTTCTTCTTTTTTTTATAAAAAGATATATTCAAGTAATAAAATTGTACATTAAATTCATTATTCATCGATAGAACTCATAAGTAATTAAAACAATAGATTTTATGAACAGACAGATCGATTTTATATCCAATTTTAAATATTGTGTCTCAAACTATCAGCTGTTTTGTGGTCCATTATGGAGTTTTAGTATAATTTTATGTCAATGTAATACATTTTAAACCAGCTGTGGTTGCAGATCTCACTAACTGACCAAATTACTGGCACAAATATTCCTACTACATGAGTTATAAAATTTGTTAGTAATAATGTAATGAAAGGGTAAAACATTGTAATCTTAAATAAAACGCCTAAAGACTCTTTTACTTACACTGCGTGATCGTATAACAACGATTTTGAAACAATGTTTTGAGTAAACTAAACGTTTAGTTTGCGTCAAACTCGGAGAGCGAAGTTAAATGTTGTGCGAGTGAAGGGTGAGTGTTGCTATCGCTGGCTGCTGCTGAGGGCACATAGCAAGTTTGCTGACACCCGGCGTGGTCGGGTCAAACTTATCGGCGTCAGCACGACACACGCTCACTGCCGACCACACAAGCAAGGCTCACTCACACCGTCTGTCTAACCATCAATTTACAACTCCCACCAGGTAATACATGACAAATCCATTTTCATACAACCACCCCCCCAAGCCCGCTGACGTCACCGGTGTAAACATCAACTGCCGCTGATATGGTAGATTAAGCTCCTTGCGTTACCTGTGAGCTTCGCGAGTCAGTATCGATCAGTGATCCCCCCAGTGGTTAGTGTTGCTGCTAGCCAATATAAACAAACAGTAATAAAAAAGAAATAATAATAATAATCGTTACAATCTTTAAATCCATTTTGTGTTTTACTAATTTTATTATTGAAGATAGCTGTTTCGCTTCAAGAAAATACCAACTTTCTTTTTCAAGGATTGGTTGCGTAATAACGATCAAATTGCAACACTTGAAGTGTTATTTGTTAAGTGAACCACCGTTGAAACGAACCATTTGATGTTTTTTTTGTAAAAAGTTAATTGTTTTGTTGTTGTTGTTTCTTCTGATATATCAAAAGAAAAATATCGATGTATCGGTTATCCGATATATCGATTTGTAAATGATTTATATGTGTAAAATTATGCACTGTCATGACCGAAAATACACTCATGCCTTTCTGTCACTATTTAGAATAGCTTACTGAATGTAAAAATTAAAACATTTATCTATACGAAACAAGTTGTGGTCTGTGAGGTTGAATGAAAAAAGTTCAATATACGAATAATAATTAAACGTTTAATTATTTTGTTAATAATTATAAAAGAAGAATGTATTACTTTGTTTTTTTCACATTTAAAGGTCTACAATAAACTACATTTTAGTGGTTAAGCTCACGTCAAAAACCCAAATTAAGTTACTTTATTATTTCAATGCATTGTTTTACGCATAAGAAGCGATTTAAATGTGTATTTTTTATTCGTGAGGATTTTGAGGAGAGAGAATAACATCAATATTTAGTGATATGGCATATCGGACCAAAATATCGATATGGCCGATATTATCGAAAGAAAATATCGATTCTAATATATCAATATAACGAAATATATTTATAGATATTTTTTACTATCGACATACCGTTTACATCCCTAGGCCCATGTGAGCTGGCAAGTGAAGTTTTTATGCTAATCGAAAAGTGATAGAATCGGTATCCGAATCTTTACTGTCTATATGTATGTAGAACACGTGTATACATCAACAAGGCTTGTCACTCGGTAACATGGACGATATGTTATTTACATCAGCGGTCCCTCAATTAGTTATGGCTGTGGGAGAGAGCAGGTGGGCACCTGGGGAAAGGGATGGTCGGCCTGAGAGGGAACGTAAATCCCGGCGGTGCCTTGAGAGGGCAGCAAGGGGATTACAAGGGTCCAATCCCTACAACCCCCTTCACCAGAACGAATTTTAACTACAAGTAACGGAACAAAACACTAAATTACATATTTGTAGATAAATAATGATTTTTGTACGTCGTTTAGTTTTAAATTAGTTATTTTTAGGGGTTTGCCATGCAGCAAATATTTTTCTTTTTGATGCATCGATATGGTTCATATAATTTCGATTCGATTCGATATAAGCATCGACATTTTGGCTAAATCTGTCGACGACGATTAGATACATTGAATCGAATCGTATCGAGTTTTTATTTATGGATTTTAGTGCGTCGAACACCCCTCGTTATTTGATTAATGTTGGGTTTTTACAATATTTTTTTGCATTGTACATGATATGAAAGTTATTTGTACAAATTTACAGGAATATGGGCACCATAGACACATATTTATATTTTAACATAAATTTGTCCCTAAACCTAAGGCATTATTTTACAGCTGATTTATAGTTGCGAACTTCCTGCGTTTTGAAATAGAGTATCCATCCAATCTTAATATATCCAGTTTTCATCAGGGGCAAATGAGAATTTAATTGTTAATTTTAGTAAAATATTCTAAAAATATCAGTATTGTTATTATTATAGCCATAATTAAATGGGGATGTACTATATGTATTTGTATATTGGTTGGTGTAGTTGCGGAGCTTAAGTTATACGCAAAATAAATTACGTTTTTATTTTCTTGTTTATTAAACTATAAAAGAATCCGATCAGATTCCTTTATATGCCCCCAAATACAATTGGGTTATGTTATGTTAGGTTTGGTTATGTTAGGTTAGTAGGTTATGTTAAAGGTTAGGTTTGGTTGTTAGGTTAGTTTAGGTTATGTTAAAGGTTAGGTTAGGTTACATTATTGTATAACATAGTTTCTGTTTGGGGGGGGGGGGCATATAACGGAATCTGACTCGTAACTTTTTATTTCGTTTCTGTGATTTATTAAACCGGCAGTTTATTAATACACTTAACGAGTGATGAATCAGTTATAAAGAAAAAGAATAAAAAGTAAAAATATCTTTACATAAGCACTAAGGTGCCAAGTTGGGTCAATACGAATGACCGCTATAACGGGCCGGCGAGAGCGTTCCCCCTGGCCAACGGCAGGTCTACATTAATTAACATCTATTGAAAACACGGTCAGACTGAATCATCTCGCTCCATCGTCTTTCATCTTTAGCTCTTACATTCCCATGTTCGTACATCGCCGAGACTGAAGGAGCATAAAACTAAACATCATGCTGTAACTGAATCGTGGGGACGGAAAAATATAATTTCTGGCGAATTATCATTGGACCAGTTCAACATAACATCGAACTAAAATTTCAGTTTTGATTATATTCATGAATGTAGTGTTATAAAAAGTATGTAAATGGCCAATAAAAAGTATCTATGAATAGAGCTCTATAATTATACAAATGTTTGGGCATTGTTATTAGTAAAAGAAGGACCTTGTCGCATATAAATCGAGGACTTTGTCACCTATAAAACGAGGACTTTTTCACCTATAAAACGAGAGCCTAGTTACCTAAGTTACCTATAAAACGAGGACTTTTGTCACCTATAAAACGAGGACTTTGTCACATATAATACGAGAGCCTAGTTATCTATAAAACGAGGAACTAGTTACCTATAAAACGAGGAACTAGTTACCTAAGTTACCTATAAAACGAGGACTTTTGTCACCTATAAAACGAGGACTTTGTCACATATAATACGAGAGCCTAGTTACCTATAAAACGAGGAACTAGTTACCTAAGTTACCTATAAAACGAGGACTTTGTCACATATAATACGAGAGCCTAGTTATCTATAAAACGAGGAACTAGTTACCTAAGTTACCTATAAAACGAGGACTTTTGTCACCTATAAAACGAGGACTTTTTCACCTATAAAACGAGAGCCTAGTTACCTATAAAACGAGGAACTAGTTACCTAAGTTACCTATAAAACGAGGACTTTTGTCACCTATAAAACGAGGACTTTGTCACATATAATACGAGAGCCTAGTTATCTATAAAACGAGGAACTAGTTACCTATAAAACGAGGAACTAGTTACGTAAGTTACCTATAAAACGAGGACTTTTGTCACCTATAAAACGAGGACTTTGTCACATATAATACGAGAGCCTAGTTATCTATAAAACGAGGAACTAGTTACCTATAAAACGAATACTTTGTCACATTTGAAACGAGGTCTTTGTTACCTATACATTTAAGGTAGATTTAAAGTTGAAAAGTTCAGCTACAATTATTAAGTTAAGCTACTCCACAATTATGTTTTGAATAGGAACACCGGAAAATTTTCATTTATGGTCTTGCTAATTAAACAAAAATATTAAATATTAGCTCTACCCGCCCGCTTCGCCGGTCATAATATTGAGTTTGATTTAGAACCTAATAGCTGAAAGAATTCGAGCATTTATGCTTCTTCTACCAATATTAGATTTTTTAGGAGGCATGTCATAAAAAGTAAACTGCCAAACAAATAATTATTTATTTTTTATTTTCACGTTTCACCACATGTTTTAATTACCGAGAAAAAAAGGTTAACACCAAATACAGATCACCTGATCAAGTAAAAGTAGTGTATGCTACACTCTCAAGGTGAAATGTAGAACTACAATAAATCAAAACATATACAGTACTGTTGTTGTGAGAACTTCAATCTGCTTATGGCATGTGAAACTACATTAAACCACACAGTCATATGTTTTTTTGTAAACAATTCAGATTCTCCATTTGAATAACATGGGATCTTTAGGAGCCCGTGGGGCGGGACAATGTGGACGGATCTGCATTAAACTTCACAGAAACCATCTCGGGAGTATACAGGACAACATCCTAAAGTTTCATGGCGATCGGTTGGATGGTTTGGCAGCGCATAAACTTCAAACATATATATATATACACACACACACATACAAACACCCTCTTTTATAAATATAGATTAATAATTTTGTAAAATACATCGTTATTTGTTTTGATGATACCAATGTTCGTTAATATAGCAATGTAAGTTCCTCAATGTTAGTGCAGATGTACGAACTAAAGCTGCGTATTTTAACAAAACACTGTTAAGCAATTTAATCTAAAACGTAACCGTTCATGTCTGAACTTCAATATGCGAATATACAGATTTGTATTGCATTGCTTCTGACAGAGCTTCCTAAGTTGGACCGGACCACAAAACGACGCTACTGAGAATTAGTTTTTACAAGACTCTTGCAAAAGTACAGGCCGAGAGATTTGTGGGATTTTAAGCAGATCTCCACTCTATGATATCCGCAAAAAGGAAGCGGCATTAGGTCGCAAAAAGGTCTTGTCGATTAAGGGGATGAAATCCAAATTGTTTTGCAATACGTTAAAAGTAACTAACACATGCACGTTTTTCAAGAATTGAGGTTGCTGTTAGAATTAGGGGTATAAGTTTCCGTCTGAATTGAACAAACTAATTAGGATCTACCAAAACAAGACAGAAAAACCATATCGCCATGTTACTGATTTCTTTCATGTAATTAAAATCGTCTTTATTAGAAACGAAGTTAAGACTATAAAGTCGTCTCTTTTATAATCGTTAAGGTTAACTTAATGACGATTGCCTTTATTGAAATATACCACAAAAGCAATCATTATAATCAATATTGTCAAACACAAAGTAGACCCATTCAAAGTTTAGCATGCATCTCACTTAGGTTTTAATTTTGAAATATATCATTTAACACAGAACTACAGCGATTTCGAGAGATCGATATCCGAATAAAACATCAAAGGAACGACAAAACATCGGTAATGTATGATGAAGATAAAAGGGCTTTGGATGTCAATATTGCTGAGCCTGCATTAACTGCATATACATGCACGCGCTGAATTATTGGGGTAGCAAAACTAAAGCGCATTGCATTCCTGGCGGATTCCGTTTGAGATATGCGCTCGTCAATAAAGTATGCGACGCTACATGCACTGTTTCCGATGGCACAAGCTGCACATTCAATAACACATTTTCACATCAAAGTCTGTTTTCGGTAGGCTTCAAAGTACCTATTAAAGGAATCAACAGAGGGTTGGAGGGGTGGGGAGGGGAATGCCACACAAACCAATCTGTCATTCGGTGACAGCCGATGATGTTTTGAGGATTACGGATGGGCGACAGTTCGTCGTCACCTAACAAAATTACTGACTGTTTTTTTTCTAATAAAAAATGTACCACACATCGTCAGAAATATATTGGATCTGTTCTCCATAAGACCGACGTTGAATGGATAAGAAGAAATATCACGTATTTTTTCTTATAAAACTATAATTGATATGTCGTTTTTGTTGCCCGGAATGTTAATATATTCAGAATTTTGCCTTATGTAACTTTTTATTCAAATGATTGAATCAAAATTATTGAATTCATAAAAATCATAGTTTTATCAACACAAATAATACGTTATTAAATATTTTATTTAAGCTTTGATTTAATCTATTATTGATCAGTCCTTTTAAGAACAACTGATTAACAATTTAATTACTGTGAAACACAAATTATTTTTATCATGTTTTTTTAAAATCTATACTAAAATACGCAATGTTTACATTAACATAAACATAATAATTATAAACCGCTGTTGTATGTATTAAAAACATATTTTGGGGATTAAATATAATTTGATCTTATAGAGCCAGTTGGGTGGGGTCCGTGGTATTTTCCCCACCGTCCTTATGCCTCAAAATGAATCTAATAAAGATATCCTTTCTTCTTTCTGGCTCGAGAAATTACAGAGGAACTGATAGGTTTGCGGAATTAAATATATAAATTTTGTTAGTCTCTTAAACTTTGTTGAAGTGTTATGCTTTTTATTATATTGAAACTCTGATGTGTTCTATAGCCCTATACAGCTCCCGAAACACAGCAGACAGGTAGATTTATACCCGCTAACAACTCAATATCAATGGGGTCGTGGCACCCCTGACATCGCAATCTCTGAGACAAATAACTGCCCGCACGACGTGTTTTCGTTCACACCGAAGATAGCGTAGAAAAGTTTTCAAATGTGAGAAAAGGAGAAATAAATTATTACCGTTTATCAAAATGCGTTAATTGGTTAAGATAGTTAACTGTTACAATATGCGTTAATTGGTTAAGATAGTTAACTGTTACAATATGCGTTAATTGGTTAAGATAGTTAACTGTTACAATATTATCGCGTTAATTGGTTAAGATAGTTAACTGTTACAATATGCGTTAATTGGTTAAGATAGTTAACTGTTACAATATTATCGCGTTAATTGGTTAAGATAGTTAACTGTTACAATATTATCCAGCTACGCCCGTAGAACGTTAAGATAGTTAACTGTTACAATATTATACAGCTACGCCCGTAGAACGTTAAGATAGTTAACTGTTACAATATGCGTTAATTGGTTAAGATAGTTAACTGTTACAATATTATCGCGTTAATTGGTTAAGATAGTTAACTGTTACAATATTATCCAGCTACGCCCGTAGAACGTTAAGATAGTTAACTGTTACAATATTATCGCGTTAATTGGTTAAGATAGTTAACCGTTACAATATTATCCAGCTACGCCCGTAGAACGTTAAGATAGTTAACTGTTACAATATTGTCTAGCTACGCCCGTAAAACGTTAAGATAGTTAACTGTTACATTATCCAGCTACGCCCGTAGAACGTTAAGATAGTTAACTGTTACAATATTATCGCGTTAATTGGTTAAGATAGTTAACCGTTACAATATTATCCAGCTACGCCCGTAGAACGTTAAGATAGTTAACTGTTACAATATTATCTAGCTACGCCCGTAGAACGTTAAGATAGTTAACTGTTACAATATTATCCAGCTACGCCCGTAGAACGTTAAGATAGTTAACTGTTACAATATGCGTTAATTGGTTAAGATAGTTAACTGTTACAATATTATCCAGCTACGCCCGTAGAACGTTAAGATAGTTAACTGTTACAATATTATCGCGTTAATTGGTTAAGATAGTTAACTGTTACAATATTATCCAGCTACGCCCGTAGAACGTTAAGATAGTTAACTGTTACAATATTATCTAGCTACGCCCGTAGAACGTTAAGATAGTTAACTGTTACATTATCCAGCTACGCCCGTAGAACGTTAAGATAGTTAACTGTTACAATATTATCTAGCTACGCCCGTAGAACGTTAAGATAGTTAACTGTTACATTATCCAGCTACGCCCGTAGAACGTTAAGATAGTTAACTGTTACAATATTATCCAGCTACGCCCGTAGAACGTTAAGATAGTTAACTGTTACAATATTATCCAGCTACGCCCGTAGAACGTTAAGATAGTTAACTGTAACAATATTATCCAGCTACGCCCGTAGAACGTATAATAATAAGTGTCAGTACTAGCGGGAGTGCTAGTTTGTGGACCAATTGATTGGCCAGTTATGAATAGGCAAATTTGCCGGTTCTTGGCCAAATATATCATTGTGGTGACATCAAAAGGATGTGACAGGTGACGTGACTGCTAGAAGACGTAGCTGAATACATAACAGCTGAGGTATTTAGTTGAAAGTGACAATGTTTCATTAACAATAATTAGCACGACTCACTATGAACACCTTTTCCTGCATACGACGTTTCTTTGACGGTATCTTTTCATCGCAATATCTTTGTTTATTTATTTTTTTGTTTTGATTTACTATAATTTTATATTTTTCTTGGACTCAGATGTACTGACCGTATTCTGCCCACTCTCCATATACTGTAGACCTGTGCGTGGAACATTTTTAGGGTGTGTAAACTTAAGAATCAGTGATAAAAACTTAAATATTACTGATAAAATCTTTCAGTCATGGACAGTGTTCCAACTTGCGCTATCTTTATCCTGACAACTTAAGTCCGCTCGGCTACCGAGTCCCCCAAACTGCTGGCCCTAAGTATATTGTGATATGGAAATATTTGGTTTTACAGTACTTATGTTTAAAGCCCTTCTTTCCTCTGTTTATCCCTCAGCATTGCTTTATACATTGACACTAATCTTATGATCATGATTAATTGTTGTAAAACATCGTGAGTCTTCATAAGTTTTCTACGATGGACATCGTATAAAACAGATTTCTTTGTTGATCCTAACGATATTAACTAGTTACATAATGGTTGTTAACACTACATAGAAATTAACGAGGCAGGGTAAAAAAAAGTTCATTTTTTTAGGAATAGTTGGCATTACGGAAAGTTGATGAGCGATTCGTAAAGAAAATAATAACGTGTTTGTAAAAAGGCACAGAGTAAAACGAAACGGTGGCAGCAGCGAACGTCTCAGTAGCAGTTACCAATAATTTAATTTTTTATAAATTTGTAGTAATAATTAGAGTTCAAATCCTTTAGAATTTGGAGTGGAAAAAGGGGAGAAGACAACGGTACCGCCATCTGGACGACGAGCTGGAGAACTAACTACTTGACTTCCATTGAGCGCACTATTGGAAGCGTTCTCACTTCCTCTTTCTTTCTATTGGAAATGTAGATAACAATTTGAAATTGGATGGCAATTCACTCTAATATATTAGTGATAATAAATTACTTATTGATAAATTATTTTAAAACTAAAACTTTTACTGTGGAATAACTGTTGATCATAATTCGTTTCCGATGAAAAGGCCTACAGGGATTAGACTCTTGTACCCCCCGCACCCCCGCCCCTCAAGACGCTGGCCGGGATTTACGTTCCCTCTTAGGCCGACTATCCCTTTCCCCACGTGCCCACCTGATTTCTCCCTCCCCCCTTACTAATTGAGGCACCGCTAACGTAAATAATATGTTAGACACGTAACGACGTGGAAAGCCTTCTCTCTGTCAGAACGTGGACATTATGGCATTTATCTAACAATTTTAGAATACAAGATAAATATTATATACTAACTTTTATAGTACTGTAGCTACTAAATATTAGGTCAGGATGTTTTAGGTTCTTGTATTTCGTTGAAAGTTAGAAATGATTTATTTATTGAAATTTGTGAAAATGTTCCAACATCCTTGTCTTAGGTGAAACGTTTAAATGTAATTTATGATGTACATAGTGGGGGTTTTATAAGCTCATATGGTAAAGTATGGAATATGGGGAAACCACCCGCATTTCATGTTTTTATTTTATTTTTACAAATAATTACATAAACACGAATTTATAGGTATGTTTTGGCAGATTTATCGATATTTTACGAACAATTTGAAAATGAAAAACATTTTTTCACAAAAACTATGTATATAACACTAATATTATGTAGATTTCCCTCTTAACTATGAATGTTAAATCAATTTTTTTCTTACCAAAGTAATTGAGGTATTTTATAAAACGGTTAGGTTATGTTATATTAAGTTAGCAATATGTATTCATGATCAACATACATATTGTATGTTGACTTCATACTGACTTAACCAACCTTTTTTGTTTAGCACCTTAGTTATTATTCGTCCAATGAAAATGTTTATTTCATATTCGTGTTCAGGACAACACACTTCTTAAGATTCTGTTGTAATATTCATTAAATATATATACATAGTTTTTGGTGTCAAAATATTTTCGTTTTTTTAATTTGTGAGTAAAAAATGTGTATATCCGTAGAAAGATGTCAATTTTGTTCATGGGCTTAGTTGTGACTAGTTAAAAAAAAGAATAAAAATTCGGGCGTGACCCCTGAATTCCATCTACATTTACCGCTTATAATTTGTACCAGCGCATAATAAAAATCGAAGTAAAATTTCATTGTCTTCTCTAAAACTCTTCACGCTCAGATAATCTTCATGTATGTACAACTACTCATGTGTTTTTTGTTCAGGGGAAGTTGTCGTCGTACTTGTTATCGTTCTAAAGCCTCTCATTATACTCACCATGGATCTATCGATCGGCGAGTAATTAGTATTGGAGCCGTGTCTGTATGTGTGTGTGTGTGCGCGCGTGTGCGTGCGTCTCACGGCTCCGGTAATGTCAACGTTGTTAATACTCCATATCAGTGGCTGGGCGATGTTTATATCGATGAGGTAACCGGTGGGGGTAGGCTGGGGGTGTTATGGAAATGGATTTGTCAGGTATTGCGACATTGACGGGACGGGTGGGGTACAGAGAGACGTTGGGAGAAGGAACACGTCTCTGTACATTGCCATATACATGCACCGCCCATGTACGGTAAGACCCGCCGTGTTAAAGAAATGAGTTACACATTGATAAAATAGATAAAATCACCTTTAACACTCCCCATTCTGTGAATGAAAAAAAACAATAAATGTGTGATTTTATTTTTGCTGTTTTGTATGAAATAAAATAATAAAATAAGCTATATGTAGACACGAGTTAGTTTCACTCTGCAATCTAGCAGCTTATTTCCACTTAATGTGCGTTCATTCATTGCTTAAACTAAGGGGAATATTTTACAAAGCTTATTGGCGATAAATATTAATGTTTCTCATTCATGGTTAGTTTTAATTTTTTAACTAAATTCATTTTTATCGTTAACAACAATTATACTTTTATTTCGTGTTTTAAAATTGTAATAACGTACAAAATAACGATAATTATCTGTTGTTTTAAAATAAAAGATGAGCAAATTCGGATCAGTAAGTAATTTTTTAGATCTCGTTTTATAAGAAAAAAATACCATTTTTTTATATCTGTTAGACAATAGCAACAATAATTTCCACTCGTCACAAGAATCGCTCCTTTTTTTAAATGTTATCACCAAAAAAACGTGCCTTGTTTTTTGTTATATACATTTAATATCAGGTATCAACGCTATATAAGAACAGTAATATTTTATTATCAGGGCTGTCTTTTGTGGTTTAGTGTTGTAGTCCAGCTGTTAGTTATGCGTTATATCATCATGTTTAGTGGACGCCAATCACTCGCTGATATCATGGAAAATGTTGAATAGATGTATAGTGTTTTAATGTGGTTATAGACTCTACCTCACGTGGAAGCTGAAGATGTTTGGCCACATCAACTCATTCAACAGTCAGAGATTCACCATGTGTTTCAGGTTTCATGATTTTAACTATACGTTCCTTTAATGCTTTGTTAACAAATTGTCCTTCCGATCACAATTGTGTTTTAATTGTTAACAAGAATACATGGATCTTCGTAAACTCTCTATGATACTTTACTAGTTGTTTTGTATTTCGCAATGATCTGATGTGTTGTTGCACTGTATATTTGTATAAGGTCGTATACACTTGTGCTTCTAGCACAGAATGGAAAGTTCACTTATATTCAGTGTTTATAAACAATTCATATGTCTGTAATACCATAAAATAGAATGATAACTAGCCTCGTTTACATGTTTGAAATCAAATAAATGTATTCAAAGTTATTCTGTTAACATTTGTAAATAAACTTACATTGCTTCCAGATCCAATATTTCCTTACGAGTTCACGTGCTTACGAAACGAATTAGACGATAAAAACATTACTTTTAAAGTAGTTATTTTCTCGTTTTCCTTTGTAATCACTGATCTTATACCGCTTCCTGGTAGTAACAGTAAGTGACTAGTCCCTAAGTGACAAATTTAACGAATTGTCACTTAGGGCTGAAAGAGAGAAAGAGATGGAGAATTAGGATATAAAGGGATGTGTTCAGTTGGGATGTACTGAGTCCTCCTTCATATTCGACTGCAATTATTGTCACACGTGTTTGTGCCAGGCAGACAGACACAAATAACGTGGGTACACCTCAACGTGTCATCGCCAGCCGCCACCTAACCTGGTGATTTAGTCACACTACTCGCATACGACCATCGGCCCACCACTAGCAATAACACTGCACAACCATCGATCCACCTCTGGCAATATCGATGTCATGGTATATAACCAGCGGTGCACTACTGAAATACTGCATCGATTTCGTCGTACATAACCATCGGTTCCATCACTGGCAATTCGATTTTCTGGCACATAACCAACGGTCCACCACTGGCAGTGTCGATTTTCTGGTACACAACTAACATTCTGCCACTTGCAATTTCGATCTCCTGGTACACAACCAACGTTCTACCTCTGGCAATGTCGATTTCCTGGTACACAACCAATGATCCACCACTGGCAATATCGATTTCCTGGTGCACAACCAACGTTCCACCAGTGGAAATATGGAATTCCTGGTACACAACTAACGTTCCACTACCGGAAATATCGATTTCCTTGTACACAACCAACGTTCCACCACCGGAAATATCGATTTCCTAGTACACAACCAACTTTCTGCCATTGGTAATATCGATTTCCTGCTATACAACCAACTTTTCGCTGCTGGAATCATAGTTTTCTGGTACACAATCAAATTTTCGCTACTGGAGATGTCGATTTCCTAGTACACACCAACGTTGAAACACTGGCATTATTGATTTCTCGGTAAAACACCAACCCCTGGAAATATCTATTTCCTGGTTAACAACCAACGTTCCGACATTGGCAATTTCTATCCTCAATTAGTTGGTGCACGACCGACTGTCAACCAATGACTATATAACATTACGCTTCTAACAAAAATACAGTAAAAATAAGTTATAGACGTATAACAAATTATTATTTCGGATTTTCTGTCTGAAAAATTGAATGGTATTGTTCTAAAGAATGCTCGTACCTCGATATACCTGGGAATCGACAGTTAACACGTAAATATCACATTGTCCCAATTCCTCCACAAGCGTTTCATTTGCCCAAGAAATCGGACTGCTAGTTTATTTCTCTGAGCCTTTGTCCACTTCATATCGGGAACAGGCAAGGACCGTTGAAAGGGAGTCATGATAAATAAATAATTGGAACTGGAAACGCGACAGTGGTTGGGTGGGCGCTAAAGTCATCACACTAAACCTCAATTACTTATGGTATCCATATCCATTAGCTATTTACTATTAGTGCGAACACTCACAATCTCAATGTGATTGTGTGATCGAAACTTGATGGGACCAGATTTAATAGTCATAGGCTCTCGCCTTGTAGCTATTTATATATACTACGTACATTCACAATCTCAATGAGATGTGATTGTGTGATTGGTACCTGTTGAAACCGGATTTAATAGACATAGGCTCTCGCCTTGTAGCTATTTATATATACTAAGTACATTTACAATCTCAATGTGATGTGATTGTGTGATCAATACCTGTTGGGACCGGATTTAATAGTCATAGGCTCACGCCAAGTCGCTATTTATATATACTACGTACATTCACAATCTCAATGTGATTGTGTGATCGAAACTTGATGGGACCAGATTTAATAGTCATAGGCTCTCGCCTTGTAGCTATTTATATGTAGCCTACTACGTACACTCACAATCTCAATGAGATGTGATTGTGTGATTGGTACCTGTTGAAACCGGATTTAATAGTCATAGGCTCTCGCCTTGTAGCTATTTATATATACTACGTACATTTACAATCTCAATGTGATGTGATTGTGTGATCAATACCTGTTGGGACCGGATTTAATAGTCATAGGCTCACGCCAAGTCGCTATTTATATATACTACGTACATTTACAATACCAATGTGATGTGATTGTGTGATCGATACCTGTTGGGGCCGGATTTAATAATTATAGGCTGATGTCTTGTAGGTTATTTATATGTACTGCGTACATTTACAATACCAATGTGATTTGATTGTGTGATCGATACCTGTTGGGACCGGATTTATTAATTGGGACCACGTTTGCCTTCCTTAGACCAGATAGATTGACAAAAGAATAATGGGATATGAAAATGAGTTTGAGATGGTGCATAAGAGTCTAATACTAATAGGTGGACGAACAGTTATATGGTTGAGATCCTTGCTTCGTATTTCGCTCGTTGGGGGTGGGGGGTTGCGTAAATCACAGTGTGATTTCTCGTCCTTTACTAATCGAATAGTAACTCTCGTTTCTTAAGCATATTGTTTTATTCTAATCCGCCCTTGATTATCCTAAAAATAACTTAACTTCTTTTATTTTATTACAGTAAAGTCTAAAAATTTTAAAGTAACGCTTTATCGTATTCGGAACTATATCTTTGCAAACCAGATATAACGACTTTTTGACATCTGGTAAAAATGTTGCGAACCGTCTTTAGGTGATGATTGTACTGAGGGGCTGTATAACACCAGGTTGGTAGCTGAGGGGTTCCGCCAGCTAATATAAATAGCACATGACATTAATTAGCGGTAGTCATCAGGTATTCCATTAAGTACTGTGGGATAATCTGTCCCGTGGCGAAAGTGGAGTGGTACACCTGTACTCGCTTAGAGTAGAGAGGAAATTGGAAAACTGTAGTTTATTTTAGTAATCCTGCCACTTCATTAAAGTTTTTCATTTTCGATATATGTGCCATTTTATTGTAAAAAAATATTTAAATCTTGGAAAAAGATTCAATTGTTTATTAATTGAAAATGTATAAACGTCGTACAAACCACAAGTATGTTAGAATTAAACCGGTTTGCCGTGATGCTTCCTTTTTCATACAACGGAACACTTTAAAAGCGAAACTTCGTGAATGAATTTCGAATTTACTCAAGATGGTACATATCCAATTTAGTATCACACTCTTCAATTGTCAACAAAGAGTTCAATCAGAGTCTCTTTTGTATTCTGAAATTAAAATGAAGCATAAGTAACGAGAGAAAATTGAAACAGATCAAAGTAATAAGTAGAGGGTATGGATATAACAAGAGACATTTATAATTCGTTATTACAAACATGATAAATAATTAAAAGACCTCAACTGCAAACGTGTGTACATCCTCAATTATTTTATTTTATTATTATGGCTTTGTTTATATTGTTGAGAAACAAATGATCACGACGGTATTACATATTATTAATGTATTATTTTTTTGGGAAATGCCGTTAGTTTTTTGTCGATGGAGTAAAAATAAGGAAAGGCAACCCCTCTGGTTATTATATTATTATAGGATATGAAATTATTATAATTAACTAAAATCGTCAATTGAATTATAACAACAACAAAACAATACATTTTGTTAGGAGAGATATCGTCTAACAGAAACGTTCTTCTAAACTCATAAACCATCAACAGAAGGAATATGATTTACGTTTATTGTTAGTAAGGATAATAAGTTTTCAAAATCTGCACCATCAATTTTGTGACGAAGGTTCGGACCGTGCTTCAGTTTGGGATCTGTTCCACAAGCACACAATAACAACAGCGTGTGAAGGGGTTGGTCAACACCCGGTCCTACTCCATGTTGTCACACAACTACTTAGTCACTCTGCACAACATTTCCTAAAGTGTTTGTTGCAATGTGTATACAAGTTTGTGATGAAGGATCGGTCCGTGCTCTAGTTTGGGATCTGTTCCACTAGCACACAACAACAACAGCGTGTGAAGGGGTCGGTCAACACCCGGACCTACTCCATGTTGTCACACAACTACTTAGTCACTCTGCACAACATTTCCTAAAGTGTTTGTTGCAATGTGTATACAAGTTTGTGATGAAGGATCGGTCCGTGCTACAGTTTGGGATCTGTTCCACAAGCACACAATAACAACAGCGTGTGAAGGGGTCGGTCAACACCCGGACCTACTCCATGTTGTCACACAACTACTTAGTCACTCTGCACAACATTTCCTAAAGTGTTTGTTGCAATGTGTATACAAGTTTGTGATGAAGGATCGGTCCGTGCTACAGTTTGGGATCTGTTCCACAAGCACACAATAACAACAGCGTGTGAAGGGGTCGGTCAACACCCGGTCCAACTCCATGTTGTCACACAACTACTTAGTCACTCTGCACAACATTTCCGAAAGTGTTTGCTGCAATGTGTATACAAGTTTGTGATGAAGGATCGGTCCGTGCTCTAGTTTGGGATCTGTTCCACTAGCACACAACAACAGCGTGTGAAGGGGTCGGTCAACACCCGGTCCAACTCCATGTTGTCACACAACTACTTAGTCACTCTGCACAACATTTCCGCAAGTGTTTGCTGCAATGTGTATACAAGTTTGTGATGAAGGATCGGTCCGTGCTACAGTTTGGGATCTGTTCCACTAGCACACAATAACAACAGCGTGTGAAGGGGTCGGCCAACACCCGGACCTACTCCATGTTGTCACACAACTACTTAGTCACTCTGCACAACATTTCCTAAAGTGTTTGTTGCAATGTGTATACAAGTTTGTGATGAAGGATCGGTCCGTGCTACAGTTTGGTATCTGTTCCACAAGCACACAATAACAACAGCGTGTGAAGGGGTCGGTCAACACCCGGACCTACTCCATGTTGTCACACAACTACTTAGTCACTCTGCACAACATTTCCGAAAGTGTTTGCTGCAATGTGTATACAAGTTTGTGATGAAGGATCGGTCCGTGCTTCAGTTTGGGATCTGTTCCACAAGCACACAATAACAACAGTGTGTGAAGGGGTCGGCCAACACCCGGACCTACTCCATGTTGTCACACAACTACATAGTCACTCTGCACCACATTTCCGAAAGTGTTTGTTGCAATGTGTATACAAGTTTGTGATGAAGGATCGGTCCGTGCTTCAGTTTGGGATCTGTTCCACTAGCACACAATAACAACAGTGTGTGAAGGGGTCGGCCAACACCCGGACCTACTCCATGTTGTCACACAACTACATAGTCACTCTGCACCACATTTCCGAAAGTGTTTGTTGCAATGTGTATACAAGTTTGTGATGAAGGATCGGTCCGTGCTTCAGTTTGGGATCTGTTCCACTAGCACACAATAACAACAGCGTGTGAAGGGGTTGGTCAACACCCGGACCTACTCCATGTTGTCACACAACTACTTAGTCACTCTGCACAACATTTCCGAAAGTGTTTGCTGCAATGTGTATACAAGTTTGTGATGAAGGATCGGTCCGTGCTTCAGTTTGGGATCTGTTCCACAAGCACACAATAACAACAGCGTGTGAAGGGGTTGGTCAACACCCGGACCTACTCCATGTTGTCACACAACTACTTAGTCACTCTGCACAACATTTCCTAAAGTGTTTGCTGCAATGTGTATACAAGTTTGTGATGAAGAATCGGTCCGTGCTCTAGTTTGGGATCTGTTCCACTAGCACACAATAACAACAGCGTGTGAAGGGGTTGGTCAACACCCGGTCCTACTCCATGTTGTCACACAACTACTTAGTCACTCTGCACAACATTTCCTAAAGTTTTTGCTGCAATGTGTATAAAAGTTTGTGATGAAGGATCGGTCCGTGCTTCAGTTTGGGATTTGCTCCACTACCACACAACAACAACAGCGTGTGAAGGGGTCGGTCAACACCCGGACCTACTCCATGTTGTCACACAACTACTTAGTCACTCTGCACAACATTTCCGAAAGTGTTTGTTGCAATGTGTATACAAGTTTGTGATGAAGGATCGGTCCGTGCTACAGTTTGGGATCTGTTCCACAAGCACACAATAACAACAGCGTGTGAAGGGGTCGGTCAACACCCGGACCTACTCCATGTTGTCACACAACTACTTAGTCACTCTGCACAACATTTCCGAAAGTGTTTGCTGCAATGTGTATACAAGTTTGTGATGAAGGATCGGTCCGTGCTTCAGTTTGGGATCTGTTCCACAAGCACACAATAACAACAGCGTGTGAAGGGGTTGGTCAACATCCGGACCTACTCCATGTTGTCACACAACTACTTAGTCACTCTGCACAACATTTCCGAAAGTGTTTGCTGCAATGTGTATACAAGTTTGTGATGAAGGATCGGTCCGTGCTTCAGTTTGGGATCTGTTCCACAAGCACACAATAACAACAGCGTGTGAAGGGGTCGGTCAACACCCGGACCTACTCCATGTTGTCACACAACTACTTAGTCACTCTGCACAACATTTCCGAAAGTGTTTGCTGCAATGTGTATAAAAGTTTGTGATGAAGGATCGGTCCGTGCTTCAGTTTGGGATCTGTTCCACTAGCACACAATAACAACAGCGTGTGAAGGGGTTGGTCAACATCCGGACCTACTCCATGTTGTCACACAACTACTTAGTCACTCTGCACAACATTTCCGAAAGTGTTTGCTGCAATGTGTATACAAGTTTGTGATGAAGGATCGGTCCGTGCTTCAGTTTGGGATCTGTTCCACAAGCACACAATAATCAGCCCGATTCTTTTTCTCATCTATGTCAACGACATAGGGTCATCGCTAATGCATGGGCAACTCATTCAGTACGCAGATGACACGACCCTTTTATTCAGAAACAAATTAACACCGATCCTTGAACAACAAGCTTTTTTTGATTTAAACAATTGTGTCCAATATTTCAACAGTCTCAATCTTGAAGTAAACCCCTCAAAATGTAATGTTTTGTCATTTTCGTTGCGACCATATGATGACATGGAGAGACCACTCATTTGGCTGGCAGATAAACGGTTAGATGAGACTGTTAGTTCAAAATTCTTGGGAATACACCTGGATCGAGGGTTGACCTGGAATTCGCACATGGACCATATTTGCTCCAAATTGTCCTCAGGCATTTATGTTTTGAGGACGTTAGCAAAATTCTGCCCAATTCAAGTTCTAATGACGGCCTATTACGGTTTGATTTACCCCCATCTCACCTACGGTGTGGTGCTGTGGGGAGCTTCTGCAAACAATCAGTTTAGCAGAGCATTTAAATTGCAAAAACAAGCGGTTCGCATTGTTGCACAATTAAAGTTCAGAGAAACCTGCAAAGAAACATTTAAAAAATTGCAACTGTTGACATTGCCTAGCCTTTACATACTGGAGACAACCCTATTTAGCATATCCAAAAGCGTTATGACAAGTGGTCGGGACATACATACACACGACACAAGAGGCAGAAACAACTACCGAACTAGGAATCACAGGACGGTAGTCCACGAACGCTTGCCCTCACACGCAGGTGTTCGTTTTGTCAACAAGTTGCCGGATTCAATTAAGAATGCCCCAACGCTCAAGGCGTTAAAAACTCGTCTCAAACGCTGTTTAGCGTCTCATGCATTTTATAGTGTGGACGAGTTTATGGCATACAACTGGGAGACCGCATAATCAGAAGACTGACAACCGGTGTCGGAAGTGGGGATTTGGTATGAGTGACTATGAGTGCAACAGTAAATGATGTATGTTTTGACAGAGGCTTTTATGTGGGATGTATGTTTTAGATTTTTATATAGGGATGACGTTTGCTATACATTTTTGTAATGTCCTTGCAAATAAATATTTGATTTGATTTGATTTGACAATAACAACAGCGTGTGAAGGGGTCGGTCAACACCCGGACCTACTCCATGTTGTCACACAACTACTTAGTCACTCTGCACAACATTTCCGAAAGTGTTTGCTGCAATGTGTATACAAGTTTGTGATGAAGGATCGGTCCGTGCTTCAGTTTGGGATTTGCTCCACTACCACACAACAACAACAGCGTGTGAAGGGGTCGGCCAACACCCGGACCTACTCCATGTTGTCACACAACTACTTAGTCACTCTGCACAACATTTCCCAAAGTGTTTGATGCAATATGTATACAAGTTTGTGATGAAGGATCGGTCCGTGCTTCAGTTTGGGATCTGTTCCACAAGCACACAATAACAACAGCGTGTGAAGGGGTCGGTCAACACCCGGACCTACTCCATGTTGTCACACAACTACTTAGTCACTCTGCACAACATTTCCTAAAGTGTTTGTTGCAATGTGTATACAAGTTTGTGATGAAGGATCGGTCCGTGCTTCAGTTTGGGATCTGTTCCACTACCACACAACAACAACAGCGTGTGAAGGGCAACACCCGGTCCTACTCCGTGTTCTGACACAACTACAAGTCAGTTTATACTATTTTTATTTTATAAAGTTCATTGAAACCTTTGTGACATTATATCTGAAGATGGCATAATTATGCTGAAATGATCATTATACACATCACAACAAATTTGAACTGTTGACAGAGGTAATTTATTTTATATAATCTTAAAACAATTAGGGGCTAAATAAACAGTTTTTGAATACAAGTCACCCCGCAGCATTTTCCCCAAAGTTTTTTAGTTAATTGAACATGTCGTTATTGATTTTAAATAGAATTTCAAGGGCTCCTATACATGAAAAATACTGATAGGTGGAATAACATTGGCAATAACTCAAATATAAAAGGTTGAAATACACTGTACACAATGTATATGTAAAGTAAGATTAAACCAGGATTTTAATATTGATAACAACAACAACTATCTTCAAATGTCTCTTGCAAGCTTTTATCCTTTTGGCTGTTGATGTGTATATTTATTTTTGTTTTGATCTGTTTTCCAACCAGAAGTTATTTTTGTTAGTGAAAGCACGTTTTTAACAACAATGGTATTATCGATAAACCTAGACATATGTAGCGACATAATCGTTAAAATTTGTTTAGCTTATGTTAAATTTAACTTAAGTGAAAATTTATTTTATAACATTTTCTCTTTGTATTCGTTTAGTACTTAAAAGTTTCAGTTCTGGCCTAAAATAGTATTTTAGCATGTTTAGTATTACTACGCCACAAAGGTACTAAGCTGAGATGATAATTGTTAATTCATTTTAGTATATTTATAGTTTCTCGAATATATCACGACGTATTGGTAGAAACACAATACAAAGGAACGCTACACATTACATGTTAACTATAATATAAGTACTAATACTACTTGGTAGTCTACTAAATACTAAGGTGACCGATTTCGTTAAACCATGTTTAAACTCCTCAGACCAGAGGGATCGATGGTGAGTGGAGGAATGATTCCTTTGGGATACCCTCTGGTCTGAGGAGATTAAACCACGTTAACCTCCTCAGACCAGAGGGATCGATGGTGAGTGGAGGAATGATTCCTTTGGGATACCCTCTGGTCTGAGGAGGTTAAACCACGTTAACCTCCTCAGACCAGAGGGATCGATGGTGAGTGGAGGAATGATTCCTTTGGGATACCCTCTGGTCTGAGGAGGTTAAACCACGTTAACCTCCTCAGACCAGAGGGATCGATGGTGAGTGGAGGAATGATTCCTTTGGGATACCCTCTGGTCTGAGGAGATTAAACCACGTTAACCTCCTCAGACCAGAGGGATCGATGGTGAGTAGAGGAATGATTCCTTTGGGATATCCTCTGGTCTGAGGAGTTTAAACCACGTTAACCTCCTCAGACCAGAGGGATCGATGGTGAGTAGAGGAATGATTCCTTTGGGATATCCTCTGGTCTGAGGAGGTTAAACCACGTTAACCTCCTCAGACCAGAGGGATCGATGGTGAGTGGAGGAATGATTCCTTTGGGATATCCTCTGGTCTGAGGAGATTAAACCACGTTAACCTCCTCAGACCAGAGGGATCGATGGTGAGTGGAGGAATGATTCCTTTGGGATATCCTCTGGTCTGAGGAGGTTAAACCACGTTAACCTCCTCAGACCAGAGGGATAGATGGTGAGTGGAGGAATGATTCCTTTGGGATATCCTCTGGTCTGAGGAGGTTAAACCACGTTAACCTCCTCAGACCAGAGGGATCGATGGTGAGTGGAGGAATGATTCCTTTGGGATATCCTCTGGTCTGAGGAGGTTAAACCACGTTAACCTCCTCAGACCAGAGGGATCGATGGTGAGTGGAGGAATGATTCCTTTGGGATATCCTCTGGTCTGAGGAGGTTAAACGTGGTTTACCGAAATCGATGATATTTTGTACAAATTGCACTTATATTATAGCAAGTTTGTTTTGTATGACGTCCACTTGTTTTGTATCTCATTTATTACTATCGAGATGGTCGTCTGTTTATAGTTATAACAATTTTAATCTTTACTTTCTGTCATATGCGTTGGCATAGAGAAAGTATTGTGAAAAAATTTAGAAGTTGGTCTAAAAATCCATTTTAGGGTCCCCTGAACCCACAACAGTGGTTTTTGAAAAAAAAAAAATTATAACTGTACGTAACTTATGTGTTTCTTTTTGGGTGTATGAGACTAATCGGATGGGTAAATTTTTATTAAATTTGGTTTGTAGGTGTATTAAGATAATATCTCCAGATAATTTTATATTTTTTGAAATTTTATTTTTTTTTTAATTTAATGGGCAAAAAGCACACAAAAATGGAATTTTCTCAAAAACTACTCTAATGGATTTGTTCATACGTATTTTCAGAAAATATGTGAATTATAATTAAATATATTTTAGTAGAAACCGGATGTCTCTGACTTGACTAGTTTTTGGGCTATGCAAAAAAAAAAAAAAAAAAAAAAAAAAAAAAAAAAAAAAAACAGTTGGGAATCAAACTGGTAGTTTTCAATGTTTAGATTTTTAAGTGTTTAATATAGGAAAAGGTTTATGCAGATTCTTTGGAACCATTTTTTATAATACAATAATAATATTTTACTACGTAACGTTTATCCGTATTCTGTTGTCTATGTAAATCCGTGTACGTGAGGACCTAGTCTCCCGGACTACCAGCTTATCACTTGCTCCCGTGACGTGTTCCCGGTGATCCCGGCTCTCCGTTCCAATCTCGCAGGATCCGAAACAATTACCCTCGCAAGGTTTGTGCCGTGCATGTTGAATTCAATCCGTCGACGACGGGGGCACCCCCAAAACCGCTTATTGATCTAGTGGTGGTCTCGGAGCGGGGGAAAGAAATTAGAGCTAATGTTTTCTTGCAGCCGGCTATTAATCTTCTGTATTAGACAAACTGATTCTCAAAGCTCGAGGGAAATTGGTTTTGCGTGTAAGCCCTGTCTTCGACGTAATCGCCATCGACTGTTGCTCCGACCGACTGTGCATTTAATGTGGGTTTCTCTTCCCAAAACTAGAGAGGTTTTGTACATTTAATATAGTATTTGTAGTCAATACCACTGTACGTGTACGTGTGGGTAGGCAAATACCGATATACGTGTATGGGTGGGTGGGTGGGTCATACCATTTAACGTAAGTGGGTCGGCGGGAGGGTCATTACCACTGGACGTAGACGTGTATTGGTGGGGAGGGGGGGGGGTGATTTTCTCAACTTAAAGTTAATACGGAATTGGTAAAATAGTTAATTTCGATTCTAGTTGTTTTCAATAAACGTTTTCCATTACATAATCGACTTAAAATAAATTGTTCCAAAGAATTGGCATAAACATTACCCCATATTAAACCCTTAAAAAATCATAGTTTTGAAAATTACTAGTTTGATTCCCAAATATGTTTTTTTGCTATAACTTAAAAACTAGTCAAGTTAGAGACATGTGGTTTTTACTAAACAGTTTTAAATTTTAATTCACATATTTCCTGGAATTTTAATCGAAGTCGTTAGAGCAGTTTTTGAGAACATTTTTTTGTTTTTTGTACATAAAAATAAAAAAAAAAACCTAAAATTTCAAAAAAGTTAAAAAATGGTTTGAGGTATTGGCTAAATACACCTACCTACATACGAAAATTCATTAAATTGATCCATCCGTTTGGTGTCCAGCGAACTGCACATACACACAGACGGAAAAAATTGTTTTCCCAAAAGAACACTTTTGGGTTTTCAGACCAACTTTAAAAAAATGTTTAGACAATCACAATTATTGTTCTATGCTAACTCGTATGGGAGAAAGTAAAATGTTATTTTGAAGCAGATACTTTCGGTTAGCAACTGATTAACTATGATTCAGTTAATGTCTAATTACGAGTATTTATTGTGTCTGCGAAAATTGTTATGCTTTTATCAAAGTAATAAATTCTTATATTTATTCATGTGATCAGTTATTATAGTTTGATGGATCTTTGTGTTTTTACGTAACTTAGTTGCTTATTTTTCATAGTTATGTGGAAGGCTTGTTGCATTGGTTTTTATTATTACACATATTCTCTTTGTTATCGATGCAGGGGAAGGAAGGGATCAACTTGCTGGGCTGGCAAGTGCGGGTTTGGTGCCAACTTGCAATTTCCCAGCGATGATCTTCATATGGGGCTGTTGTTTGTATTAGTGGCGTGTTATCCTCCGACACCTTCCCCCTCGTGGGGGTGCTTGTTTGTTCCCGAACCAATCACATTCTGCGCTGTTTACATTACTCGCTCGGTACAGTTGCGATAAAAATACCGGCGCGCCCGACAAACAGGTTATGGGAAATTAAAAACGGTCTTTGTCGTCGATTGTTGAATGTAATATCCGCCCATTTATCTGATTGGGAAATCCCATTCGCGCAGTTCCCTGTACACACTTCATTATCTTTTCTTGGGAAAAAGCGCGAGGGGAACAATCTGCTGGAATCGTTAGTGTTACCAGTATATGATTATAAAATATTATGTTTGCGTTGAAGTGGATAAATGAGGACTAAATAGGCATAATTTCCTAACAAATACGGTATTTTTAATTTCAATTTACTTCCTGTATTTCCCCCTGATTATTATAAAAATTTCATTGGAGTACCATTAAAGGATTAAAGAGGTTTGATTTTTAATTTTTAAACAGTTGTCGATATTCAAGGCGCAGTGCTGTTACCCAGCTACTTGGGGACAAAGAGTTAAGGAGATTGTAGGCGATAAGTTCTATGCTCGTCCCTCTTAATATCGACTCGGCGACCACTCAAATGGTTGCCATCGAAGTGGACACAACTAGTGAAGTTGTCGGCACAGGTGGTGCAATGCTGTAACCCACCAGTGCCGACCACCACTTTAGGAGATTGTAGGTGATAGGATCAATGCTCGTTTCTCTTAATACCGACACGGCAATGGTTACTATCGACGTGGACACTACTAGACAACGTGGACACTACTAGAGAAATCTGGGGTGTCCATGTTGGATGGTAGGTAAGGTTCAAATGTTGTTTAGCGAAGAGAACTGAGTGTCAAGCTTGTCAGTTAGCTGAAAATCAAACCAACACTACGTGGTTCGGATTCACGTAAAGCTGTAGGTCCCTTAGTTGCCCTTGTGGGCTATTAATAAATGGCTCTTTCTGAGGAGCAGTCGACTTTAGGTAGTAACAATGACTACACTCGTTCTTCTGGAACATTTATGGCGATCCGACCCATAGACGACCAGCAGTGTTCAGTGCAAGGCGAATGACTGGTAACAACTTCATTACATTCAACCCGTGCTAAATCAAAATATCTCCAACCCTTTATGAAATACATTCATTAAACAGTTTAAATGTGTTCTGTACAATCTGATAGCGTAACAATATTGAAGGGCCGATTAATTCGGAATTTTGTACATTATGTTGTACAAAATGTATATTGTACAACATATAACGTATTGTTGGGCCCTACAGGGTCCTAAATAAATAAGGCGATTCCACTTCTGGTTACTAATTGCTAACTTTATTTACAAGTTTTGAATTACACACTATGAAATATTTACAAACTTAATTGATCACTTAGGCACTACAATTAAGCACTAATATTTACAACAATTTATATTACATGTCACACTGGCCACCTGGTGTCCAACACTGCTCGGTACTGTCACTACACTGTAACTGTCACATCCACTGGAGCTGACTCACTGTCAGGTCGGCGGCGGCCGAAGGGTGTTTTTATATGACCCGTAGGTGGAAGCCCAGAAGATTCTGGAGGCTACGTGGGGTTTGCGCCACGTAGTGTTTGCGACCTCCCTAAGATGTTACCGTGTGGTTTGCGCCCAAGATAATTAGGCACATTTTCCTCGTTTGTTATACACCTACAACCGACTGATTTCACTGTCGTCAATGACTAACCTAACCTAACCTAACCTAACCTAACCTAACCTAAGGGTAATGAGATAAAACCCTTGACTCTAAATGTTTAGAGTCAAGGATAAAACGGACTACTTTTTAAGTCTCTAACAACAAGGAAAATGTGCCTAATTATCTTGGGCGCAAACCCCACGGTAACATCTTGAGGAGGTCGCAAACCCCACGAGCGCATCTCCCACGACACCGATTCTGGAACTGGCGATGGTGAACCTGGAGAACAATCTAGAACTTCTCGACTCCAACTCAGGAATGTCCTCGTTTCACCCACAGGCGAATCTGCCACTCTAGTCCTTCCTGGAAGACCGGACAGGTACTCGCGTAGGGAGTAATCCTTAACGATATGTTCAAATGTGCGTTTAACAGGTTGCTTTCGGATGATCTCTATTTAGAAAAGTCTTCATGTACTTTACAGTAATCAGATGGGTAAAACCAACCGCCTAAATGCAATCAAAGAATCAATTGTCACAGCAGTGGCTTACTTATATCTTACTTCGTTTACTAAAATAATTCAATAAATCATAGAGAGTACGTTTTTAGTAATACTCTGTCGGCATAGCACAAAGGAATGGTACATAACAATCGAACACAACAATGCACGTCAAATATTTCATTATGAGCTGTGTTTACAATGGAGTCTACAATGAGGATGGAGTTATGTAAAGGGTTCAGTTCAACTAATGTAATAAAGGGAATAAAAGGGTTCACTGTATTTTGCAAAATATTCCTTATTATTAATAAATATCTCGTAACAATCGACTACTCATAATAATATACGGCGATCGCTAGATAGGTCAAGTGAACAAGTGTTACTGCTTTGTTTTTTTTTCTTTTTCTCTTGAAGATATTTCAAATATTTGATACTGCTGTTTAAAATAAATACATATTTACATATTGTAGATAATGTAGATAAACCATGAGATATACAGGGTGTTCCCAAACTACGTTCCAAAACTTAAGTTTATGATTCATTGGGTAAAACCATTGATTTTATACACAAATAGATTTCCCATCCAATGTTAAATGTTGTCCAATATCAGCTGTTTTTGTGGTCCATTGTGGAGCGCTACTGTAGTCCCATGTAAATATAATGCAGTTTAAAACAGCTATGGTTGCGGGCCTCATTAACTAACAAAATTACTGCCACAAATATTCCTATTAGATGGTTTATTTATTGTAGGTTTATATAATCAATGGTAAAACTAAGTAAAAATATTCCAATACGTATATAGCTCCTAATATGCTTAGTTTTAAATATGACGGTCATTTTCGTATTTTCATTTAATGATGAGTAGGCCTAATTGCATAACCCTTACAATACAGTGCTCAAATTTGGAATAAAGGTACCAGTTATGCCTTTTTTTAAGAGTGTAACAATATTATTTTATTATGTTCAATATTTTTAAAATGGTGGCACTTAAAAACTTGTATTATAAATTGCGCAAAGTTGTGTCATCTTAGAAAAACTGCGCATGATATAAAAAGAGCTGAAAATGTAACATATATCAAGTCCCAGTTGATTAAAATATGTTAATAAATAAAGTAGTGACACTTATTTAGACAATATTATGTATGCTCTGTTTCATTTTATTAGACGTTGAATTGCTGGTGTTAAATGAATATCATATCATCTGATGAAGCTAATATTAAACAGCTTATATTTAAGCATTTGCATTACAGATTACTCATTGCTGACAAATTAAATTATGATATGTGAATAGTTTCTGTTAGTTCTAGTACAATATTGTTGTTCCATGACTGATTTTCATTGTTGCCTGAATGAACTAACAGAGCATACATCGTATTGCCTAAATTAGCGCTACTCCTTTATTTATTAACGGATTTTATCAAACTAGGGCTTGTTAGATTTGTTATTAAATTTTAAAACTGTTTTGTATACTGTTCAATTTTTCTACGTCTGCGCTTTTCTGCGCAATTTGCAATTAAAGGTTTTAAGTGCCACAATTTAAAAAACCATAATTTGTACCTTCATTCCAAATTTGTAAGGCACTGTATTGTAAGGAGTTATGAAATTACATATAATTTAATGGAAATAAAAAAAATGGCTGCCATATTGAAAACAAAGCATATTAGGAACTATATGTATAGAAACAATTTTTCTCATTTTTACTAAATGAATCATAACCTGGGTTTTGGAACGTAGTTCGGGAACACCCTGCATACAAGCTAAACCCGGCTACGTTTTGGAACGTAGTTCGGGAACACCCTGCATACAAGCTAAACCCGGCTACGTTTTGGAACGTAGTTCGGGAACACCCTGCATACAAGCTAAACCTGGCTACGTTTTGGAACGTAGTTCGGGAACACCCTGCATACAAGCTAAACCTGGCTACGTTTTGGAACGTAGTTCGGGAACACCCTGCATACAAGCTAAACCCGGCTACGTTTTGGAACGTAGTTCGGGAACACCCTGCATACAAGCTAAACCCGGCTACGTTTTGGAACGTAGTTCGGGAACACCCTGCATACAAGCTAAACCCGGCTACGTTTTGGAACGTAGTTCGGGAACACCCTGCATACAAGCTAAACCCGGCTACGTTTTGGAACGTAGTTCGGGAACACCCTGCATACAAGCTAAACCCGGCTACGTTTTGGAACGTAGTTCGGGAACACCCTGCATACAAGCTAAACCCGGCTACGTTTTGGAACGTAGTTCGGGAACACCCTGCATACAAGCTAAACCCGGCTACGTTTTGGAACGTAGTTCGGGAACACCCTGCATACAAGCTAAACCCGGCTACGTTTTGGAACGTAGTTCGGGAACACCCTGCATACAAGCTAAACCCGGCTACGTTTTGGAACGTAGTTCGGGAACACCCTGCATACAAGCTAAACCCGGCTACGTTTTGGAACGTAGTTCGGGAACACCCTGCATACAAGCTAAACCCGGCTACGTTTTGGAACGTAGTTCGGGAACACCCTGCATACAAGCTAAACCCGGCTACGTTTTGGAACGTAGTTCGGGAACACCCTGCATACAAGCTAAACCCGGCTACGTTTTGGAACGTAGTTCGGGAACACCCTGCATACAAGCTAAACCCGGCTACGTTTTGGAACGTAGTTCGGGAACACCCTGCATACAAGCTAAACCCGGCTACGTTTTGCTGCGGCTTTGTCTGATATTGACTATTTTAGACTAAAGTTGTTAGAAAAGTTAAGATTGATTGTTTACTGGACGTTTTCTTAAATAAACTAACTTACATTTGTTTTTATAAATAAACAATCACAGTATCACTTCTTCAGCATTGACGTATATTATCATTTGTGAAATGAATGTAGGTCGGTAAATACTTGACTGCCCTGTTCCTGTTTACAATTTCAAGAACTAAATGTATAAAGAACACTTTTTTATGTAAATAAATGTTGTGTAAACATTTCAAATTACTCCATTTACTACTTTCTTGTTTTGTGTACACAAACGTACGGAAGTTTGATTTTTATGTGTAAATAGATTTGTTGCGAATGGCATAAAAATAGTGTTGTTTTAGTTTTAAGTCTAAATCATAAAACATAATTCTTTCATAATTCATTCATATAAACACCGATCAATGCGCGATGTGACTCAGTGGCTACGGTTTCGGACGGTGATATGCACTGTCCTGGGTTCGAATCCCAAACTGAGCTAACGATCTGTAATTCACTCGTTGAATGAAGTTCGTGCACACATATGCACGACCATGTGAACAAGCAAGTAAAGTTTAAAGTAAAAAAATCATTTAAAAGTTCAACTGTATAAATTGTTTGTAACCAAACTTGCGTGGATATAAAGATTACATGTACGCTGTACATTTTCAAACTATTGTGAAATGAAATGAACCGATCGTAGTTATAATGTTAAATTAAACATAAGACAAATATATAATGAAGTCCTAACGTTAGAAATAAGTTTTAGATAACAAACGAACAGTTATAGTAATAGTGTTGCCTATATACACGTCGGTGGTATTCAAATTAAAACAGTGTGGCGTTGTTGCGGCATGTTAAAAGTGGAGTAAACGTCTTGACATGTGTGCGGAGACTCAATTTGTAATGTAATAGAGTCTGATGCGATACGGGCCGGAAATATAATCTGGCGTCTCGGGCTTTATGCCTCTCAGTGCACAATGTTATTATATCATTACATCTCTCGCGTCAAATAATGTCACTCTGTACTCTATTTACCGCGCGTCATGTGTTCCCCACTAATACGGGCTGTCATGTTAGTTCATAAATACGAAGAACATCCTTTTGCAATTTCCGATGAATAAAGCAGTCTTCACGATGCGTTTGAAGTTAATTTAATATCTCAAGTGCCAGACTGAACTAGCATAATTGACTACGTAAACAAGAAGACTTCCTGTCATATGATTCCCGGTTTTCGTGTTTGGTGAAATTAGTTCTTGTTCTGACTTCAAAGGTGGCGCCAGAGGTCTCCTTCTCTTTGCCTCTCTCTAAGACACGATGAAGTGACTAGTAGTTCGAACAAACCCTGGTATCGAACGCTGAAACTAACAGCCTCACGATCACGCATCCTCGAACAACAAACACATGTGGTTCTTTTGAGCCCATTCGCGAATAATTGTTATCAATAATGTTACTTGAATGTATTGCCTAAGTAGGCCTATCAAGCTGTAAATCTGAACTAGTATCGTAAATGTAATGTCTGAACACTATTGTGGACCATACCAATTTTTGAAAGCTTCACTCCTTTTTGTGCAGTGGGTTACGGCGGGTAACTTCTGGTTGCTCGGTCAATTGGGAGGCCCCCAGACAGTGCAATAGTTTCCTAGGATGGCAGTCAATTAGCGGCGCTAGAAGATTCTAGCACGAAGGTCGGGACCCGTTCAGATCACACCTTTGGTATTTTATGGATTGAAACAGCACCTTTAAAATAGACATCCCTCGGCCGACTAGTGATTGTCAATCTACAGTCTTCAGCATGGAGTTGAAGACTTGTGGCAGAAAAGTAATAATTATTCAACAGTAACAGTTCAAAAACCATAGAAAACCATTCAACACTAACTTAGATTCACCGTCACTTAACTTCATCTATAGAAAGATAACTTTGTCCCGCATCAAACGCCAGAAAGTAGATCCATTGCTCACTTGTATCAGATCATAGCTACACTGTCGTCCTAACATATTTAGTCTGTTGCCAGACATATTGGGGATAGTAATCTCCGACGTGTCCTCTCCATGTCTTCCTCCCCATTTAATGATCACAACGTTTTTATTGCCGCAGTCCTGTTGCTTACTGCCCATAAAACCACCCTTCCGCTCTCTCGCCTGGCCGTTACTCACTGATTGAAGTTGTCTCTCCGATTTCATATACCTGTAGTATGCTGTACTACCTGTTTATCTCTAGTTGAATCAACTTTGATGGCAAGTTTGACTCTCATCTACCTATAGGGTTATCAGTTTTGCATTTATAACTTTATCCAACCATTGAACAATAGACACTCATGCAACGCATTTGCTGTAGACGTGTTCCTGTGCTGCTATCTAATGGTGAACTGTCCCAAATAAGCACTAGGACGAGTGTTTCGCGTACTCTTAGTTCAGCTATCAGTGACATCAGCGTATGCTAGGTGGAGAGAGATGGGGACCTGGCGCTACCTGTGAAAACAGAACATGAACTAATTTCGCCGAACAGGAAAACCGGCTTCACGGGACCCAAATATGAGCGGACAGTCTTTTGTTTTTTTTAGTTAGTGGCTGAATTGACTTATAGTGAACAATATCCATAATGAACAGTATCCATTTATATCTCGGAGACATGTATTAAGGGAGGAAATTTAACTGTTTTATCTCACCGCCCATCTTACAACCGTGATAGTGGCCCACACGCCCACCCATACATTTACAGTGGTACTGACCCACCCACCCATACACGTACGGTAGTATTGACCCACCCACCCAACCATACACGTACAGTGATACTGACCCACCCACCCACCCATACATCATGGCCTTTGTTTGGGATAGGACTTATTACTATTATTAAGTGATTGTGATAACGGTATGTACTTTGTAAAAATGCAACGGATAAAAAAATGTAATGAATAACTTACGATTTGTGTGTTATAGTCACATTTGTTTGCAATGGTCACATTTGTTTGTAATAGTCATATTTTGATTGTTTTTTTGTTTGTATGTAAGTTTCAAATTTTCACTGTTAATGGTTTAAATCGCTATTGTGATATATATTTATTTTTTTTCCGTATTGTACTTTTAAATAATATGATATTTCGTAAGATGCGGTCAGGTTGTAGAGAGGGCTTCGCAGCCATAACTTCGCGTTTTGGGAAATTAAAGACCTTTTTCCATTTTATTTCATATATTGGAGGCTTAATGCATAGAATAATTGACTATATTGTATTGAATTGACCTGTTGTCTTGAAATTGTATGCCATGTAATATTGAATTTAAGTTATCCTCCTGAATCCCTTTGTACTTATATAAGTACACATTTTCTGTAGTGGTTTGTATAAGTACAAACCACTACAAAGTATGATTAGGGGTTTGTAGTAGTGAAAGCTTAAGGCCCTTCTATAAGTTCATGTAGAAAGGTCTTGAGTCCTAAGAAAACAATATGTTCAAAAAAGAAAAAAATACCATGCTGCCATCTGTTGCCTAACATAGCAACTATTAGAGATCCGAGTTATTTTTCGAACAATGTGACCTTTTATAAGGACATTAAGCGTTTAGTACTATAAACGGGAATTTCCGTTCAGGACTCAGGGACATGTTGCTTTGTGTACTTGTATAAGGACATAAGGCTTTAAAGACTACAAACAGTAATTTATAGCCAGGACTCAGGAGGATATGTAAGAATAATTGCTTTATGAAACTATCCTAGTTCTCTGCCTGCAGTAAACCTTTTTATCAGTTGCCTGTTAAAGTTTCGTTTAAATATACTCTTCCTACTAGTTCCAAACTCACTCAAATTTAAACGTTAAATTTACATAAACGCAACAATAGAAATGCCCCCATGTAAATAATCATTGATCTTTTTTTTCCAACTCTTATGTGTAGAACTTAGAGAAAAGCCACACGAAGAAATTTTAATGAAAATTTCTTCGCCTAGTTTTAAAAAATAGATGAAAATAAAAACTTCAAACATTTCAACATTCAAATATTTATATATTTTTTCTATAAAACTAATTAAGAATTCACAAAGCAATTCCAACGTGCAATTCCATTCTCGGTCAAATGCAATTTGTTTGGGAACAGATCCGTTAAAAATAACTGTTTAATTCGGATACGCGTGGTCGTAGGTTCGGTTAGAAAATAACATTGTTCTTATGGGAATAAAACCATCATGGCAACATCCTCCGACAGCCTCTGCATAATCTTTAAGTCAAAAAGAAGGATGCGTAAATAGTTTGTTTAAATTACGATACAATATAGGATTACTACTGAAATAAAACAAGGTTAAAATCAATTAAAATAAATTAACTAACTTCATTTCATATAATTTATAATCGTAATACACCTCGAGTTACAACTTTTTTCAAACCATAATGGTAATTATTTTTATAAAAACCGTCTTTCCTTTTGGCGTGGATACGAGCTAAATGTGTTTGTCTCATTATACATTACATCCAGTTAATTAATTAGGTATTTAATAAAGCTTTGTGTACGTACACCGTGTCCGTGGTTCAAGGTTGTGTGGCAACCACATTACATTCTGTGACCGTGACATTGGTGGCTTAGTTTTCACTATGATTTATCTGTAGGGTTTTTTCGCTGAAACCAAATTATTTCAATAAAAGGGGGGATTGTGTAAACATTTAGCAAGCACTTAAAAATATCGAAAATCCCGCTGTCCAGTAAATTAATTACTCGCCCTTCAATCCAAACCGATCGTTAAAGGGGAGCGTTATTATTGCGTCCCGGAAAGAACGGCATCTGGCCACTGTTCAGTGTTCACCTGGTGTATTATTTTTGTTACAAAATTTAACCGTATTATAATAAAATTACAAGTAAATATGCACTTTTTTAACTGTAGATAACGTTACTTTGTGTTTTTACCATCAAAATTCAAATATACGACCTGTTCGATTGTTAGACATAAATTTTATGTAAATCTACGTTTTATGTTCGAACATGAAAATCAGGCGTTTCTATGAGTTCTAACCATGGATGAGGGTTAGTTAGCAAACGAATGTACATCATGATAGTTCAACGAAAATAATCCAACCATGGAACGAAATGAAAGAAGAATTTAATTTATTCATTGCTAAAGCCTCCTGAGCTGATATATATATATATATATATATATATATATATATATATATATAAATATATATAACAAATAATAAGATTAACGTACCTTTTGTCGTCTTCAGCTACAAAATCCTATTTTTATTTATTGGATTACCGGTTTCAGAGTAAAAACTCCATGTTCACATCCATTGTACGTTGTCAAAAGTAGAATTTAAATATAAAGCTAAATGTTGATTGTTACTCCTAGCTAGGAAAACGTGGTGCTAACACGTAGGTAAAGCAGCGTTTATTGAACTAACTGAATAATGAATAATGAATAATGACTATGTATAATGAATAACTATCACCTCCAGTTTGGTGATACTATGTAGTATAGATAATTGAACGTGGCTTATCAGTATTCACATGAGGTATTGCCACTAACACGTAGGTAATGCGGCGTATGTTGAGCTATCACCTCCAGTTCGGTGATACTCTGTGGTATAGATAATTGAACGTGACTTATCAGTATTCACGTGAGGTATTGCCACTAACACGTAGGTAATGCGGCGTATGTTGAGCTATCACCTCCAGTTCGGTGATACTCTGTGGTATAGATAATTGAACGTGGCTTATTAGTATTCACATGCGGTATTGCCACTAACACGTAGGTAATGTGGCGTATATTGAGCTATCACCTCCAGTTCGGTGATACTCTGTGGTATAGATAATTGAACGTGACTTATTAGTATTCACGTGAGGTATTGCCACTAACACGTAGGTAATGTGGCGTATATTGAGCTATCACCTCCAGTTCGGTGATACTATGTAGTATAGAAAATTGAACGTGGCTTATCAGTATTCACATGCGGTATTGCCACTAACACGTAGGTAATGTGGCGTATATTGAGCTATCACCTCCAGTTCGGTGATACTCTGTGGTATAGATAATTGAACGTGACTTATTAGTATTCACGTGAGGTATTGCCACTAACACGTAGGTAATGTGGCGTATATTGAGCTATCACCTCCAGTTTGGTGATACTATGTAGTATAGAAAATTGAACGTGGCTTATCAGTATTCACATGCGGTATTGCCACTAACACGTAGGTCATGTGGCGTATATTGAGCTATCACCTCCAGTTTGGTGATACTATGTAGTATAGAAAATTGAACGTGGCTTATCAGTATTCACATGCGGTATTGCCACTAACACGTAGGTAATGTGGCGTATATTGAGCTATCACCTCCAGTTCGGTGATACTCTGTGGTATAGATAATTGAACGTGACTTATTAGTATTCACATGCGGTATTGCCACTAACACGTAGGTAATGTGGCGTATATTGAGCTATCACCTCCAGTTCGGTGATACTCTGTGGTATAGATAATTGAACGTGACTTATTAGTATTCACGTGAGGTATTGCCACTAACACGTAGGTAATGTGGCGTATATTGAGCTATCACCTCCAGTTCGGTGATACTCTGTGGTATAGATAATTGAACGTGACTTATTAGTATTCACATGCTGTATTGCCACTAACACGTAGGTAATGTGGCGTATATTGAGCTATCACCTCCAGTTTGGTGATACTATGTAGTATAGAAAATTAAACGTGGCTTATCAGTATTCACATGCGGTATTGCCACTAACACGTAGGTAATGTGGCGTATATTGAGCTATCACCTCCAGTTCGGTGATACTCTGTGGTATAGATAATTGAACGTGACTTATTAGTATTCACATGCGGTATTGCCACTAACACGTAGGTAATGTGGCGTATATTGAGCTATCACCTCCAGTTCGGTGATACTCTGTGGTATAGATAATTGAACGTGACTTATTAGTATTCACGTGAGGTATTGCCACTAACACGTAGGTAATGTGGCGTATATTGAGCTATCACCTCCAGTTCGGTGATACTCTGTGGTATAGATAATTGAACGTGACTTATTAGTATTCACGTGAGGTATTGCCACTAACACGTAGGTAATGTGGCGTATATTGAGCTATCACCTCCAGTTCGGTGATACTCTGTGGTATAGATAATTGAACGTGACTTATTAGTATTCACGTGAGGTATTGCCACTAACACGTAGGTAATGTGGCGTATATTGAGCTATCACCTCCAGTTCGGTGATACTCTGTGGTATAGATAATTGAACGTGACTTATTAGTATTCACGTGAGGTATTGCCACTAACACGTAGGTAATGTGGCGTATATTGAGCTATCACCTCCAGTTCGGTGATACTCTGTGGTATAGATAATTGAACGTGACTTATTAGTATTCACGTGAGGTATTGCCACTAACACGTAGGTAATGTGGCGTATATTGAGCTATCACCTCCAGTTCGGTGATACTCTGTGGTATAGATAATTGAACGTGACTTATTAGTATTCACGTGAGGTATTGCCACTAACACGTAGGTAATGTGGCGTATATTGAGCTATCACCTCCAGTTCGGTGATACTCTGTGGTATAGATAATTGAACGTGACTTATTAGTATTCACGTGAGGTATTGCCACTAACACGTAGGTAATGTAGCGTATATTGAGCTATCACCTCCAGTTCGGTGATACTCTGTAGTATAGATAATTGAACGTGGCTTATCAGTATTCACATGCGGTATTGCCACTAACACGTAGGTAATGTGGCGTATATTGAGCTATCACCTCCAGTTCGGTGATACTCTGTGGTATAGATAATTGAACGTGACTTATTAGTATTCACGTGAGGTATTGCCACTAACACGTAGGTAATGTGGCGTATATTGAGCTATCACCTCCAGTTCGGTGATACTCTGTGGTATAGATAATTGAACGTGACTTATTAGTATTCACGTGAGGTATTGCCACTAACACGTAGGTAATGTGGCGTATATTGAGCTATCACCTCCAGTTCGGTGATACTCTGTGGTATAGATAATTGAACGTGACTTATTAGTATTCACGTGAGGTATTGCCGCTAACACGTAGGTAATGTGGCGTATATTGAGCTATCACCTCCAGTTCGGTGATACTCTGTGGTATTGATAATTGAACGTGGCTTATTAGTATTCATGTGAGGTATTGCCGCTAACACGTAGGTAATGCGGTGTTTATTGAACTAACTATCGCCTCCAGTTCGGTGATACTCTGTGGTATAGATAATTGTACGTGGCTTATCAGTATTCACGTGAGGTATTGCCGCTAACACGTAGGTAATGCGGTGTTTATTGAACTAACTATCGCCTCCAGTTCGGTGATACTCTGTGGTATAGATAATTGAACGTGGCTTATCAGTATTCACGTGAGGTATTGCCGCTAACACGTAGGTAATGCGGTGTTTAGTGAACTAACTATCGCCTCCAGTTCGGTGATACTCTGTGGTATAGATAATTGAACGTGGCTTATCAGTATTCACGTGAGGTATTGCCGCTAACACGTAGGTAATGTGGCGTATATTGAGCTATCACCTCCAGTTCGGTGATACTCTGTGGTATAGATAATTGAACGTGACTTATTAGTATTCACGTGAGGTATTGCCACTAACACGTAGGTAATGTAGCGTATATTGAGCTATCACCTCCAGTTCGGTGATACTCTGTAGTATAGATAATTGAACGTGGCTTATCAGTATTCACATGCGGTATTGCCACTAACACGTAGGTAATGTGGCGTATATTGAGCTATCACCTCCAGTTCGGTGATACTCTGTGGTATAGATAATTGAACGTGACTTATTAGTATTCACGTGAGGTATTGCCACTAACACGTAGGTAATGTGGCGTATATTGAGCTATCACCTCCAGTTCGGTGATACTCTGTGGTATAGATAATTGAACGTGACTTATTAGTATTCACGTGAGGTATTGCCACTAACACGTAGGTAATGTGGCGTATATTGAGCTATCACCTCCAGTTCGGTGATACTCTGTGGTATAGATAATTGAACGTGACTTATTAGTATTCACGTGAGGTATTGCCGCTAACACGTAGGTAATGTGGCGTATATTGAGCTATCACCTCCAGTTCGGTGATATTCTGTGGTATTGATAATTGAACGTGGCTTATTAGTATTCATGTGAGGTATTGCCGCTAACACGTAGGTAATGCGTGTTTATTGAACTAACTATCGCCTCCAGTTCGGTGGTACTCTGTGGTATTGATAATTGAACGTGGCTTATTAGCATTCACGTGAGGTATTGCCGCTAACACGTAGGTAATGCGTGTTTATTGAACTAACTATCGCCTCCAGTTCGGTGGTACTCTGTGGTATTGATAATTGAACGTGGCTTATTAGTATTCACGTGAGGTATTGCCGCTAAGACGTAGGTAATGCGTGTTTATTGAGCTAACTATCGCCTCCAGTTCGGTGGTACTCTGTGGTATTGATAATTGAACGTGGCTTATCAGTATTCACGTTAGGTATTGCCACTAACACGTAGGTAATGTGGCGTATATTGAGCTATCACCTCCAGTTCGGTGATACTCTGTGGTATAGATAATTGAACGTGACTTATTAGTATTCACGTGAGGTATTGCCACTAACACGTAGGTAATGTGGCGTATATTGAGCTATCACCTCCAGTTCGGTGATACTCTGTGGTATAGATAATTGAACGTGACTTATTAGTATTCACGTGAGGTATTGCCACTAACACGTAGGTAATGTGGCGTATATTGAGCTATCACCTCCAGTTCGGTGATACTCTGTGGTATTGATAATTGAACGTGACTTATTAGTATTCACGTGAGGTATTGCCACTAACACGTAGGTAATGTGGCGTATATTGAGCTATCACCTCCAGTTCGGTGATACTCTGTGGTATAGATAATTGAACGTGACTTATTAGTATTCACGTGAGGTATTGCCACTAACACGTAGGTAATGCGGCGTATATTGAGCTATCACCTCCAGTTCGGTGATACTCTGTGGTATTGATAATTGAACGTGGCTTATCAGTATTCACGTGAGGTATTACCGCTAACACGTAGGTAATGCGGTGTTTATTGAACTAACTATCGCCTCCAGTTCGGTGATACTCTGTGGTATTGATAATTGAACGTGGCTTATCAGTATTCACGTTAGGTATTGCCACTAACACGTAGGTAATGTGGCGTATATTGAGCTATCACCTCCAGTTCGGTGATACTCTGTGGTATAGATAATTGAACGTGACTTATTAGTATTCACGTGAGGTATTGCCACTAACACGTAGGTAATGTGGCGTATATTGAGCTATCACCTCCAGTTCGGTGATACTCTGTGGTATAGATAATTGAACGTGACTTATTAGTATTCACGTGAGGTATTGCCACTAACACGTAGGTAATGTGGCGTATATTGAGCTATCACCTCCAGTTCGGTGATACTCTGTGGTATTGATAATTGAACGTGACTTATTAGTATTCACGTGAGGTATTGCCACTAACACGTAGGTAATGTGGCGTATATTGAGCTATCACCTCCAGTTCGGTGATACTCTGTGGTATAGATAATTGAACGTGACTTATTAGTATTCACGTGAGGTATTGCCGCTAACACGTAGGTAATGTGGCGTATATTGAGCTATCACCTCCAGTTCGGTGATACTCTGTGGTATTGATAATTGAACGTGGCTTATTAGTATTCATGTGAGGTATTGCCGCTAACACGTAGGTAATGCGTGTTTATTGAATTAACTATCGCCTCCAGTTCGGTGGTACTCTGTGGTATTGATAATTGAACGTGGCTTATTAGTATTCATGTGAGGTATTGCCGCTAACACGTAGGTAATGCGTGTTTATTGAACTAACTATCGCCTCCAGTTCGGTGGTACTCTGTGGTATTGATAATTGAACGTGGCTTATTAGTATTCACGTGATGTATTGCCGCTAACACGTAGGTAATGCGTGTTTATTGAACTAACTATCGCCTCCAGTTCGGTGGTACTCTGTGGTATTGATAATTGAACGTGGCTTATCAGTATTCACGTTAGGTATTGCCGCTAACACGTAGGTAATGCGGTGTTTATTGAACTAACTATCGCCTCCAGTTCGGTGATACTCTGTGGTATAGATAATTGTACGTGGCTTATCAGTATTCACGTGTGGCATTGGTGCTAACACGTTGGTAATGCGGTGTTTATTGAACTAATGGTAGACTCAACTCATCAATGTGAAAGCCCCATTGTATGCCAACATTCAAATTTCCCATTCCCCCTCACCTTCTTACCGTCAATCACATGTTTCGTTTCACCCCCCCTCGCAGTATTCACTGCGAGTTCTACGTACATCTTGTGTTGCTCATTTCCGTTACATAGAAATCTAAAGCTATTTATCGTTTACTATATATTTGCTTTCACATGTTTTCCTTACGAATACGTAAGATATTTTATGTAAATAGTGTTTTACATAAATATTTAACAAAAGAAACAGTGACAACGAATGTTTTGGTTAAATATTGTTTTAAAAATGTATCCTTTTACTATGCAACAAACAATACAGTACTAAGAATATTTTTACCAAGCTTAATTGTCTAAAGCTTTTGGTTTTTTGGGAACTGTAAATAGTCAGTTAGTGGTATTTGGATTTTAAATTCATCGATTATTTCATGTTTAATTACAAATTAGTTTACATGAAGTCATTAGTTGAAGTTTAAAACATAATTAATAAAAAAAGACAAACATGAAATTGGGTTTGGAAAATAAATTAGTTTATAAAAACTTGTTTTCAAGATAGTGTATGTGTTTATTAGGGCCTATATATATATATATATATATATATATATATATATATATATATATATATATATATACACACATATACGTATACATTTCATGTACTCTATATATATAAAACACACACACACACACACACACACACACACACGCGCACACACACACACACACACACACACACACACACACACACACACACACACACACACACACACACACACACACACACACACACACACACACACACACACACACACACACACACACACACACACACACACACGCACGCACGCACGCACGCACGCATATACGTATACATTTCATGTACTCTGTACAGAAAATTAGATAAATGATCAGAGACAACTCACTCAGGAGCCCCTGGAGCTCGTATCTTTATTCCCACTGTCTGTTTGTTGCGCGAAGGAATTTGACAGGAATGCAACATCAACACTGGCTCGTTTAATTTGCGAGTCTTTATTTCCATCTCCGGTTTCTCTCCGTCTTTGTAACTCCAAAGTGTAAAAACCGTCTCGCAGTACCATCTTCATTTCCGGTGAGTTCCGGCAGTTTCCGGCCGGCCGGCCAATCAGCGCCGCGATATGTCTCCGTCTGCTCCACCACTGCCTTCTCTATCATTTCACGCTCCCTCCTCTTGTTACACCTGCCTGTGTATTTAACAAAATACCACTCGCAACATTAAATAACAGTTTTAATGTTTAATTGGATCAATCAGATTATCGAACATTAATTATTGAACTACTAAAATGAAAACCAATTTCCTTATGAAGCTGATTATAAAAATAATATCATTAAAAAGAATACATTATTCTCATTCCCCGAATATTAATTAGAACTAACTAACAATGCGTGTGGTGTTAAACTTTACTTTTCAGGTATACTAACGCGCTCATTTTAAACGCTTTCTCCAGTGCCAGGCAGGAGTTTTCAAAGTTGCTCTCTGCCAGTGCCATTGGTTTTCCATCAATTTTTGCAGTGAACCATTAAAAAATTCATATATGTGTTATTTCTTACACAAAATTAATTATTTTCATACCTAATTATACTTAAATAACTAGTTTATTAAAATAACATATTCAAAATAGCCTTATACTACATTTGCTATTTTTATTAAAAATAAATTTACAAGAAAACATATTCAACTTTTTTTTCTTTAGGCATCCATCCTTATGACCATGATAAAAATGGATGGTCTCTATTCAACCACTTTACTGTAAAGACAATGTTTAGTTATTAACATACTTTTGAAATTTCACAATAATGTTTTGACAAATGAAAAAGTTACGGTTATTTTTAAGTTGTTCAAAACCTGACATGTTTTCTGACATGTTTTGGAACCTTTTGTATCATAATAACTAACTATTATACAAACATATTACAAAATTATGGTTTTTATGTAAAAGTATTTGTTAAGAAATGAGGAGATAATCGTAAATCGATCAAAAGATTAATATTTTTGAATTTTTCAATTAATTTTGTTTGCATAGTTAGCACTGTTGGCACTTTATGCATAGTTTTTTGGACGTCCGGATAACAGTTGGAACTAAACTGGTTTTAAATTTAGAAGTCTCAGAGAAACCACTGAGGATGCCACATCACAGTATGGGCGAAACGTCTGGTCATCTTGTAAATATTGTAGATAGTACCTTGACGCGGTTGTCACCAGAAACTGTAGATTCTAGTTATGACACCGGCCGCTTAAGCCTAAATTCTAAGATGGTTTTAAATTTGGCTCCTTGCTTTGATAATTATAAAAAAACGTAGATTTGTAACACGTTAAATTTCAGATAACGTACACACGCACGACTGTGCGCTGCAGAACTATCACGGACGCGTACAACAAACAGCTGATACACCTTTGTAACAGGTATTCCACCATATTGTTGAATTGTCAAAGGTCCTGGCCTGTTGGGTCGTCCTGAGCCCTGATTTACTTCAGCACGGCCACATATATCACAGCCCCCAGAGGCCTCTACCTCAGTCACCCGCTGATTTGTGCCTTCACCTCCGCCAATATCACTTCCTTCCCGCTCCCTTGCCCTTTCTTTCCCAGCTCAACATAAAATATATGATCCACCGTCCGGTAGTTAAGAGGGTTCGGTAAAGAAGAGCCTTATTATTGCGTCCAGAGAGTTGGTCCTCTGTGAGACGGATAAACTGACAACGCTGTAAACAGGTTATCATAATAATGGTTGTAACGTAAAATAAGCAATTCTTTGTTGTAGAATTTAAAGAAAAATGTAAAGAAGGGTTTCCCATCAACTCTTTTATTTATAGAATTAATCTAATTAACACATGGTCACTCGTAACGTAAAAAAGTACAAGAAATAATTTAAAGTCGTAATAAAACATTTAAAATATTTTAGTCTGATTTTTCCTTATAAATAGAGAGTACAATTACCGAACTACAAACTTTATCCTCTAATTATTTTGGAGACAATTTATCTAGTTACCACATAGTCAATCATACCGTAAAAAATTACAAAATATAATTTTAAAAAATGGCAAAATATTAAAAATATTTTAGGCTGATATTTTCTTTTTCTTTTTTTATATAAAACATTTCTGAATAAAAGTGAACAGTTACCGAGATGCAAATGTTAACCTCTTTTTACTAGTTTTATTTTTATTTTTTACAATTTATTTACAGTTGTTTACTATCAGTCCAGTCATAACGTAAAAAAATACATAATTTTAACTTTCTTTATAAAAAAAAGAAATAATTTTAACTACTTTTTTGTCTCGATTTAGTCAGCGGTAAGGTCCATCTAGAACCCATTGAGTCTGTCGCTGTTGGTGGTTGATTATGAAAAGGAAATAGCTGACGAACCGAGTTGTGCAATGCAGCGCCGGCCACCCCATTGTATGTACACCAACCATTGTGGCTGCGGGAGGAAAAATGTACACTGACAGCCCTATGAACGACCATTTGTGACCACTGTGTGCTGTGCAGTAGGCATATTATAATCCGTTGTTTGGGTCGCTACACCCCCACCCACCACCCCTATCTCTCGTATGTCTGTTGCTAATGATGGTTTCTTGCTCGAGGCTACACCCCTCCCCTTGTCTTGTGGTGGCCCATTCTACTATCCGCACCAAAAACATTACCACAAAACTCTTCCCCTAATTCAGTTTCTCCCCTTCTTGTTTTACCAGTTGAGAATTTCCTCCTAATTCATTTCGTTTAAGATAAAATTACCAGGTAATGGCATTTCGTTCCTCAACGTTCCTTCCGTCTGATTTCACCGCATAGAACAATCATCGTTGTTTTTGTCTACAGTTTTAGTCGGGTGAAACTGTTATCTTACTGTGTATCTTGCCCTTATTATAGGATCAATACATTTGCTGTAGACGCGCGCCTGTGCTGCTATCTAAAGTGATTGGTTTCAAATAAGTGCTCAGAGGACTATTTGGCGTACTATAGTCCAGCTATTAGTCACTTCAGCGTGTGCTGGAGAGAGAGAGAGGGAGGAGACTACTGGCGCTACCTGTGAAAACAGAACAGGAAACCCTGCTTCACTAGACAGCCTTCGTGTTATAATATTCAATGCTCTTCCACTTGCTTTTTTGCTCTTAATAGTAATTAAATATACACATAAACTAAGTGAATACAGATGACTGATATCTTAATATTGTGGTACAGTTATTTATTTATTTTAAGATGAGGCCTTCCTCTACGCGTTCCCCATAAACTATTGATCTGAGCAGGGTAAAGGGCAGAACCAGTATCAGTACAAGGTGAAATTAGTGATAAAAACTAAGTCAAGGCCAGGATTCGAACCTGTGTTAACTCTAGCTTCGTACGAAGTCCTGAAGCCTTAAACCGCTCGGCCACTGGCTCTCCTAGCTAAACTTAAAATAAAAAACTTTTCTTAAGGGCATTTAGAATTTTCGTACATGTTATAAAATTACTGGATGTTATAAATTTTAATGGGATCTTGGGTTAATTTATCGCAGTCACAGAAAGCAACGCGATGATAGTTAAACACTGCTTGGCGATGATAGTTAAACACTGCTTGGCGATGATAGTTAAACACTGCTTGGCGATGATAGTTAAACACTGCTTGGTGATGATAATTAAACACTGCTTGGCGATGATAGTTAAACGCTGCTTGGCGATGATAGTTAAACGCTGCTTGGCGATGATAGTTAAACACTGCTTGGCGATGATAGTTAAACACTGCTTGGCGATGATAGTTAAACACTGATTGGCGATGATAGTTAAACACTGCTTGGCGATGATAGTTAAACACTGCTTGGCGATGATAGTTAAACACTGCTTGGTAACTGTTTAGTTTCCATAATCCAGTGACGTTCTTTACTGAAGTTTTTTAGACTTCTCTCCAGTGTTCGACCAGGTGAATGTTTTCTCTAAGTAATTGAATTACTTCGTCATAAAGGCAGCAGCAATTTACCAAAAAGCCGATCTCCCGCCGCAACAGCAACGCGCACTGGACCGTACCGGCTGATCCTGTAAAAAGCACGGCATCCACTCTAAACAGATATTTGAGTGCATATGTGTTACTCTGCCGAACCGGCAGCTTATTGAAAGTAGAACAATTCACAGATTCCTATCGTCATTTGTAGAACATTTTCTCTAATGTTTGGTTATATTTATAAATTGGAGGGAGTTGATTTACATTTTGATCGAACATTAATGTTGTGAACTTTAACATATGTTTACAACCATAAGACTAATAATTACAGTTACAATTATCACGCATCTGTGTACATTTTTATATAATTTACACAGATTAAATAAAAAATTTAATAGCTTAACGGAATTATTTGAATTGAACGATTTATACAGAATTTAAGACATTTTATTTATGTGAGATGCACTTATACATTGTACGATGACCAAAGTTGTGTTTTTAAGGGATTTGAAGTGATTGGATGCCTTGAATAACCCGAAACCTACAAGCAACACATTCTCAGACAAAAATGTTGTATTAAAATCGAGGACTACATTAAAACATTGCCAAATATTGGGGATAAACACGTAAAACACCTTAAAGACGTCTGCTATAAAACGGGACAAATAATCTTAGGTTGCAAAAAATATGCAATTCTACAAATATGGTGCTATAATATCTTTAGTTAGTATTGATTTTAGGAAGCGTATTCTGAAGACGAGGCCAAGGTCCAACCACAGAAAAAAAATAAAAATAAATAAAAAAACAGAGGTCGTTTTATTATGACAGCAGCGAACGGCTTAGTGACAGTTACCATCATTGTAAATCTTTATAAATATCTGTAGTAATAATGTCTAAGTTTACCTTCAGGATTTTAAAGGATACTAAAGTGGATGGACTGACAATGGTTCTGGCCTTGCACAGAGAAGTGGAGAACTAACTACTCAACACCACAGTGCTCTATTGCGTGTGTCCTCTGTTTCTTTCTTCTCTGTGGTCCCAATCAAGCGATCGAGTTTAGTATCCATTGGCGTATTGCTAACCTTCACTGGGTTGCTTAGAGCAGCATTCTTCTTAGACACGCGTAAAATTATTCTCTTTTGTTCGCTTCACTCGCCAAGTTCACGTGGATCTGAAGGCACGTGCGAAAACTGTATGCAACGAGTGAATTACCGACCGCTAGCTCAGTGAGGATTCGAACATTGGACTTTGCCAGTGAGTCACCTTGCCGCCGGCTATATAGACTTAAGAATTAACGAAATAATAAAATAAATTAACCGTGTTCTCTAGTGATTAATTCCTTCTCAGTCGAACCTCCTACCCACCGACTGATGTTGACTGTTGCAACTACGGTACCTGTAACGCCGTCGACGTGTTGTCGTCTGTACATCCGTCCCCAAACCATTGTGTGAGTTTTACGGTGTCGGTTAACTCTCTTCCCACCTTGCCCACCAGGCAGCGTGTTTGTCAGTTTCTAACTCCACCTTTCATAGTTAAACGTTATTCCAATTACAGACCTATCATGGTTACATAAAACAAAATTGAATATTTCAAAATTTGACACGCTATACCGGATAAGTAAGACTAGAAATGACTTTACATTTTCCTAACTGGATTTGGCTAGATAAAAAGAATTAAATTTCAACAGTAGTTAGTTGTATTTAAAAATTCAGGGGATAAATTTAAAATCTGTTTTCTAGAATCACTAGATAGTTATATTCTGTTTAAAAAAAGGTCAAATTTAAAATTGCATGATCATAAATAAAGTTGAAATCCTTTTTTAATTTATCATTGATTAAACTTGTGAAATATAGCGGTAGGTACATAGGACTTGAATGATGGATTATAACTTGTTTAGTATTTTTTGTTAGACTTTTACAAAAAATAAATTTTTATGTGTATACAATGAATATTCAGTAAATCATAGTCAGTGTAATTTATGGCAGTTTGTTGTTTTACTGTAGGAGGCACTGGAATAGCCGTCGCAGGAGGCAGTGGCTCGTCTAATCCCAGCATTGTTGTAGTGACGTGACGACATCGACGCTAACTTTATAACCAGCTGCAGCTCATAAAGTCCCCATTGTTTAAAACCGAAGTTGGCGGTAAGCTGTAGTCGACTTTAATCCCTCCCTTATCGTTTCGCCCGACAAGAAGATGCGGATTTCGACAAATCGATTTGTTCCTCTTTGTTTCCGGACCACCACTGGAGCGTGCGATCAAGTCTTTGTCGATTAGTGTCGTCGGCGGTCGGCCAACCGTGGTCCGCCACTCAATCTCCTTCACTTTTGGCTTTGCACCCCTCCCTTCCGCCCCATGTCCTTTACAATGTCTTTTAATGAGTCCGCCGAGAAAATTAATAAACCAGTCATTACGATATTCATAAAGAAGTTTGCTCTCCCAAAAGAGTAATAATTTTGTCGGTCGACATGCCGGAAAGGAATATTATCTCGGGAGTTTTTGCCCTCTTTCGAGTCGTTTTGTCAGACTTTACTCGACTAAATGAGTAACTTCTTCTGTCAGTTTCTCTTTGAACTAGATTGTGCTTAACATTTACAGTCCCAGTTTATTTTTCCAGTCGAACTTCTTTATCAGAACTCTTCTAACAAATCGGTCAATTAAACTAGTACCGTATTATTCCTCTTAATTAAAATAACTGTATTTAAAATACTCTTTTAATAGATAACATTATAGTGTTTTGATATTTATTCAGTGCTCCCAACTACGCTATTTCCCGCAATCCACGTTCATGCGTAGCAGAGAGTTAGCGATTAGCGTATGGTTGGTTAATGAAACTATGGACAAACAGAATTGATCTTTCATGAGTGAACATTCTCTTGATCGTATTGTCACATTAATTGTTATTACGGATTTAAATAAATTATCGCTTTGAAAATTACGTAATTGCTAAGTTAGTTAGTAGAATTTGTGTGAGTTTTTCGTCTAGCTTGATATTCACTACTCTGAAGAAACAGTCTATTCGTAAGCCTGTCTAGTGAAACAGAAGTAAGTTTGGACACGTTAGTTTTGTACGGGCAAGAATAAAAAGAAATACAGTTGTTCGTGAAATTTCACTAAAGCTTTATTGAATTTCTTGAAGCTTTGACACTAATTTGCAACATTTTGTTGATATTAGTCCCGGTGTTGTTTCATGTATCAATCTATCTAGCTTATTGATAGCTTATTGATAAGCTAGATATATGATATGATATGATAGATATGACGTCAATACGACACGTAGTCCCGTCGAAATTGCGTTTACGACACACACAAAAACAAAGCAGAATGCAGGCTATAAAATTGCCTTTGGCGCGCGATGCGAAGGGTAGGAAATGAACATGTTATCAGTCGGTGGTTTATAACTCTGTGTTCGTGGATTGGCTGCTGCCGTATCTCGTGGACAGCTGTATTAGTGCCAGAGTGAAATTCGTTGTTTTTTTTATCCATCTATTGTGAATATCTCGGATCAACTGTTTTTTACATTATCAACACATTATTATAATGAAGGTTTTATTTGATGCGCTTGTTTTGTGCATTATATTTACTGGCACTGTGGTTCGCTAGCGACGAGTGGGTATTTTCTGTCTCAAGTTCGAACTTTTTGGTAATTTTCGTTTCTTACCATAAAACGTGTTCACCCAGATCAAAGTTGTTGACCAGTCGTCTCGACATAGCTGAATCTTTGTTTCGTAATCGTGCCGTTCTACTGGACGTCTGGACAGCAAGCGGGTGCGGCCCCGTAGCTCATGGGCTGAGGCGGTGACGGCCGTAGAACGTTTGGCACACATTTTTGGCCGATTTGGAATGGCACGATTGGCACAGTCATTAGAGGGGATTAAGAAGGGTCAACCTGTAAGTTTCAGAAAAGCACGATTGGCACACACCGCCCGGCCAGGTAGTAGCAGCCAGGTGGCCAGAATGCGGGAAAATGGGAACTTTTTTGCCCCCGCAAATTCCCTGCTGTGGTGCTTATTGAAGTAAGCAACTAACCTAACCTAACCTAACCTAACCCAACCCAACCCAACCCAACCTAACCTAACCTAACCTAACCCAACCCAACCCAACCTAACCTAACCTAACCTAACCTAACGTGAGGTTTAAATTTAAAAATTTGTTATATCACGGGCAAATGACTGCCACGCAGAGTTGACGGGAATAATAAAATTCCCGTTTTCCCTCGTTCGATGGCGTCTACCTGGTCGAGCGACTGTGCCAATCCTGCCTTTTCCAAGCAGGCGAGTTGACCCTACTTATTCCGCTCTAATGATTGTGCCAATACTGCCATGGGCAGAAGGTCCAAAAATGTGTGCCAATCGTCCCGTCCCCGCGGTGACTTACTTCACATTGGGTTCGGGTTCGATTCCCCGAACCTGTGCCGCTTCCGTAATTAGAAGTCACGTTAGGCCGCTGGTCCAACGAGGCTACAAAACAAAAATGGATCCGTCTAAACAGGCGAGGGAACTGTGTCTCAATCGGCTGTCGAACCCCAATAAAGGTCATACAACATTTACTATGGTACATGAAATTATGGTAATCTTTAATGACATACAAGAATCATACTAGTTTTTGGTGAACTTTCTCCAGGCTTAACAGAAAAACTAGGGTTATTCATTCTTTTAACTGACGTGTTTTTTCGATCTGTTACAGGCATTCCTGGAGATGGCGGACGAAGTGTCGGCCTCGACCATGGTCACATACTTCACGTCATGTATGGCCCAACTGAGGGGCCGAGCGGTCTACGTTCAGTTCTCCAACCACAAGGAATTAAAGACTGACCAGACCCACAGCAACGCAGTAAGTCTGTTTTAATATTTAATAAGCATAGCTTTTTTTTCTTTAGAATACCATCAACACTCATTAGTTCCTTAATTCCTACAATGATTTTGAATCGTAGAGGTTGTATTCTTCCACAACGCTTTATTCCTTATTACGTTCTTTAAGCGACATTTTTTTATTAGTTTAGTGATCTTGATCAACAGTGATTTCATTCTTCCACGATCCATGATTAATAGCTTCATGTTCATTCAGAAATGTTCTTTTATTGGTAATTTCTTATCCGTTCAATGATCCCAATCAATTGTGATTTGATTCTTCCACGATCCATGATTAATAGTTTCATGTTCATTCATAAATGTCCTTTTATCGGTAGTTTCTTATCCGTTCAATGATCCTAATCAACAGTGATTCAGTTCTTTCCCGATTCTCGATCAATAGTTCCACTTTCTTTCAAATATCCTTTAACCGAACTTCCCCCGATCCGTTTGAAGATCAGTTCCTTGATCCGTTCAATGAGTCTTTATCAATAGTCCTTAAATTCTTCCGTGATCCTCGATTAATCTTTCTTTATTCATTCAGACTTATTTAACGACATTTCCTTATCCGTTCAAGAATCCTAATCAACAGTGATTGAAATCTTCCACTATCACTGATTAATAGTATGTTGTTTTTTCAAATGTTCTGTTATCAGTTCAATGATCCTAATCAACAGTGATTCAATTCTTCCACGATTCTTGATTAATAGTTCCATGTTCGTTGAAATGTTCTTTAATCTACCTTTCCTCGATCCGTTCAATGACTCTTTTAATCAGTAGTGCTATGATTCTTCCATGATCCTGGATTAATCGTTCTTTATTCATTCATGCCCTCTTTAACAGATAGTTCTTAGATTCATTCAGTAATCCATAATCAACATTGTTTGATTTTTCCAGAATCCTTAAATAATAGTTCATTAGTCATCCGGAAGTTTCTTTGTCCTTTAGTCAATCCTTGATACTTCTGGGAGTGTGGCGTAGCCTCGTAACTTAACAGGCAGTTGGAGTTAGTAGGATGTGACTCGTTTGGGGTTGAACATTCCTGCGTTGCACGGGTGCTTGCTCAGTCGTCATCAGCGACGTGATGTTTATATTGCTTGTGTTAGCTGGTTCGTCGTTATTGAGATACGGGAGGGTATGATGGAGAGAAGGGATTGGAAGGGAGGGATGGCTTGTCCCTAAGACAGCTAACAAAACCTGACATAAACCCACGTGGATCCAGATTACATAAGCCGTCCTTACACAACCCCAACTTAGGTAATCTATCATATTAGACTTAAAGTACGCCAGAACTTGTGTTGACATCTTATCCCCCACGCCTAAAGAAAAAGTCAACCTAGTTTAGAGCCTACTGAAGTAATAAAGTACAAAACATTCTTCTTTCCACGTTTTATAGGTTAGGTTATGGCAACCCCGTGAAGGGTTCGGATATTATTTAAGGGTGGGGATTTTTATTACGATTGAAAATAATGTTACCCCAACCCCAAGGAATGTACAAATGTCGTGGACCAAACAAATACAATACAGGAAATGAATTTCTGATTAAAACGCTTATAACTAACCTCTTGCAGACCTCAGTACTAGCTTATCTTACCACTGGTCTTTGCGGGGAACCTATCAAACAGAGCAAGGAGAGAAACATTACAGTACAAGTTGAATATTACTGATTCTGTTGAGTCTGGATCCGAACCTGAGCCATTTCTAACTCTGCCAATGACCATCTGTCTTGTGCTAGTATACGATGTCCAATAATTGCTCGTAAAAGCCTACACGTAAATTTGTAGGCACTGACTAACCTAGCGTAAGACCTAAAGCTGAAGTGGGTGATTGTACCTTCAATTGAAACATTATGAAGCTGATCTTCGACACACTGTGATTTTTCAAACAATGCTAAAAGTTAAATGATTGAGAAGGTCACGTTAACGACAGCAAATTTGTAAACTAATTATTAAAAATATTTAATGAGTCACCCCTGCACGCTTCGCGTGCCAACCCCGCAATGAGTGCTTGTGTAAGCTGTTTAACCTGAATAATATAAATAAATATCACGATACATTTATATACATGTCATTTTTCGATTAATTTAAATCTCTCTCACTTATTTTTATGGTAAAAAACGTACTTTGAGGGCTTCCCGTGAGCTGACAATATTGAACAATGAAGACCTTTTTGGACTATCACGAATAGTGAACTCTTTGGTGGCTCAATCGTTAAAATTGATTAAAAAAAGTATGGGGAAGTTATTTTAATATAAAACGCATTCACGTATTATGTCAAAGGACCACTGATTGTTCTAAAACGTGTGACTAACAGTTCATAATATAATGCTTACATTTATGGAGGGAAGGGATATGTTTTAATGTAATATTTAAAGTCATTCTGTTTACTGTTGTTTTATCTCTAAGCTGAATAGATAAAATACAACAGCCCTATAACAAATCGAAAAGCCCAAACCATATACGCGGATGGTCGTATAAATTGCAATCACATCCCGTTTTCCGAGTACGGAATCTGTATAAATAAAATAATTAAACTCGTTTTATTGCCGGACTGAAAATAATTATCTGTGAGGATATTATGCAAATATTGATAACGATTATCGAAAATGATAATTGATCCAAGTGGTGCGAGTGTGATCAGAATTTGTTTTCCGCTCGATTACAGCTGATTGGACGTGTGTGTACTGGCAGACGGTAATCCCTCAATTATCGCGAACACTCACACGCGCACACACAGTCACTCCATTATGGCACTGACACTGTGCTCTTCAGCTAATTAATTACTCTTTTACTACAGTGATAAAACTGTCCCGTTGCATTTGCATTGTGGCTGTTTTTATTTCGTTTCATTATCAATGTAGCTAATGTCCCCTGCATTTAAGCTTGTTAATGTACAGTTATGTATGTCGGCCATTAAACAGCCATTTGTTCTTAATGGCGTAGATAATAACATGCCATTAAGCAATGTGCTAGTAGAAATTAACAATAAAGATTGTTTTATTTGAATGTAAAAGTTAGTAATGCCTCTGTGCGTTGTTTTTTAAGACCCTATTTGAATAGTCGGTTCCATAATTTACTATAGAAACAAAGACATATACTACAGGCTCATCTAGGTCCTGTGAAGCCGTTTTTCCTGTACGGGGGAATTAGTTCATGATCGGTCCTCACAAGTAGCGCCATCGTTCTCCCTCTCTCTCCCCCTCTCTCCCTCTCCCTCCCTCCCTCTCTCCCTCTCTCCCCCTCTCTCCAGCACACGCTGAAGTGACTAATAGATGCGATTATAAGCCAGTTCGAGCACCTATTTGATAACAATCACCTCTAGCTAGCAGCACATAAGCGCTACTGCAAATGCATTCCGTAGTAGCCTTCAGTCTGTTTCTGTAGTCAACAGTTTTACTTACCAATGTTATTCCTTGATATATAAAACAATCAAATAACGTCTTCAGGAGCAACTTAAACCAGTATCGTTTTAAGTGAGTGTCGATCAGATATTTTATGATAAAAAAATGGAAAAGCAATACGTTATGCCACAGTTTCATTGGAAATATTGTCAATGATTTATGGCGATCATAAATCTTGTGTCGTATATTTGCTTGTCATTGATAAAAGCACATCTCTTGAAACACGCAGAATTTAACACTATTAATTTGGCCCGAACTGTTGCATTTATAATTGGAAATTATATTTATTGCCCAAAGAACTAATTATACTTTAGCCATTACATAGAGATCTCGGTTACTAAGCATTTATTAAGTACTTACAAATATTTAAGTAAAAAAATATTGTACTTTCTACGGGGAATTGTGTACGACAAACCGAGTGTTAGCCGATGTTTTACATCGTATTATGTACTTCGATCTACACTGGATAGCCTGGCTGTCGGTAAAAATGATGGTTGTTTTAAGTTAAACCATTGACTTAAGAAACAAGGAGACTCTACGCTCATATGGGTCCTACGAAGCTGGTTTTTCCTTTTCTGTGAAATAAGTTATATTTAATTTTCGCAGGTAGCGCCAACGGTTCCTCTCTAAACCTTGTTTAGCGCCGCAAATGGTAGGTCGCCGCAAATGGCAGGTCGCTGCGTATGGACGGGCCGCAAATAGCATTGAATCTCTTCTCTATCTCTCTTCATCCTTCTCTGTGTCTCGCTCCAGCATGCGCTGAGGTGACTAATAGCTGAGCTAACAGTTCACCAAACAGTCGTCGGAGCGCTAATTTGAAACCAATCACTGTTACATAGCAGCACTATGGCACAAGTCCAAAGCAAATTCATTACTTTTGTCTAACTGTTTCTTAGTGAATAGTTGAAACTTGTCACCTTAAGAAACATGCAGTTGATCTTTTAAAGTGTTCAATTAAATCATTCTATTGGTAATAAAAAAATAAAAAAAACTATATAAACCAAACAAAAATAAGATTAGCGCAGAATCGCCTTATTTATTAATATAACAAATGCCAGTTGCGTGTCAAATATGCGTGGGGAGGAGTGTGTGACAGTTCACACGCGTGTCAAGGGTGGGTGGCGCTGAGGAATGTGCCTTCACACTTCTTAGGTGGCGGAATTCCGACAGACTTGCAAACTCCTATCTCTTGTCAAAGCGAACTTTCATAATAATACGGCGTGTGTAAGCGTCATACCCACCTCCGGTATGGCTTTGTTAATTAACAACATACGAGAGATAATATGATTAAAGTTTAGTCGTTTGTGATACTGTAAAACTACAATATCCGTTACGCTTTCTTTTATTATTAAGTAGATATTAACTGATCTTTCTAAGGATGAGAAGTAATTTTGTGATTTACGATTTGTGCGTCTCATGCGAACATTCACTTTGTGTCCCGTCCATTAACCCTGTTATCATGATTTTTTGAATTATTGTACATTATGTATGTTTGATCAAGTACCGAAGTACACTATGCCTGTGCAACTAAAGTTCATTTTTTTTCACCACTATTTCACTAATCATCATAATTTAATAACAATTAAAAAAATAAATGTTGCCGTTAGTTTTGGTACCGTATATAGTTGTATACCTGCTTGGCCTTACATTTTTCCGCTACTTTTGTCGCTAACTGAGCAAATTGATACAATACAATCATAAATGTTATGCTACTGATAAAATAAATAATTTTCAATATTCTTTCCTCTTAGAGGGTTAGCTAGCCCCTTATTTGCAAAAAAATTAAGTTGTCCAACGTTTAAAGGGTGAAATTGCTCCCCTTTCTATCCGAAGACACTCTTTTACCTTAATATGTCAATTTAGAAAAAAAATCATAATCTAAATAATTAAGCTCAGGCACTGAACCATACGCAAGAGCCATAATTATGTACAAGTTGTGCTCTCCAATTATTTGCTAATGGAATGTAACAGTTAAACACAGTTCGGTTTGATTCAATAACGAAACTTATCCAATTAGGAAGATTTCGAATGTGGCTGAAGCGTCGTGTACTTTGTGCAGTCGTTACTTTGCTGGAAGTTCTGGCAGAGTTTGTCTGCTTTAGTAATGCTTACGCAGCAATCAAATCAGACGTACCGGTCAAAGAGCAAGTGCACTGCACAGTCAGACATTATCGGTCAAAGAGCAAGTGCACTGCACGGTCAGACAGTATCGGTCAAAGAGCAAGTGCACTGCACGGTCAGACAGTATCAGTCAAGGAGCAAGTGTACTGCACGGTCAGACAGTATCGATCAAGGAACAAGTGCACTGCACGTTCAGACAGTATCAGTCAAGGAGCAAGTGTACTGCACGGTCAGACAGTATCAGTCAAGGAGCAAGTGTACTGCACGGTCAGGCAGTATCAGTCAAAGAGCAAGTGCACTGCACCGTCAGACAGTATCAGTCAAAGAGCAAGTGCACTGCACGGTCAGACAGTATCGGTCAAAGAGCAAGTGCACTGCACGGTCAGACAGTATCAGTCAAGGAGCAAGTGTACTGCACGGTCAGACAGTATCGATCAAGGAACAAGTGCACTGCACGTTCAGACAGTATCAGTCAAGGAGCAAGTGTACTGCACGGTCAGACAGTATCAGTCAAGGAGCAAGTGTACTGCACGGTCAGGCAGTATCAGTCAAAGAGCAAGTGCACTGCACCGTCAGACAGTATCAGTCAAAGAGCAAGTGCACTGCACGGTCAGACAGTATCGGTCAAAGAGCAAGTGCACTGCACGGTCAGACAGTATCAGTCAAAGAGCAAGTGTACTGTACGGTCAGACAGTATCAGTCAAAGAGCAAGTGCACTGCACGGTCAGACAGTATCGGTCAAAGAGCAAGTGCACTGCACGGTCAGACAGTATCAGTCAAAGAGCAAGTGTACTGTACGGTCAGACAGTATCAGTCAAAGAGCAAGTGCACTGTACGGTCAGACAGTATCGGTCAAAGAGCAAGTGCATTTGCACGGTCAGACAGTATCAGTCAAAGAGCAAGTGCACTGCACGGTCAGAGAGTATCGGTCAAAGAGAAGTTGTACAACACAGTCAGACAGTATCGGTCAAAGAGAAGTTGTAAAACACAGTCAGACAGTATCGGCCAAAGAGAAGTTGTACAACACAGTCAGACAGTATCGGTCAAAGAGAAGTTGTACTGCACAGTCAGAAAGTATCGGTCAAAGAGCAAGTCTACTACACGTTCAGAAGTATCGGTTAATGAGGCAGTTTACTACACGATCAGACAGTATCGCTCAAAGAGCAAGTCTACTACACGTTTAGAAGTATCGGTTAATGAGCCAGTTTACTACACGATCAGACAGTATCGGTCAAAGAGCAAGTCTCCTACACGTTCATAAGTATCGGTTAATGAGGCAGTTTACTGCACGATCAGACAGTATTGGTCAAAGAGCAAGTCTACTATACGTTTAGAAGTATCGGTTAATGAGCCAGTTACTACACGATCAGACAGTATCGCTCAAAGAGCAAGTCTCCTACACGTTCAGAAGTATCGGTTAATGAGGCAGTTTACTGCACGATCAGACAGTATTGGTCAAAGAGCAAGTCTACTATACGTTTAGAAGTATCGGTTAATGAAGCAGTTTACTGCACGATCAGACAGTATCGCTCAAAGAGCAAGTCTACTACACGTTTAGAAGTATCGGTTAATGAGCCAGTTTACTGCACGATCAGACAGTATCGCTCAAAGAGCAAGTCTCCTACACGTTCAGAAGTATCGGTTAATGAGGCAGTTTACTGCACGATCAGACATTATTGGTCAAAGAGCAAGTCTACTACACGTTTAGAAGTATCGGTTAGTGAGCCAGTTTACTGCACGATCAGACAGTATCGGTCAAAGAGCAAGTGAAGTATGACTATTTTTAAAGGACTGCTTGTAACTGAACCTCAGAGTCGATTTCATCCAATTTCTTGCTGTTTACAGCAGACGTCTCAAATTATTCCCAGATATAAGACGCTGACACACTTGTTTTATTTTATGGTGAATATAATTGAATATATTAGTGTAATATGATTGTAATTACCTGTGTAGTCTGTTTACTAATTGAGTTGACTTATGGTCAGAAAGGGCTATTTATTAATACATCTCACTACCCAGAACAACTAAGGGGTTGATATTTTTTTGGAATCCGAACCACGTAGTATTGGTATGATTTTTAGCTAATTGACAAGCCTCATAGTCGGTTCTCTTCTCTGCACAACATCCGGACACTGGCTACCACCCAACATGGACACACAAGACTTCTCTAAGAGTGTCCACGCCAATAGCAACAATTGCAGCGGACGCCATCACGACACTTTATCCCAAAGTAGCTGGATTACAGCACTGCCGTCACAATTAATTGTCCTGTTGGTTTGATTACTTAATGAGCAGTACCCTCGATCAACCAAATAGATTCGGATGGTATTAAAGTAATGAAACTTGGCTTGGTTATCTAATTTGTGTCATTTCAAAGGAAGGTACTTCCGACTTTAGTTTGAGGTTAGACAGCTTTATTAGCAATCATAACAGAAAGTTGTTAAATATTTTCAGTAGTTTAGATCTAAACATTCAAACTAAAATCAATTGACTGTTGTCTGTTTAGTAATCCAAATTTGGAAACAAGTGTTTCGAAATGTGTATGATAGAACACAGGTTTAATTACGCGATTCAGAAGTTTTTTTTTTTGCTTGAGTTATTTCAAAATAAACAAAACTATTCATAATAAATATGTTTGTTTAATGTTCGACACGATACATTAAGTGTATATTTCAAACTTAAATTTATAATGTGCATGTCATAAATTAGACTTCTTTTCGTGAAATTCATCACACAATAAAGAAAATTCTTACATGTATTTATTTTCGTGAGGACGTTTTCAAATAAATATTCTGATATGATATTATTACGTGAAAATAATCATTTATGATTCCTCAGCATCTTTTGTTTTAATACATGAGAATAACTACAGTAAGTAATTAAAAGTACGCCTACTGGTTTCGTAATCTAATTAAAACGCGTCATGTATCGAGGAAGAGTATCAACCGATGGCCTAATGACGTAGTAGAGCGCCGAGGGGAGAAGCCCTCGTCCATTGTGCGAACTCCAGGGCCTGCGGTAATTCACGACGTCAAGGACTTCTCATTAACCCGCCACGTGGCTGGCCTCCATCGAGCACGTCTCGATCTGGAGCATTGCTACTTCCCCCGTGACCAGTGACAAAACTGGAGCAATGCAACTTCCCCATGACCAGTGATAAAACTGGAGCATTGCCACTTCCCCCATGACCAGTGACAAAACTGGAGCATTGCCACTTCTCCCATGACCAGTGACAAAACTGGAGCATTGCCACTTCCCCATGACCAGTGATAAAACTGAAGTATTACAATTTCCCCCATGACCAGCGACAGAACTGGAGCACTACCATATCCCCTATGACCAGTAACAAAACTGGAGCATTACCACTTTTCCCGAGACCAGTGACAAAACTGGAGCATTGCCACTTCCCCCATGACCAGTGATAAAACGGGAGCATCGCCACTTCCCCAATGCACATGTCATTTCTGTCCAGTGACAAAATCGGAGCATTGGCACTTTCTCCATGACCAGTGACAAAACTAGAGCATTTCCACTTCCCCTATGCACTTGTAATTTCTATCCGGTGACAAAACTGTAGCATTGACACTTCCCCCATGACTAATGCAAAACTGGAGAATCGCCATTTCCCCCATGCACATTTAATTTCTGACCAGTGACAAAACCGGAGCATTGCCATTTGGGCTTGCACGAATTCAGCAACTTTTATCTGCTCCGGTGGAAGGGGGAACATGATCTCGGCAATTTTTGTAAAACCGACCCCCAACTGAAAGGCATGATTTCGGCAATTGTAGTGGAGGAAGAGGGATAGGCATAGGAAGTGGCAGTGAGTTAGGTTAGGTTAAGTTAAGTTAGGTTAGGTTAGGTTAAAATGCACGTAGTAAATATTTTCACTCGCATGACGACCAAACTAAGCAATTTACCCAAATGCATATGACGGAACTGGCTTCAACTGCCGTAATGTTAGTTGTATAGGGACAGCGACTATGTGCTCTGTTAGCTAACCAGCTAACCACCCCCCTCGCCGCTACCTACAGAGAGATTTTGTCGAGTTCGTGCTTGGGAAAAAACTGTTGTTAAAGGGGTCAGCCTTTAACAACAGTTTTTTTTTCTAATTAGAGTTGCCGGGTGCCCTGCCACTACCAACATGCATACCAATACGTCTTTTATGACCAGTGACAAAACCGAATTTACTGTAACACGAAACAGAACAACACTTTAACCTGTGAATAGTCATTCATTATTAACGTGCCGAACGTAGATATTTGAGGGATACTCGGCTGAATGAGTGTAGTCATAGTCGACTTTTTTTCAGAAAGAGCCATTTACTTACAGCCCTTAGGCAGGGTAACTATGGGACTCATTAAACAATACAATTCTTGTTTTTCTCGATAAATTAATTGATTTATACTCATGATAAAAAAGTTAAAGTTTGAACCATGAAATTAACTAATAAATGACGAAAACCCCTTATTTGAAATACTTTGCAAACAGGAATGCCTTCAGTTTTCAATGAATAAGACAGTGAGTTGAAATTCCATATTTACCTAAAATGTCTGCCGTAGAATGCAGACTTTGTCGTGATGGTCTTGTGATGTTATTATTGGCGCGAGATTGTGTTGATCAATTCGCGGATTCTGAAATATGCGTATATTTGTATCCGAAAGGGTTTATCCTTGTACGCAGACTGAATATGTCTTTTTCTGCCTTCAACAAACGTACAGTATTTAAAAGATGAACTAGGTTATAGAATTTGCATGTACTAAGATACTTTGTGTTTTATGATTTTTGGAACTTGCTACTTTAGACGCGTTTTATAAAACGCTATAGATTGTCATGTATTCTAATTTGTGGCCTGTTTATTTATAATTTCAGGACACTTATATCTAGGTAATTTGACCTTTTATTTGGAAAATTAGATTAATAATGTCAGTGTTGGAGGTCATAGTGTTAAGACATTCTGGAGAATCTACTGTCCACAAGATAAATGTTAAATTTTGTCTAATAAGGGAAACATGAAGCTTCTCTGTTATATTCATTTGAGGCGTTTGTTCATTACTCGATTTCAACTATTCTTGATTAAATGCTTAATGTTGATTTTTAAAGTATCGGTGTTTGAATGTAACTTGTGTTTGAAATTAGAACAATCTCGATGTATAAAATCCAAAAACTATGTAAGTCTCTACTCATTAATTACGAAATCTTGCGTTGCTACTTATGTATTTTCATATATACCCAATGGTATTACATAGCCTTGGGTATTTCATAAAATATAATAAGAAGTATTGGTAGCCTAGAAATAAAAAGGTTTTCTTACATTTTTAGCTTAAGTATATATAATTAGGAAAGATACTAATATAATATAAACTGAGGCCGTTTTTTTTCTTTCTAATGATATAAATGTAAAAGAAATTTTGTTGTTTATAAAAAAAAATATGTTGACAAATAATTAGTACCGATAAATGTTTGGTAAACATAGTAAAAAGTTTCTCACGCTAAGATACTGTCGGTTAAACAGTTTCTGCAGTTCCAGGCAGAATAAATATTAGTAATAGTTCACCGCAGCTGGCTACAGCGATAACAGTTTCTTATTAGCAATACTTTTATTTATTCTGTTGCGTAAAATAACGGGTAATTCTACAGCTGGTGAACGATTCCTCCAATCACGTCATCATGATACCTATATTTTAATTCTACTTATCTTGATTAAAACCTTACCTACACAACCTTCCATGGTATAACATTACAAAAACCAAAGTTTTACTCCAACAGTTGTAATATCTTTTTAGAAATAATTATTTAAATTTGAATAACTGTTCTTTTCGGTTCATTAAAATCTCTCTCATGTTATTCTTATGGCCTAAAAACGAACTTTGAAGGCTTCCTACAATTCGGGATAAAAATAATGAAGAATTAAGACCTTATTGCACAACTGCGAACGGAGGCAAATATTTGTTGACACCTCAACCGTTTAAATTCGTTAATAAATAAGGGAGGAGCTTCATTGACAAAAAAAAACTGCTTCACTTTATAAAGGGCGTCCCAGAAATAAAGTACCAACCTTCGGGAAATGGTTGTATTGATCAAAATAAAGAGTAAATCAAGAATATTTTTTTGTTCTATTCAAAAACGCTTCGTTTACCAGATATCCCCCAATTTTTTTTTTTTTTTTTTTTTTTCATAAAAGCATTTTTATCTCCAAGTTGACTCAACCGATCCTAATGCAACTCGCTATGATTGTTAGAATAATAGAGACCTATTTTAAGAAAACAATCAACTTGATCCAATGTAAAATTTCAAAATGGCGGCCATTTTTAGTTTTTAACATACATTGCTTGAAAACGCAAAACAAAATGCTCAACATAAATCTCAATGTGTTTCGATTATTTTTTGTCCGATTCTAACTTTTTTGATACTGACAGATTGGTAATACATTTTTCTAAAAAAAAAGAATATTTTTATTATCGCTGTTTTCCCACACTTTCTTTAAAAAATAACAAATGGCAGCCATTTTGAAATTGTAAATTTGAACAAGTTAATTTGTTTTCTTAGAATAGGTCTGTATTATTATGAGAAGCCGAGCGAGTTTCATTAAGATCAGTTGAGTCAACTTGGAGATAAAAATTCTTTCGTGAAAAAAAAGGTGGATATCTGGTAAATGAAGCCTTTTTAGAAAAAAAAATAGTATTCTTGATTTTCTCTTTATTTTGACCTATATAACCTTATTCCGAAGTTTGGCACTTTATTTCTGGGACACCCTGAATATAAGGATTCTAAATACGTTTCAATGAACGTGTAGTTTGTTAATCTATGGATTTACTTTTTACTCATGCACAACGGTTTGTGTACAGTGTAATGTGAGCGGAGACGTAAGATGGTAAGTGTTGAGTTTGCGTAGGAGGGGGCTTTCAAATGATCATAACGGCGACTGGAGGAAGCGACTAATGTTCTTTCCAAGTTGAGATTGAAACTAACTCAGGAATCGAGGGACCAAGTTATCCCGTCTAATAAGCCCGGTGTGCCCGCTTGGCGAACTCCTTCCAACTCACAGACACTGCTCTTTAACGGTCATATAATTTAATATGTGCTCCAACGTCTTCCGGCGTGATGTTTGGACCTTTCGTTCAAATGGTGTTTGCTGTTGACGATTTTTCAACTTGACAATCCTCTGTGAATAATACAGCAAATGAGATTATCCATTAGGTATTCATTTTTATAATTTTGTCTGATTGGAACAATGTTTTGTAATAATTCTCTGAGATACGTGATTTGAACTTTTATTACAAAATCGTTGATTTTAATAATTTTAATTTTAATAAGTACACGATTATCTTAACCAGCCATACACAGATGAGGTTGAGATAGTTCAAGACAGTTTGTATACCAAGTCTTTTGAATAATGTAAAATAACGTGAAAAAAACTAGCTTATGATGTTACTTATATTCCATACCTGTATTAGTTTATTTTTAAAGTCAACAACCCATAGTAAACAGGACGAAAATTGAGAAACCGCTTCATCTTTCGTGTATTTTAAACTGTTCTTAGTAGTGTTCCAGGAAAAAGAAGGGATTTATATTTACAATTAAGTAGATCATCAGTGGATATTTCAATTGTTTTCCTTATGGAAAATAAAGTGTAGCTTAGAATATTATCTGAAAAGCAATCATTCCTATAACTTCATCTAGTTTTGTTTTCCACTATAATTGTTGGGAATTAAGCAGACTAATAAAGTGAACAGCTGCGCCTTGATTAAATCAGTTATTATTAATGGTTTGATTTGTTTACCACCACATCAATAATATGAAACAGCTTCTGTTCTTTTATTTTTCTCTAGCAAACTATTGATTTAATTTTTAATATCTTAATATTTATATATTTGACGCAATCATTTTTAGATATTATTTGTACTCGCACGTCTGTGGAAACCCAAATTACTCGCGTCACTCATGCCGAGTGGGGGAGCATTCATGAGCCCCCTTTACCCAATCGTCTCGCCCCCCTCGGGGCATGTGTAAGATTCTTCTAGATTGAATTTTAAAATTTCAGCCCTGCAGTTGCCTTGGCTACTGTTTGTTGCCGCCTGTTTTTCTCGCTAACTTGAGCCAGTTCCCTAACGCACGACTTATTTCTTGTATCGTTAAATATAATATTAAAAACAAAGAAATAATTTTTAAGGGTAAAGTAATATTTTCTATTAATATTTTTTAGTAATTTTTTAAAGTTGAGAAGGATAGCAAGAGACATTACATTAATACATACTTCCCGAAAATATTATGTCTAATTAATGAGATATTTTTGGTGTTTCTATATATTCTTGTCTTATATATAATTCAAAATATTTTAATCTAGACGTTTATATTGACCAAAATCACATATCAGAGAGTCAGTACAGTTTGTCGTAATTATCGCATAGACACTTACGTAACTACCAACTATGTACGTATATTGTAAGCTGCGTGCTTTTTTCTTGTATGTACTCTGTAGGTCGAAGATGTGGTGCAGTGCTGTAAGCCGACTACTTGGGGATAACGTGCTAAGGAGATTGTAGGCTATAGGTTCAATCCTTCAATTCACCAACATGGCGACCGCCCAATAGTTGCTATCAGCGTGAACAAAACTAGAAAAGTCTGGGGTGTCCGGACTTTGTGTAGGAGAGAGAACTGAGTATATCAGGCTTCCCAGTTAGCTGAAAATCAGACCAATACTATGTGGTTCAGATTCCACGTAGAGCTGAAGGTCCGTTAGTTTTCCTGGGTTATACGCCATGAAGACTTTTCCTTTTCGAGCTTAAGGGCTCTTGTTTCCCTCCGCGAAAAACGCTAAAAACCTGGGTTTCTATTTCAATGATTCGGTAATGATGATCGTATCGTACATTTGAGTTGTCATGTGGGATCTTTTCCGTTAATTCACTACCACTACTTTTTCCCCCGTCAATTCTCTACTGCTTGATAAATGTTCTATTGCTCTAAAAACTGTTCCCCAATCAATTTTACGTCCACTTTGGTATTCCTTTTCCACTAAGAATCCGATATCGCTGGCTTTATCGCTTTCCAAGATACACACGGAGAGCAAATTCAGCGGTAAATCAATCATTGGATTTACCAGTTGTGATTAACTTAAGTAGCCACTTAACCTAACCTGACCTGACCTTACCTAACCTAATCTAACCGTAATTGCGACAAAAAAAGTAGTCGTAGTTAAGTAACGGAAAAAGTATTTTTGTAGCGAATTGATGGAAAAGATCTGTCATCTGATAGGTCATTTACAGACCTATTCTATTGACCTGCAAGTTGGAATAAGCTTATTTCGCGTGTCGTATTTAACAGCCAAAGTTTGTACCTGGTGGCTTAGTGGACGGGCACCATTTACATCATGGAACCGAATGTTCTGAAGCCCATAATCCTGACGCTAAGCTGACTGGCATATTTTGTAAACGCGGGAGCAATGTATGGGGCAAGTTTAAATCTGGGCGGCACGCCGCACCTGGCCATCGGCCTGGGACCTCTCTCGGTGTATTGATAAACCGTACGTCAAACCCGCCCCCCCTCCCGCCTGATGTAGTCGTAAATGACGTCACTGGCCGAGCGCTAACTACAGTCGTTTAATTGACTCGACTAACGGCAGGATTGATGTTTCAATCGACTTGGTAATTCACTCTGCATGCTGTGTTTAACGATGGAGGTATGCCGTTCTATTGTCGCACACCTACGGTGGCGGCTTAACGTCACTTAGTACATCTGACGTACTCGTAAACACTGTACTGTAAGTGGTGGTTTGGGGAGGGATAAAACACACTTAATCGTGTGTACGTATCGATTTAATTAACTACTAAATGATATATTTTTATCTGTTTCAAATTTGAATTTATTGAATTCAGATCTGTTTTTTTTCCATTATTTTTTCAAGGAGATACCGATCTCCTTTTCAACTTTGCCTATTCATTCCCCATAGACTATTAGATCCGTGCGGGGAACTTGTCTAACAGTTTCTCTTCTAACCACAATAAAAAAGATTTATGGTTTAAATAAAAGATTTTGTTTTGTATAGTGAGACGTAGAATTAACTAAAATAAAAATTGGTACATACATTTTTGAAATTGAAAAAAAATTTAGGTTTATAATAGAGGCTCAAACTCTAGTACTGTACTTTGCTTTTTTGAAACCGAGAGTCGAGTTTTTCTTACATTTTCAGTAACAGTGCGCCGTTCGTGTCGTGACGCAACACGCTTGCAGTACCTAAATCACGTTCAGCAGATTGAAGGCGTTACGAATCATTGTAAGTTATATTGTGGAGAGCTTAGATTGTTTTTACGTTCCAATCCGGGATTTTTTAATAAATTGAAAGTTTTAAATTTAGAATTACCTTCTTATATATGTAATGTTTTTAAATTAATAGCTGATTTCCTAGTTAAATTAATGTATGGTATATTTAACTGTGTGAAAGCGATTTGGTAGTTCGACAAACGATATTTTTAGATCGCAGTTTGCCGTGCAGTTATCCGTCAGTACCAGACACATGTGTGTGTGTGTTTGCCGGAAGCGGTCTACCGGAGACAAAGGGGTGTATCATGTAGAAACACAGCCGCAAGCCCTTCTCTATCCACTTTGTTCTTGTCCGAGCCCTCGTCAAACGTTGGCAAACATAACCGCACAACAAACTAGCGCTCGTTTCTCCTAATTGAACTTGCGTTAATCTGGTTTTGTAATAAGGTAATGAGAATATCTACTGTTTGCTTCAGAGGATTACTCGTTTTAAGAACAAATGCTTTAAAATGGGCGTTCATTCGTTGTAACTTTTCCCCTTCCCTGTGATCAAGAAGGGATGTTTGTCCTTATGCATGTGTCTGTAAACGTAAATAAATAGATAGTATTTGTTTACACAAGAAAGAATACATTTTTACAGTAATTTCAAGAAAATTATCGAAATAATTTCTGTCATGGGCATATGCCTGTGTAGTGGGAACAATGGGCCACTATCAGCCGAACATAGAGAATAAAAAAATATTGCACTGCACTATATAGTAGTTTATAAATAGCCCTATGCTATTAAAAAAAGTACTAACGCAAAATACAAAAAAATCTACAAAACTAAATTCCCCAACACCTGAAGCTACAAAAATAGCAGTGAAATTTTATAAAGGTACTAAAAACTGACAAAATTATAACCTGAACCAGGACAGAGTTCACACATTCAGACTCGTGCTTCCGTCTATAAGGTAACGTCATTGTTACACACTATCACATTGAAACATCGATTGTCCTTATACATTTATACACTGTCGCGTAATCACTAAGATTGCCGTTTCCATACGCGGCTTCAAAAACTTAACTTTCTACGATTCGATTCGGTCCGTGATAGTAATTGTATTGCAACTCTTGAAGTGTCATTTAAAAATGACGTATTCTAGTGGACCGTTAGTTGGTTTTGTAGGAAATGATTATTTTAATGCTTTTTCCCCGGTCAAATATGTGAAAATTTAAATTATCATTCTTGACGATTTTACATAAAAAATCTCATAATATCATGGTCCACTAGAATGGACCTTTAATAATCACAGTGTTCGCTATAACTAATTATAATAATAAACAGGAAATGAACAGTTGAAATAGAAAATCGTGTTTTGGTCTGCCGACGATAAAATATCATGGCTACTTCAGGGCTGTCGCCTTTCTACCGGTGACTTGACAATTTGGGAAATAGTCACCTTCAAGTATTGTGCTATCACTGTGCGTGTATGGGTGGGTTACTTTCACTGTGCGTGTATGGGTGGGCAGGTGGGCACTATCACTGTGCGTGTATGGGTGGGTGGGTGGGTGACTATTACTGTGCGTGTATGGGTGGGCGGGTGAGCACTATCACTGTGCGTGAGCAGGTGGGCACTATCACTGTGCGTGTATGGGTGGGTGGGTGGGTGACTATCACTGTGCGTGTATGGGTGGGTGGGTGAGCACTATCACTGTGCGTGAGCAGGTGGGCACTATCACTGTGCGTCCTCATCAAGCGGCAGAAAGGTGTAGACACATGTCCTCCAGTCCGTTTTCACAGAATGGAGAAGAGGACATTACTCCTGCTATTGAAGGCCGGATCTCGAAAAGACAGGGCCGCCAAGCTGGCAGAGTCATCCACACTACCCTGCACTAGTTTAAGTAGGAAAACTAACCCCAAAAGCGTTCTCCTCAGGTTCAGGATCCGGAAACAAAACATGTCAAGCAATACATCATATGGAATCTCAAATGTGTATACCCACCCAATTTATTTTGCTATTTGCTATTCTAATGTGCTATGAGACCAGGACTAACGTACCAATCCCGAGTTTATACAGGAGCTATAAAGACGATTATGTAGTTCCAATACTAGTAATGTAGCAAAAGAAACTAGGATAAAGTTCATGATTTACTTCAATAGTGAAGGTAAGGTTCCATGGCAATACCACTGTACGTATGTGGGTGGGCGGTTGGGTCAATACCACTGTACGTGTATGGGTGGGTTGGTGGGTCAATACCACTGTAATGTGACACACCCAGTTCCTTAGTGTATGTTCTAAAGTGGCTAATATACTCAAGACGAACATACATAAGAATTTTTGGGATCAACGACACATTTTTTTCTTCAACAGAATTGCGATTGTTCACTTTAAGCACAGTTTTAAGTGTAACTTAAATGAGTTCCTTTTTGTACCTTCAGTACCAGTATACCTGTATGTATGGGTGGGAGGATCGGTCAGTACCAGTATACTTGTATGTATAGGTGGGTAGGTTGGTCAGTACCAGTATACCTGTATGTATAGGTGGGAGGATCGATCAGTACCAGTATACCTGTATGTATGGGTGGGAGGGTTGGTCAGTACCAGTATACCTGTATGTATGGGTGGTTGGGTGGGTCAGTACCAGCACTTAACTTAAATCTTTTTCACTATTTCACACACATGCACACGCCCTTGCAAGAGACTCACACATCCTATCACTCACATGCTCAGGAGAAAAACACACTCTCATTTTTCAGTAATCTCGGCATTAATTGGTAATATATTAAAAAAACGTACCACAAAATCATATAAAACGTGCCAAGTATTTTTATAAATGACGAAAAACAAATTATAGAAGATCTTTTGAATTAATTGTGTCGTGAACGGAACTGAAAGTGCATTGAAAATTACCGACCACTTTCTTTAACACACATTTCTTGCAAAGACTGTACGCGTTGCGATGGTGGCTGTACGTACGTACAGATCTGCAAGTCGCCGTTGTTCACAAATAAACATAACTTTGATGTGTTTATAACCCGGCCGAATTGCCTTTTTGAAGTGCGGACAGAACACACGCGCGACCCGCGTGAAGTGGAGTTATTCTTAGTTCCAGCATTGCGCCATTTCTTTTCTCGTTTTCTTCTGTAAACGAGGTGAATTTCCTACAGGAAACTCAGCGCTGTTGCACATGCGTTGTTTTTACGTTCATTTTAACGTAATTGGTATTTTTAATTGTTGCATTACTTTTTTAGAGGGAGAGATTCAAAACATTTCATCATCTTCGTATTGGTACGGATGAATTCGCTGTATGAAATGAAAACGTTACAGAATATAACTTAAAATATTGTAGTTTTTAAGGGTTTTCTGACATTAAAAGATTGTAGGTTTTTAATTGGGTTTCTTAGAAAACAAGGAAAACGTAGTTTTAAAGGTACTTTAAAGTGTTAGTACCTTCTGAAGACGACACGAGACTTGTATCTGTCGAAACGACGTGTTGTTTCTTAAAACACTTTATGTGTTTTACATGATCTACATGATCTACAACAGATCATGATGTAGATCTACAACATGATCTACAACAGATTTATGTTTTATGATTAAAAAAAAAATGACACAAGACAGTCTGAATTAGTGGCGGAGTGCTGTAACCTAAACTTGGAGAAACAAAATATGGTTATTGAAGTAGGCCTACATATGTTCTATACTCTGTCTTCTTAATACAGACATTGTTTCCGCTCAGTGGTTGAAATCGACATGGACGCTAGAAACGTCTTGGGTGTCAGTTTTGGTTGGTCAGGGTTTGGACGTTGTTTAGGGAAGGGAACTGAGAATCACGACTGTCAGTCAATTAGCTGTAAATCATACCATCAACACGTTGTTCGGATTCCACGTAGAACCGTAGGTCCTTAGCATCCCTGGCTATTGGGCTATTAATAAATGGTTCTTTCTAAGGAACAGTTGATTCAATTTAGTAACAATGACTATATTCGGTCATCTACACTCATCACATTCATTCGCTCCTCACACAGATATTCGCTTGTTTTCAGATTGTCTTACATCCGCATATTTGATTAGTACTGAAAGACGGAAACAGTCGAAACTGTATTAATTGGCATATTTTGCTTTATATCAGAAAACGCTGGTTGTTTGAAGTAGAATCGTTTAGGAGACTGAAACGCTGAACGAAATGTTGGTTTTTTTGGGTAAATGAAGGAAATGGGTGATTGAAGGGGAGACAATGACATCTAAAGGGATACCCACCCCTAACCCCTCCAGGTTCCCCTCCCTCCCCCCTCTATTAAAGGCTTATTATTTTTCTTGTCTGTTATGAGAGGCTCCCTCTTTCCTCTATTCCTCCTTTGGTCGAGTTGTTTTATTGGAATACTTGAGGAAATCTTTAGCTGTCTATTTAAAACGCTAATTGACCGTCTCGACGTGGTTTATTTTCATGCGTCAATCGAGTTTCCTTTCAGCACTCGAGTGCTCGAGTATTCTCAGTTTGTTCGCCGATTAACTTTACAAATTCCTTTCTTATTTTTATCTGTTTTCAAACGAAAGAATATTGAGTGTCAAAATATTCTATTTCAGTTAGGATACTAGTTGCATTTAAAGAATAGTAGGCAAACGTTTTTTTAATGTGATACAATTTTACAGATTATATAGGAAATAAATAGTTCCAAAGAATTAGCAAAAACTTTCCCCCATATTAAACTCTAAAAAATTAAAAATTACCAGTTTAATTCCCAAATATGTTATTTTGCCATAACTAAAAAACTATTCAAGTTAGACATGCGGTTTTTACTAAAATATTTTAAATTGTAATCCACACCTTTCCCGAAAATGTAATCAAAACCATTCGAGCCGTTTTTGTAAAAATTCCATTTTGTAGGTTTTGTCTATAAAAATAAAAAAATAAAATTTCAAAAAAGTGAAAAAATATTCTGGGCATATTGGTTTTTAAATACACCTATATACCAAATTTCATAAAAATTGATCCATCCGTTTGGTCTCCAGTGAAGTGCACATACACACAGTCAGATACACATATATCCAGACACAACATTTTTATTCGAAAAAAACCACGGGTTCAGGGGACCCTAAAATGGATTTTTAGACTAACTTGTTAAAAAATTTGTTTTGGACGACCACAATACTTTCTTTATGCTAACGCATATGGTAGAAAGTAAAACATGAAGTTTTTGGATTGTGATTTAGTTTAATATGGTGGATTATAGTATGTGTGTGTGTGTGTATATATATATATATATATATATATATATATATATATATATATATATATATATATATATATATATTTATTAATTTTAACTACAGTCTGTTGATGATTTTACTGTATAGTTATTTATTAACTTAGACTACATATAATTTGCTAAGAATTAATTATGCTCGGCGAAGGAAACCATCGTACGTTTTGCAGGCTCACAGTTGTATTTCCTCATTGTTAGCGAGTGAGGGTTGAAGGGAGAACATGACGGCGCTGAAGGTGACTTGATGTACGGCCCACTAACTGAATACCCGCTCTGTAGCAGGGGAGGGGGATCTTCAGTCTGGCCGGTTGGAATATTTCTGTTCGGTCAGTTGCATGGTTTATCGCTTAGATTTACATACATCCCTTCCTGACAGCAAGACGTGCCCTTACCACCGACTGCAACTTTTTAAGAGGAGTGGATGTTAAACTAGTGTTTGCTCAAAATAGGAAGTTAACATTTTAATATCCTAGCCTTATTGAATGATTAATTAGTTGAATGGTTAATGTACAGTAGTGCATTGTGCGAGTACAACGTACGGAATTAACGAATTAGCTAATTAAAATAGTTGAGCTCCGTTACTTGGGAACGTTCACTTCAGCCTTGTAAATTCGTATTCCGTTACTAAACGCTATTATTACGTTAGGTTTGTGACTGATACAGTACATAAAAAACTTAATAATTTTAACACCAAAGAAATATAACTACTGTTTATTCAATAGAAAAATGACAAATGAGGATGATTTTGCTTAAAATAGTACCAATGTACGATTAGGGTGGGTGGGATTTCAAATGTTTCCCCCCCAACTCATCTAATGGTGATGGCGGTGTGTGAGAGGGCGGGAGTGTCAGCTACGTCTTATGTGTGGCTGCTGTAGGTGTTGTAGGTTGTAGCAAAATCATCCAAGTGAATTTTACTCCCCTAATTGTGGTTGAAGTGGTATTTCCTGTTTGTATCTCATAAGTCAATAACAACACTCGACAGTCTTGTTAGAGTCAACGTTTTGTTTCGAATACACTAATATTAAGATACATTTTAAACAGCGCATTCAGTTTTTTTTTTTTTTTTTTTTTTTTTTTTTTTTTTTTTTTTTTTTTTTTTTTTTTTTTTTTTTTTTACGATCTATGAAACACTTACTTATATAAAACTAACCTTGTTAGCTTAACATAAGCTAACCTAGACTAGCATAACCTAACCCAACATAACCTAAGCTAACCTAGCCTAGCCTAACATAAAGTAATCTAACTAAACCTGACATATAAACTTCCCTAACCTAGCCTGACCTAACAAATTAGCTACGCTAACCTAGCCTAGACTAACATAAAGGTAACCTTACCAAACATGACATATAAACTAAGTCAAGCCTAACACAAGGTAACCTAGCCTAACCTGACATACAAGCTGAGCTGACTTAGTCTAACCTAACATAAGGTGACCTAGCCTAACCTGACATATAAGCTAACCTAACCTAGTCTAGCCTAACCTGACATATAAGCTAACCTAACCTAGTCTAGCCTAACATAAGGTAACCTAACCTAACCTGATATATAAGCTAAGCTAACCTTAAGTCAAACCTAACATAAGGTAACCTAACCCAACCTGATATATAAGCTAAGCTAACCTTAAGTCTAGCCTAACACAAGTTAACCTAACCTAACCTGATATATATAAGCTAACCTTAAGTCTAGCCTAACATAAGATAACCTAACTTAACCAGATATATAAGTTAAGCTAACCTTAAGTCTAGCCTAACATAAGGTAGCTTAACCAAACCGAACCTAATCCAGCCTAGCCTAGCCTAACCAAACCTATCTTAACATAAGCTAATCTGACCAAACGTAACTTAACCATTTTATTGTGGTAGTTTAAAACGTAAAGCTTAAAAGCATTTTTCGCCGTTCAAGATGGAACTGTCTCGTGTTACAGACGTAACAAATTCTGACACTCGTCATTGCAGCTTGTCACAACGAAAAAAGGAAGGAAATCCCATTTTCAGTTGTAAAAGCTGTTTAACTCAGACGGTATCTACTTGTATATTTGTATGGTTCGTCATGAGACCATTTAACAAGTTAGGCTATGGCCTAACATATATAAACGTAAACGTTCCAAGTTTTATATTGTATTTTCACACCACGATACATTCGAATACTCTCGTTTTTACACGTATAAAACAAGTATTTTGACACGTCTATTTGCATCTGTGGTACGTAAATACATGCTTTTCGGGAGGGGTTCTCGTCATCTGTTTGAAGTACAAACAAGGCTTACTATGGATGGAAATCGATAGACAATTTAAGGTTACAAATATTGATAAATTAACTTGAATGTTAGTCCTCTGCAATCTTGAACAATGCAATAGAAAGAGCGCAATGTTTTATCAGTATTAAAATGAGATAGGTTTGAGAAAAACAAGAGAGCACAGTGGAAGGCTAAGCTGCGGAAGTAAGGCAGCCGCTAGGAAATGAGGATGGGATGTTTTGGTTTTATAAGAAAACTTAGTGGATGAGATTTTATAAGATCCTCAGCTGTAAAAGAAAGGGAGCGCTTGACCTGGATTCACCGCAACACTGTCTTTTCATCGGTGTAATGACGTGTTTCAATAACAACATAATGAACTGAGATATCATTGAAGTCCCGGTGTAAATAGAGATCGCTCTTTGAATCTACCTTAGTTAATGAGTAAGAACCACTCGGTGCGAGAATTACATTTGGTTAGCCTCAGTGAACTCAAAACCGGCGAAAAAACTGCTTTGTACGAATCAGTAAGCTTTGGTCTTTTCATTAATAAATCGAAATTTTTACTTTCTCCCATATGCGTTAGCATAGAGAAAGTATTGAAATCGTCAAAAAAATTGTTTGTACAGATTGGTCTAAAAACCATTTTAGGGTCCCCTGAACCCAAAAAAGTGGGATTTTCGAAAAAGACTTTTGATGTCTGTCCGTATTTGAGTCTGTCTGTGTGTATGTGCAGTTTGCTGGAGACTAAACAGATAGATCAATTTTTATGAAATTTGGTATGAAGGTGTATTTAGCCAATATCTCCAGTCTATTTTTTAACTATTTTTTTTTATGAAATTTTAGTTTTTTTTTATTTTTATAGGCAAAAAACATACAACAATGGAATTTCCCCAAAAATAGCTGTAACGATTTTGATTAAATTTTCAGGAACGGTGTGAATTACAATTTCAAATATTTTAGTAAAAACCGCATGTCTCTAACTTAACCAGTTTTTGAGTTATGGCAAAAAACATATTTGTAAATCAAACTGGTAATTTTCAATGTCGTACAATTTTAGTGTTTAATATGGGGGAAAGTTCGTTTTCAATTGTTAGGAACCATTTATTTTGTTATGTGACAAATAATAATGCAAATACTGTTTAAAGCTAAATTTTACGTTACTGCTTACAGAGGCAGTTGTCATATTAGATTTATATCCCGTAAAAACAGTGTTAAAGACGGTCCGGAAATGCAACTGTACGATTTGACAGAACATTATAATTTTTACTTAGTTCGAAAGATCGTAAAAGTTACTGGTGGATCAAATATTTATTTATATATATTTTTTTTTCATAAAAATCATAAACTTATAAATTAAACCCTAATTTATTTTTATTTCGTCATATATTTTTTTAAATTAAGAGGTGGATCTTCTTAAGATCTTAATACGATGCAAAAATTATAATTTACCAGCAGATAGTTAAGTCATAGGACTGTACAGTATTTAACATTGCTTTTATGCTGTTTAAATTCAATATGGTGGACTTAAATAGTTATTTTAAGTGTGTTAGGTGTATAGGTAATGTGGTATATATGTAAGTGGCGGTATGTGATAGTGTGCTTTTGTAAAAGCGTGAAATATCTCGATATTTTGGTTAGCCATTTAGATGTTTAATTCTGTAAGTTAATTGGTCCCCATGAAAATTGCTCGAGCTAGAAGGAAGATAAGATAGCATCATTAAAACTATTTTTATAGTTTTAATGATGCTAAGCTTGAAGTAAGGTGAGAAATACATATTTTAAATGATTTAATTTTTTTTGGTCGAGTTTTCCGTCGAAGAAAAATGCTGAATTAAAATTATGGGCCTCGAAGTCCCCTTTGGACCTAATATGGTTAATTTTAATAGTCCTCTGCAGTTAATCAAGTCACAGACCGAGGCCGAAGGCCAAGGTGATACAAGTTGGTACGCGGAGCTTGCAGGGGTGTCTCCTAACTAAATTACACAACGTAGAAGTGTAAATAAATGTAACTACATTTATTTACACTTCTACGTTGTGTAATCGCTAGAGATCACGTGTATGCGTGAGTGCTTCGACAACACCCCCCCCTCCACTGTTAAACGAATGTCCGTTAACAGTATTTTCGCGTCCCCTGATTAGCCCCATTGTGCGCTGCCAGCGCCCCGTTTAATGCCGCTACCATATTGTGGTCCTTTCCTCCCGTATTAAATTTTACATTATTCTCGGTTCCCTTTTGATTTGACGTCACTTTACACTTTTGCGTGCTCGCCGATTGTTTTACGCTATTTACGCCCGCGATGTCGTCATTGAATGTAGTTCTAATTGCTAGTGTGTTGATTGTACAACGGTTATACAATTAACTGATTTGTAAACAGCAAGATTTGTCATATATTTAGGTCTATGTGTGCTTTTTATTAATAACCAGTGCCATCACTTCTCTCGTCTGTGTGCAAAACGATTGAACAAAACCATTTAAAATGGTAGTTGGGTTGCTTTATTAATATTTAGTTAAATCAATAAACTAAATATTAATAAGTTTGTTTTAGTCACTTTAACTCTTAAATTAATATTCTGTTTTATTAATCGCAATTTTAGTTTGTTTTTTCTTAATCTCGCGTTTTGATATGTTTTTTATGTTCATTTTGTTTATTTTAAAATCATCCAGGTCCGTTTTTCTTCTGTGTTTTTTTTATTTATTTTTTTTATCATCCCTTCCCAATATTCCTTTATTCCCTGGGATTTTAACGAAAACTTTTTTTAAATTTTGAGTCAAAGCTAACAATAGGTCCCCAATTGTTTTAAAATTAACTGACAATTGTCAGTTATAATGTCTCTTATTAAAATATTGTGAAATAAAAACGAGAGAAATGATAGAGGTAAATTGAAAAAAGTAATTAGAAACAACAACTTGTTAACCGTGATTTTTTTCATCTGTTCGATTCGCCCCTCTAATATTTTATGATTCAAAATACAGCAGCCACAAAATACAATGCATTCTCAGATAAGCAAGTTTTTTTTTTTTTTTTTTATTTTTTTTTTGTAATTCTTAAGTTTTATTTATTTATTTATTTTTTTTTACCGGCGAAAAATGTAGGACGACCTCTTAATGAGAATAATTCTTCTATAAAGTAGCCTATCTTTCGCTTATTACTTTTAAAAACAATTAATTATTTTCAAATACAATTATAATCAAGCTTACTCTAATGTATTATTCTGAGAAAAAACGAAAGCCTTATTGAAGATGGCATGGATCTTTTCACAGCATAATACACTAAATAAGTATTAATACTACAGTAATAATAATATATAAACAGTTACTGGGTAGTAGTACAACATATGTTCAGATACATTCTTATGAATAAAATAATCCGTACCAATACATCACGACCAAGGCATTAATTACGTGAGAAAAAACATATATAGTCTTTAAACAACAAGCAAACCGTATTGCTATTCCAAAAAGTTTGTCAATCACATTCCGACTAGCGGAAGTTGGAGACAACAGCTCGTCCGGCGGAACAACTTGCACCAAACTGGAGACATCAGCGCCGCCTCTTGCACGGCTGATAATAATTGAATCTGTACCGTGCCGCGGCGCCGGATACCCCCTCCCGGCCCTTATCTCCAGTTGAAACAATGGACAGGTGGGCCCTGATGAATCCCATTGTCGGTCGTGTTGGACCGGCCCATTGTTAACCGCCGAATCTACTATTATGGGATCGTTATTTCCTACTTAGCCGAGCCCTTAAAACGTGCAATGATTCCATCAAAACAAGCATTTTTGTTTGTAAAATGTCTAAGTAAGCGTCGATTTGAGAGGTATTACAAAGGTTTTTGTACATGCCTTTGAATATACCATTACCATGGAAAAGCAAAGAATAGTTACGACTTTTTGAACTTTTCTTGCTTCGTAACAGGTCAACGCGACCTGTTCAATCAATCATGCGAATCGATGAGTTTGATTTTTTTTTTTGTACAAGAAAGGTTTGGGATAAGTTATACCATAGACTACCATAGGAACAGAATGTCACAGACAATGCCTTATTGTCTGTATACCTGTGTTGCTGCGAATTATCTCAAATAAGCGTTCGGAAGACTTTTTGACGTACTGTTAACTCAGCTGCTAATCACTTAAAAGTGTGCTGGAGAGAGACGGAGAGGGGGATGAAGAGAGGGGGAGGGAGACCTCTGGAGCTATCTGTGAAAACCGAACAATAAATAAATTTAAAAGAATAGGAAATCCGGCCTCAAGGGACCGTAATGGCCGGCTAGTCTTTTTGTTTCTGTGCTCAGTTTATTTCCTAAGACACGTTACTAAACGGCACACAGTGAAATATCTGAAATATCTGAATATGAAAGACATGTAAATACAATGTATAGCTTTAGTAAATATTTGTGGTAATGAAATATAATAACATATACAGGTAAGAACACGTAACTTGGGAGAGCACGGACCCATTATTATCAATATGTGGTGGAGGAGGGGGGTCGAAGGTTGGAGAATCGTCAAAGTCGAGAGAATGGACCGTTGTTTAAGAGTGAAGCCTGTTTCCTGCTCGCAAAATTAGTTCATGTTCGGTTTTCACAGGTAGCGCCAGCCGTCTCCCTCGCTGTCTCCCATCATCCCACTCTCTGTCTCTCAGCACGCAGTGAACCGAGAGTTAGTAGTAGTGAAACAGTCGTACAAACACTTCCTAAAAAATAATCACCGTTAGATAGTAGCACAGGAGGGCGTGTAGAGGAAATACGTTACGTTAGGCGTTATACGTTAGAGGCGAGCTTACTCTTGGCCCAGAGAATGATTCAGCTGTGTGAAGGGAGGGAAGATCATGATAGTTTAATTGCATAAATGAGTGGGTGAATGAGGTAAACAACCTGTATGTCCGAAAGAGGTATGAATGTGTTTTGCATGTCACAATGTTAAACATTGTAAATTATTGACTCATTGTGTGTAACATTGTTGTTATCGATGTAATAAAGATATATTATTATACATTTCCCTGGACAGTCCGCTTTGGTATATAATCAAAGATAATATTCATAACATAGTCATAGTGGGATATATGTACCTTAGATTTGTAATGAATTACTTACTGGTCCGCACATTATCAGTTCGGTGTTCAGTTATCGGAATGTCGCAATACGCTCGCTCCTGCCCATTTCGGACAGGATGCCAGGCTATTTGTCGCAATCTAAGATTTAAATTCGTTACTGTTATCATTTCCGTATCCGTGTAGCGCAATTTTCCCGCTGATTGCTCCAGCTGGCACGGACCCTGTCCCAAACGTAATTTGCGTTTGTAAAACAGTTACCGGAGTCCCTTGTTTTTAGATCATTTGAATGTAAAAGCACTTCGTCAAACAAGGAAGTGTCGAATGTGGCTCACTAAACCCCTCGCAGCCCGCTAATTCGAAACCAGTAAAACATTTGCAATGTTTAAATTATGCTATCCTGAGAGTTTTGTTAAATGTTGTCGTGTAATGTAGTTATCACGTATACTTATACAACTACAATTTATAACGTAGTACCATTGTACCTGTATGGGTGGGTTAGTACCATTGTACGTGTATTGGTGGGTGGATGGGTTAGTACCATTGTACGTGTATGGGTGGGCGAGTCCCATTGTACGTGTATTGGTGTGTGGGTGGGTTAGTACCATTGTATATGTATGGGTGGGTTAGTACCATTGTACGTGTATGGGTGGGTTAGTGCCATTGTACGTGTATGGGTGGGCGAGTCCCATTGTACGTGTATGGGTGGGTTAGTACCATTGTATATGTATGGGTGGGTTAGTACCATTGTACGTGTATGGGTGGGCGAGTCCCATTGTACGTGTATGGGTGGGCGAGTCCCATTGTACGTGTATTGGTGTGTGGGTGGGTTAGTACCATTGTACGTCCCACTTTTATAGTGGAGAGTAGCTTGTAAAGTTTTATGTACGCATATTATTAAGTTTTATGCAATATATATAGCATTTATACCCGTATTTAAACTAATCAAATCGTCTCTTGTGGGAAATAAATTGAAAATACACCTCAAAGTATCCGACTTAATAACTATACATCAGTCGTAATCTTATCCTTGTGACCTTAAAAACCTTTACGATCTCAGGATTTTTAAAGGAGAAAACTGAATGTTAAAATTAAATAATCCTACAATTCCATTAGTTTGAATTTCTTGAAAAGAATATCTAAATAACCCAGAATACACCCTACATGCCCAAAATAATTATGCAAACGGGTTCTTTTTATTTTTCGTCGATAATTTCTAAATAAAAAAGAACAGAATGCCAAGTCAAAAAGATTAAAAAAGACAAAACAATTGAATTTCTGAGTTAATTATATGTCTTATGAAGGTTATGGTGAGTTGGGGAGTTCAACGAGTAAGTCAAAGTCAAAATTATTGTAAGTCAAAATTAAATCGGTACAAACCTTCATACTCAATCAGATGCTGAAAACGTAAGGTCACTTCTGGTTGAACACCATCAGTTATGGAGAAATAACCGTACTACGTTAACTCAGGTGCAGAAAACGAACTACTCTACTTCAAATTTGCATTCGTAAAAACTAAACTGACCTCGTCTTTATTAACGGAACAGTTTTTATTTCTGATTACACAAAAAGAGACCATTGAATTGAAAAATCGGGTAAGTATAGCATCGGGTAAAATTAAAAAACGTAAAAAGATTTGTACACAATGCAATATGTTACGTCACACATACTGATAACTTTAGTTATTCAATAACATTGGTGGGTTAGGTTTAGCAGAAAGTGTTCTTCTAAATTCTAGATAACTAACCTAACATTACGTAGCCAACCTAACTTTTATAGAAAAATGTTTTGTTATTATTTGTCTGAGGAAGAAACAGACATCATTTTCCTACTAACGAAAAAACTACGCAATATTAATGTAATTTTGTTTATTTTAGTGTAAAAATGGTTTTCTTTTTTTTTAAATTTGTTTGTAAAAACCTTGTATTTTCAGGAGAAAATTTCTCTACATTCGTGTTTGTTGGGTTAGTATTGACTTTTTTAAAAAAAGTTTGAAAATTGAAATAGGGCCCTAAATTCCATATTCACAAAAAAATCGATCCGTTTGGTTTTTATTTAAATCAATTAAAACCTAACATAACGTAACCAACCTAAATTTTGACGAACCAAACCTAAAGTGATTTTTTATTATTTGTATGAGGAAGAAATAGACGTCATTTTCGTATTGAGGAAGAAACAGCTACACAATATTTGTGTAATTTTGTTTATGTTCCTTTAAAAAAGGTTTTATTTTAATTGTTTGTAAAAGATTGTATTTTCAGAAGAAAAGTTGGTGTTTGTTGGGTTAGTTTAAATAGTTTTAAAATTTTTGAAATTGAATCCGGCCCGTTAATTCCATATTTACAAAAATCGATCCGTTTGGTTTTTATTTAAGTCATTTAAAACCTAACATAACGTAACCAACCCTATTTTGACGAACCAAACCTAAAATTTTTTTATTATTTGTCTGAGGAAGAAATAGACGTCATTTTCGTATTGACGAAGAAACAAGTACACAATATTAGTGTAATTTTGTTTATGCTACTTTAAAAAAGGTTTTCTTTTTTTTAATTGTTTGTAAAAATCTGTATTTTCAGGAGAAAATTTCGTGTTTGTTGGGTTAGTTTAAATTATTTAAAAAATTTGGAAATTGAATCCGGCCCCTAAATTCCACATTCACAAATAATCGATCCGTTTTTGGTGTTTATTTAAATAATTTAATACGAAAGTAAACTGCGTAAATTGCAGCAAGTGAGTTGTTAGAAGGCTATCAGCAATTCCAGTAGACTTCAATCTAAGTGGCTGCCAACCCGCTGAACAAATCAGCCGGCATTCGCAATAATTCAGCACTAGAGATTCTCCTCAAGTGGCCTTCACTCACTCGAGAGACGATTGTCTTTATTTATGTTGTTTAGCAACAATTTTGTTCCTCCTCGACCAACTTTATTGCCGTGTCTCGTCAGCCCAGTGACGTAACAAAGTAATCGTCTACCGACTAGAGGTTCGCAATTATCTGACTTTTGACTTCCGAGATGGGACTGAACTCTGCAAAAACTTTATTTTTAAGTTTTTTTTTTTTTTAAGTCAAGTAAGGAATAAGTAATTTGCTCTAATTAAATGAAAAGACGCCATGTAATTACTTTCGCTAACTGACGTACTGTAATTTTTCTGATTTTCCCGTTTTTTAAACGTGCAAATTCAATAATAATTTAACGTTAATTTCACTCATAAAACACTCTTTTAGTAATGTTTATGTAACCAAATAATAAAAGAAAAGATTTTTAGTTGTTTATTTTTTAGGAAATATTTTTTTAGAAAATAGTGCACGAGAACGTAACTTTTGAGTCCTCCCTGTAATTGTGATCGTTGTAATTTGTCTTCATTCATATCATTTCCAGTTATTAATTAGTTTAATTCCCTGATACAAATATTTACGAAATGTAAGTGATAGTACAATTGAGAAGCCTTTAGTTTTATGGCTAGTCTAAAGTCAGAATATGGGATAAATAAGAAAGAATTTAATGTATAAAAAGGCGAAATTATCGTAATAATTTCGTCAAATACTCTTTACCAGGACACCTTTTCTGCTATATTTACGTAATTAAAAGCAGAACATTATGACGATTGTGTGTGTATGTATATTTGTGCATATAAAATTTAATAAATCGACCAAAATAGTTAACAAAATAGTTTTTTCATATTTCTGACTAAATCTTACTCAACAATGAACAAGCTACAGTTTCTTGTGACCGTACACTATATATGTGCCAGGTGCACTCAGCACTGTCATTACATCCCCCACCCCTCCTTTCAAAACACTCTCACTTCCAGGTGAATGTTAGTAGGGAAGGAAGGTTACAGTTTTTGCGACCGTAGTTTCAACAGGCCGAGACATGTGCCAGGTGCACTCAACATCGTCATTACATCCACCCCCTCCCCCACTCACAACACACTTACTACCTGCTGAATGTTACTAGGGAAGGAGGCATGTTACAGTTTCTTGCGACCGTAGTATCAACAGGCCGAGACATATGCCAGGTGCACTCAACATCGTCATTACATCCACCCCCTCCCCCACTCACAACACACTTACTACCTGCTGAATGTTACTAGGGAAGGAGGCATGTTACAGTTTCTTGCGACCGTAGTATCAACAGGCCGAGACATGTGACAGGTGCACTCAACATCGTCATTACATCCACCCCCTCCTCCCACTCACAACACACCTACTACCTGCTGAATGTTACTAGAGAAGGAGGCATGTTACAGTTTTTTGCGACCGTAGTATCAACAGGCCGAGACATGTGACAGGTGCACTCAACATCGTCATTACATCCACCCCCCTCCCCCACTCACAACACACTTACTACCTGCTGAATGTTACTAGAGAAGGAGGCATGTTACAGTTTCTTGCGACCGTAGTTTCAACAGGCCGAGACATGTGCCAGGTGCACTCAACATCATTACACACGCCACCCCTCCATTCTCAACACACGTACTACTACTACCTGCTGATGTTACTAGGGAAGGAGGCAAGTTACAGTTTCTTGCGACCGTAGTTTCAACAGGCCGAGACATGTGCCAGGTGCACTCAACATCGTCATTACATCCACCCCCTCCCCCACTCACAACACACTTACTACCTGCTGAATGTTACTAGAGAAGGAGGCATGTTACAGTTTCTTGCGACCGTAGTTTCAACAGGCCGAGACATGTGCCAGGTGCACTCAACATCATTACACACGCCACCCCTCCATTCTCAACACACGTACTACTACTACCTGCTGATGTTACTAGAGAAGGAGGCAAGTTACAGTTTCTTGCGACCGTAGTTTCAACAGGCCGAGACATGTGCCAGGTGCACTCAACATCATTACACACGCCACCCCTCCATTCTCAACACACGTACTACTACTACCTGCTGATGTTACTAGGGAAGGAGGCATGTTACAGTTTCTTGCGACCGTAGTTTCAACAGGCCGAGACATGTGCCAGGTGCACTCAACATCGTCATTACATCCACCCCCTCCCCCACTCACAACACACTTACTACCTGCTGAATGTTACTAGGGAAGGAGGCAAGTTACAGTTTCTTGCGACCGTAGTTTCAACAGGCCGAGACATGTGCCAGGTGCACTCAACATCATTACACACGCCACCCCTCCATTCTCAACACACGTACTACTACTACCTGCTGATGTTACTAGGGAAGGAGGCAAGTTACAGTTTCTTGCGACCGTAGTTTCAACAGGCCGAGACATGTGCCAGGTGCACTCAACATCATTACACACGCCACCCCTCCTTTCTCAACACACGTACTACTACTACCTGCTGATGTTACTAGGGAAGGAGGCAAGTTACAGTTTCTTGCGACCGTAGTTTCAACAGGCTGAGACATGTGCCAGGTGCACTCAACATCATTACACACGCCACCCCTCCATTCTCAACACACGTACTACTACTACCTGCTGATGTTACTAGGGAAGGAGGCAAGTTACAGTTTCTTGCGACCGTAGTTTCAACAGGCCGAGACATGTGCCAGGTGCACTCAACATCATTACACACGCCACCCCTCCATTCTCAACACACGTACTACTACTACCTGCTGATGTTACTAGGGAAGGAGGCAAGTTACAGTTTCTTGCGACCGTAGTTTCAACAGGCCGAGACATGTGCCAGGTGCACTCAACATCATTACACACGCCACCCCTCCATTCTCAACACACGTACTACTACTACCTGCTGATGTTACTAGAGAAGGAGGCATGTTACAGTTTCTTGCGACCGTAGTTTCAACAGGCTGAGACATGTGCCAGGTGCACTCAACATCATTACACACGCCACCCCTCCATTCTCAACACACGTACTACTACCTACTAGGGAAGGAGGCAAGTTACAGTTTCTTGCGACCGTAGTTTCAACAGGCCGAGATATGTGCCAGGTGCACCTAGCATTATCATTACTTCCCCCACCCCTCCTCTCAAAACACTCACATCCTGCTAAATTCGCCATACCTTTGATTTTCCAAAAAAATATTTTTCAATTTGTCCCTAAATGTATGTACTCTTCTACGGATAACTAGTGCCTTAGGACTAGATAAATTACTGAATTATCTGTCAGGGAAACAAATTTATCGTTTTCTTAGCAAATACTTCATGTATTTACTATGATTACTTTGTACAAATTCGTTAATTTTTACTAATAAAGTTGGTATCAAAATATACTCTTTGACTACTATCATACATATATAGTATATCTAATTAATTGTAAACTTGACATTGTTGACAATATTTAGGTCCTTGCATCTCAACACAGCCATCAACACCTGATCCATACTCCATAAACATGGTTTTGATCGGTTTTACCCTCCTTTGGTCCTTGATTGACCCACCCGCCTATTTACCATAAATAAATCCACCTACTGTCGCCCTCAGACATATTTATTTGTTTTAAAACTTTGGTGAAGTTTAAATGAAAGAAAAATTTCCTGCCGGAGTGTTCCATTTAGAGATAATGTACATTGGTAAGCCTACGCTTTGCTTGTTAATACGGCATTGTTGAGTGGTTTTCGGAACTTGAGTTCAAGTCTACATCAACGTTGTCAATAGGCCAACTTATTAAATCTCATCTGTTGTGTTCGTTGAGGAGTGGAGTCTTTAGGGTTTTTTTTTGTAGTAGGGATTTTTTGTTAGTATGTTCGTTGAGATGGTGTTAGAACCTTCAGGAGTTGTATTTAATGGGAGAGTGAGAGGGTAGTCCTTTTGGAAATGTATTTGATGGAATATTTGGACCTTTGGCTTTATTATTCGTTGGAAGGTGGGTGGACCCTCAGGAATAGTGTTTATTGGATGGCTGGGTGGACCTTCAGGAGTTCTACTTGATGGGAATCAAAGGCAATACCTTTTGGCATTGCATTTGGTGGAATATTTGGACCTTTGGGATTTGTATTAGTTGGAAGTAGGGTGGGCCCTCAGGAATAGTGTTTATTGGATGGCTGGGTGGACCTTCAGGAGTTGTACTTGATGGGAATCAAAGGCAATACCTTTTGGCATTGCATTTGATGGAATATTTGGACCTTTGGGATTTGTATTAGTTGGAAGTAGGGTGGGCCCTCAGGAATAGTGTTTATTGGATGGCTGGGTGGACCTTCAGGAGTTGCACTTGATGGGAATCAAAGGCAAAACCTTTTGGCATTGCATTTGATGGAATATTTGGACCTTTGGATTTATATTCGTTGGAAGTAGGGTGGATCCTCAGGAATAGTGTTTATTGGATGGCTGGGTGGACCTTCAGGAGTTGTACTTGATGGGAATCAAAGGCAATATCTTTTGGCATTGCATTTGATGGAATATTTGGACCTTTGGGATTTGTATTCGTTGGAATGTGGGTGGGCCCTCAGGAATAGTGTTTAATGATGGGTTGGTGGACGTTCAGGAGTTGAATTAGATGGGAGAGTGAGTTTAGTAGTCCTTTTGAAATTGTGTTTGATGGAATATTTGAACCTTTGGTATTCGTGTTCGTTGGAAGGTGGGTGGACCCTCAGGAGTCTTGTAGGAAGGTGGGCAGGTGATAATGTATACATCCTATTACGTGTTAATTATCATTATACTATATTTGATTCCACAATGGAATGTAGGTTGACCTCGGTTATCATATCGAGTGGACTTAAGTTTTCAGGTATGCTATTTTATAACGATTTTTCTTACTGTTAAAGTCGTTAATCATTGATTTAAAGCTATATTTTCTAATTTTAGTCAGAAGAAACGTAACAAACCATTGATTCTCATTTTTTACCTGCAACAAACCTTTCAACCACTAAGGTAGTAATTGAACTGTAAGTTAATTCGTGAATAATGTCTTATTTTCTGTTATTGATAATTTTAACAATGCAATCTTTACCCGCCAAGTATAGAGTACCTATTACAAGCGCATGTTGCGTATTGAGTTACACAAAAGAGGCCAATGTAAAAGGCAAGATTGAACATTTGGTTGAGGTTCTGTGATCCGCAGATGAAAAGGCGCGAATGGGAGCAGGCTGAAAGCGATCGAATGAGGCCCTCGGTCGGCGGGCGGACTCTCTCGCATGAAAGACCACCACACCGCAGTTACAGTACTACACCTCCACTCTTTATGTGGACTTATCGACCGATAGCTTTCATTTTTTATACACCAGTTCTTTCGCATTCAACAACTGCTTTTCAATACCGTTCTGCAAATGTTCTTTTCTTTCCGATGTAATAAATGTTGTAAACATTATCTTTCTTTGCCCTTACAGTTTTAATTCATTATTTATCATCTGCTGTCTTAGATCGTTATTATTAAGTAACATTATTTTTAGAAATAATTATTGGTTTTTCGACTCCGTCCAAACCGGTTCGTATGCAAGGCAGATACGTTTCTTTGCTGAGCTCTATTTTTCAATTAATTACTTTTTCTATTTTCAAAAATTCGTCTCCTTTTTTCATCACCTACCACGTCATTTATTGAATAATTCATCCAGAATGTCATTATAAAACTGTCAGTTTGACCTACTACACATTGTATTTTTAAATATAACAATTACTAATATTTATTAGTTTTAATTACCTTATTTCTCTTTTTTCTCTCCTCCACCGCTGAACTTCCAGGAGGAAATATATTTAGAAAACAGACTGCTCCTCGAAAATGCCTGTACTAAGATCAGTTTTCCGACGTTTTGGCTGTTATCTAACGCGACGGACTGGGGAGGGTAATTCCAAGGTTCGAATCCCCAACTGGAACTACGATTGGTACTTTTTAGCTGAATAAAGGTCAATCATATGCATGCCTTCAGCCCATGTGAACAGGTAAACAAAATTTGTATGTAAGAAACATAAGATCCTGTTTTTATAAGGGAACGTGAATTTTTGACGGGAATATTGGTAGGTTTGAAGTGATGTATGTGGAAAAAATAACTAAAACACTAAAGATAATATCATGCGTAAATCTCGTTATTTTGTTGATATGTAATAGTTTTTTTTTTATTTTTTACTTTTTTTATATATTGATGGTAAACCACAGACACGGATGAAATGTACGTTTTATTCCATGTCGAAATGGACAATGTTTGTGAGGGTAGAGATAGGTAAGTTTAATCTCGGGCTGTATACCGAGACCGCCATCACCCCGGCGTAAAACTGAGGCGCATAAACTGTGCCGCGCTCCGGCGGTGAATCAATTTCTAATGTGTGACTCAGTTTACGGCCCGAGCCGCCCGCATCATCGGGGAGGCCGTCAGCTGTTCCGTCCCCACAGTGGGTGTCTAATCAGATACTCCTTAAGGGGAGGGGGGCAACATCATGTCGTAAACCGCTTTGGAATGCTTGTGCAGTTCGGGAGTGGTGATTAGTTTGTGTTTTTGACTACCATGTGAAGCTGATTGCATTTTCAATGTTTAGACAGAATTTATCCGTTGAGAAAACACTCACGGTACCCCTCAAGGTGGCAACTTATTCCCTTTATTTATATATTAGGTTACAAATGTAAGCATGCAAATTCATAACACGTTATTCAATATATTAATTCAGTCGAAGAAATCTTAGATTAATTTAATTGAGCATATCGCCATATTTTCTAGGGATATAATATATACATTTTCTAATCAGATAATGTTTTAAAAAGGTTATGTTTGTGCTAAAAATGATTTGAAAGTGTAAATCGTTTTAGTTTATTTTTTCTTAAGACGCCGATCGTCAAGATATGGGCGATTGTGGATTTCGAATGAGTGTGAAGAGCGTCGTTAATTAGCGAATGTTGTCAATGTCATAAACCACTACACACTTCTGTATACTGTTAGATATGGCAACGTCCCGCGAGAGGCCGAGACAGACGGTGATTTCACGGTCCAGCGCTCATGACGCCTTATCATAAATAAATCAGTTTAAATCGCCCAACATATGTACAATATAATTTATTACATATTCGAATTATTGACATCAACGGCACGATAGCGAGACTTGTCTGGCGTTAGTAACTCTACTCCATGCCGATGAAATTTACTTCCCTAATTTGATAAAAATTGTTTTTCGCACATGCAAAAAATTCTGAAACTTTGTAAATTGGTTGTTATTTAATATTTACATTGTATATAAGTTTCGGATGTATATAATAAGTAGTTACTATTTTTGATATTTTTTAATATCAGTAAACAAACCGAGGTGAAATCGTGGTACAATGTTACTCTTTACAGACGAACCTAAACCTACAAAGGTTAACGTAGAAATAAATGTGGAATGTTTTGTTATGTTTATTTTTTTACACCCAGAAGTTACTGTGCAGTGTTAGTTCAAACTCGGCTATCCATAATTTAGAATTGGACAGTTAAGGCTGCCTATTCGTTAGAAAATGTCATTAATTAATATCCCAATGACAAATGAACAGCTGGTTGTTATCAGCTGATCCTTCTCAAAATTTGTTATGACTCTGGTTGGGATCGAACTGAGAACCTTTAGCTTATGAAACTGGCTTTAATCAACTACCGACCAATGGGTGTTCAATCGAAATTTTTTAAAAATTTTGTGAATAAAATAGTTAGTATCCATGTAAGTAATAAATGTGTTAGGGGAAAAAATTCTTTATGGAGATATGGCTGCCCAAAGTGACTATTTTTGCCTTTTTGGTGTATAACTCATGAACAAACCGTGTGATATAATTTATTAACATTTTGAGAATATAGTGGACAAAAGGTACCAAACAATTTAGTATATATAAATCTAAAAAAAACATAATTTTTTAAGTGTTAAAATTATTTTTCCATAAATGATATTTGCTCAAATTTTGATTTGAAATTTGTACAGTAATCTTTGGCTAAAAAAGTAGAATAATAATGTATAAAAAAATCATTGACAGGGTTTACTGTAAATGTGGGAGTTATGCCCATCTGTTGAATTTACGAGGCGGGGCAGGTGGGAGCTATGAGGGGGAGATAGGGGAAGGGAATACATTGCTAGTTCGTTAGTGAGTCAGGATCTTTACTATCATTGCGGCAGTTACGATAAAATCTAGAACGAAATTCCTTAGAGCGCTAAACTGGGCGCCGGAACGAACACCCTTAAAGTGTTTTAATCGTTTAAGGCACCAGCCACCGTTATGTCTGTGACGTCACGCCTTGACTTGCCCAACACGCACCGGGAAGGATCGAATAATTACAAACCCTGAGGGATTATTCCGTCGGAGCTTTTAATTAAACATAACTCGTCAAAGGGAAGGGTGGTAAAAATCCCGGCCCAGAGATGACAGGAGACAGGAATTGGGTATTACAGGATTACAGGACGGAATTTTAAATGTTAATTCGCCCTACAGTCGGTTGGTTGGCGCCCGTCAACTTGGGTAACTGATTTTAGAAAGAGTTCTAATTGTCGCTACCAAGTTCATGGTGCACAAAAACTCAACAGGAATAGTTTGTTTAAGAATGTCAAGAATCAGCTGCCATCTTGAAACTGGTATATAAAATATCACAGCACCTGTCATTGTAAATTACGCATAATCAAATTAGATAGTACATGAATATTAGTTAATTGATTGCCCATACAAGTTAGGTTAGGTTGGGTTGGTTTAGAATAGGTTGGGTTAGGTTCGTTTAGGTTAGGTATGGTTAGGCTAGGTTGAAGTAATTTTAGGTTAGGTTGGGTTGGATTAGGTTATTTTAAGTCAAACCAGCTTTCAAAAGCTTGTAACTGTTGAAATTACCTCTACATCTTAAATACGTGCATTTTTTTCAAATTAAAGTGCAATCTCATAAGAGGTAGTGACATACATTCTTATGCAACTACAGGCAGGGACAACTACCGAACTGGTAAACACAGAACGGTAGTTCATGAGCGTTTGCCTTCACAGGCAGGAGCCTAATTTGTCAACAGTCTGCCAAATTCGGTAAAAAGTGCCCCAATGCTCAAGGCATTCAAAACGCGTCTGAAGCAAGTTCTGATTGCAGAAGCATTTTATAGTACAGACCAGTTTATGGCACACAACTGGGAAACCCTATGAACACACAGACCAGACCTGTATATTGGATAGAATTTATCCATTTATACATAAACACAGTAAAAAAATATCTTTTAATGTTTTTGCGTAAATTTTATTTCCTTAGGCCTCTCTGTCCTGATAATATTTTGTGTCAGGTGTATTATGCTTTTGTTCATTCAAAGTTGAATTATGGTATTTCTTGTTGGGGCAGCACTTATATCACGCACATAAATCCTTTGTTGCGTATTCAAAAATGTTTTATTAGAATAATTAGAAGGAAACGTATGCGAACTGAGTCTCTACCATTATTTATTGACCTTGGTATATTACCCCTGAGATACTTGTTTGTTTTCAAAGTGCTCTTTTTATTTTTTAAAGTAAGTGGAAATTTTGGTGCAACTATTGATCTTCCTGTAAATAGACCTAACACTAGGCAAAGTGATTTTATTAGACCACCTAAAGCAAATAGTGCGTTTTTTCAAAAAAGTTTCTTGTTTTTAGGACCAAAATTTTATAACCAAGTACCACGTATGGTAAAAGATTCTCGAACTTTACAATCAATTAAGAATAATTTAAAACGGTGGTTGCTGAAATTGTCTAAGGCATATGTTGAAGACCTATTTTTAGTGCTACAGTAGGCTAAAAAAAAAAAAAAAAAAAAAAATGTATTCTTTATTATCAAAGTCTTGTGTGAATCGGTGCATGTCGTGAGAGCCTGGGAGAAAGTGAGCGTGTGTGTGCGCGTATGTGTTCAAGTTCAAATAACTTTATTTATTAATATTCAATACAATTTGTACAACTATAACCATGTGTTGTACAAACACACATACGATTACCAAAACGTTATGCTAAGTTATAATTAACTATCCTAATCGGTCTTGAATGAATAGTGACAAACTTAAAAATAAATGGGTTCTTCTAACTCTCAATGTGTGTGCGGGAGTGGGTGAGTATGTGGGTGTGCGAGTGTGTTTAGGTGCGTGAGAGAGTGAGCGTGCACGGGTGTAGGTGTGCGAGTGTGTGTAGGTGCGTGAGATAGTGAGTGTGCGTATGTGTGTGGATGTACGTGAGCGCGCGTGAGTGTAGGCGTGCGAGTGTGTGTAGGTGCGCGAGAGTATGTGTGGGCGTGCGCGCGTGTGAGAATGTTTGTATGTTAAGTCCAACTGAGCTCCTGCATGCAGACAGGGGACATTTCTGATCCCCTTGCATGTCAGTATATTTCCCTGCAGCAGTTTTGGTAGTTTTTAGTTTAGTTAAGATAAATTGATATGGTACATATATATATATATATATATATATATATATATATATATATATATATATATAGTTTTTATCTTGAGCGTCTTTTTTTATACTGTTAAAATAAGGAAAAGATGTAAATTTTGTATGCTGTATGGGAAAATAAACAATTTTCAATTTTCAATTCGAATGGATGACTCTGAATGCAAAATTGTATGTTTGAAAGTGACTTTGATGGAATGAATAGAAAATTTTAGACTATTTAATTTACTTTGACTATTGCAATACAATTTACTTTGTCTGACGCAATAAAAAAGGTTATTATTATTGTTATTAAGTTGGGGATTTAGTAAATTGTCTTTAGTCAGGATAGTATTGTGCTGCCATCCGGTATTACCCCCCCCCCCCGCCCCACTTACGGGAATTTCCCTTCCTCCTTTCCTCTAACCAAGATTAACTTTAATAGAAGGTCACTTATAGGAGTGGATAGTATGAATATTATGTTGTACTGCAGTAGTTGGGTGGGATGGGGGAGGGTTACATCGACGTACTCATCAACTTTATTACGCACAGTATGTTTTAATACGCAGTAAAGAATGACTGTTACGTTCGATTCCGGGGTTTCATCTCCTTACGCAGCAGCGTATAAGCAAGTTCCGCGCCACTTGTGGAGCGAACTGAACAGGTGTTGAGAAAAGTGTTTATGGAGGGGAGACGCCGGTAGCTGTGGCGGAAATTACCGGAAGTTTTACTCCCTCCTGGGCGGGAAAGTGACGTCACAGTGCCGGGACGATAACGCTGGTATACGGTCGTACCTGGAAGTTGGTAGTTGGCAAGAACCAACTGGCCGCATCGATTATTGAACTCGGTTGATGGCCCAAATTGATACTTTGTCCTAAGAATCCCTTTAATGCTCGGCCGGGGCACACCCCCCCACCCACTCTCATTACCATATTGGAGTCTTAGCTCGCTCGTCTCTATCGCTAATTAATTATTTCATGTTACACACTAGAAAGGTAATCCCTCCTCCCCGCAGATAAGTCCTAGCTAATGATCTTTTAAATGGAACAGCTGCGAGTGAAGTATCGTGATTTCTGAGAAAGATTTGATTCAAAAGGAAATGTTGGGAGACAAAGCAAAACGCAGAATATATATTAACTTCAAAGCAGCTTTATTATTTGTTTTCTCTATTTTGTTTTTATGGAAATAACCTCAGTATGTCATTTAGTTTCTGCGTCTGATGCGAGGCCTATTACACTGTCGGATTCAAAGAAACAAATTGTTTTTATTTTTGTTGTTGTAGGGATTACATTCTTCTCTGAGTTTTGTATCCGTCATTTAAAACAATCAGTCGGAACCATGGTGATTTTTGTTTTTCTGACATTGATTTATATAATCTTTCACCTATCTATAGGCTTTAACTGTTTATATTTCAACATTTACTTTAATAAATTATATGTATATGCCGATATGGTTTGATAATGTTCACCAGGAATGATAACACACACTTATAAAAAAAATGTTTATTTCTTTACATAAGTATGGATGCAATTAGTAATTTGCACGACTAGGCCGAAGCTCTAACCGTGTATACGGTGGCCACGATACGACGACGAGGGTGAAGATCTGACCATGACACTCGCCGGCCACGAGACGACGACGAGGGTGAAGATCTGACCGTGACACTCGCCGGCCACGAGACGACGATGAGGGTAAAGATCTGACTGTGACACTCGCCGGCCACGAGACAACGACGAGGGTGAATATCTGACCGTGACACTCGCCGGCCACGAGACGACGACGAGGGTGAAGATCTGATCGTGACACTCGCCGGCCACGAGACAACGACGAGGGTGAAAATCTGACCGTGACACTCGCCGGCCACGAGACGACAACGAGGGTAAGGATCTGACTGTGACACTCGCCGGCCACGAGACAACGACGAGGGTGAAGATCTGACCGTGACACACGCCGGCCACGAGACGACGACGAGGGTGAAGCTCTGACCGTGACACTCGCCGGCCACGAGACGACGACGAGGGCGAAGATCTCACCGTGACACTCACCGGCCACGAGACGACGACGAGGATGAAGATCTGACCGTGACACTCACCGGCTACGAGACAACGACGAGGGTGAAAATCTGACCGTGACACTCGCCGGCCACGAGACGATGACGAGGGTAAAGATCTGATCGTGACACTCGCCGGCCACGAAACAACGACGAGGGTGAAGATCTGACCGTGACACTCGCCGGCCACGAGACGACGACGAGGGTGAAGCTCTGACCGTGACACTCGCCGGCCACGAGACGACGACGAGGGCGAAGATCTCACCGTGACACTCACCGGCCACGAGACGACGACGAGGATGAAGATCTGACCGTGACAATCACCGGCCACGATCCGACAACGAGGGTGAAGATCTGACCGTGATACTCGCCGCTACGAGACGACGACGAGGGTGAAGATTTGACCGTGACACTCGCCGGCCACGAAACGACGACGATGGTGAAGATCTGACCGTGATAATCGCCGCCCACGATAAGACGACGAGGGTAAAGATCTGACCATGACACTCGCCGGCCACGAGATAACGACGAGGGTAAAGATCTGACCGTGACACTCGCCGGCCACGAGACGACGATGAGGGTAAAGATCTGACTGTGACACTCGCCGGCCACGAGACAACGACGAGGGTGAATATCTGACCGTGACACTCGCCGGCCACGAGACGACGACGAGGGTGAAGATCTGATCGTGACACTCGCCGGCCACGAGACAACGACGAGGGTGAAAATCTGACCGTGACACTCGCCGGCCACGAGACGACGACGAGGGTAAAGATCTGATCGTGACACTCGCCGGCCACGAAACTACGACGAGGGTGAAGATCTGACCGTGACACACGCCGGCCACGAGACTACGACGAGGGTGAAGCTCTGACCGTGACACTCACCGGCCACGAGACGACGACGAGGATGAAGATCTGACCGTGACACTCACCGGCCACGATCCGACAACGAGGGTGAAGATCTGACCGTGATACTCGCCGGCTACGAGACGACGACGAGGGTGAAGATCTGACCGTGACACTCGCCGGCCACGAGACGACGACGAGGGTGAAGATCTGACCGTGACACTCGCCGGCCACGAGACAACGACGAGGGTGAAAATCTGACCGTGACACTCGCCGGCCACGAGACGATGACGAGGGTAAAGATCTGATCGTGACACTCGCCGGCCACGAAACAACGACGAGGGTGAAGATCTGACCGTGACACTCGCCGGCCACGAGACGACGACGAGGGTGAAGCTCTACTCGCCGGCCACGAGACGACGTCGAGGGCGAAGATCTCACCGTGACACTCACCGGCCACGAGACGACGACGAGGATGAAGATCTGAACGTGACACTCACCGGCCACGATCCGACAACGATGGTGAAGATCTGACCGTGATACTCGCCGCTACGAGACGACGACGAGGGTGAAGATTTGACCGTGACACTCGCCGGCCACGAAACGACGACGATGGTGAAGATCTGACCGTGATAATCGCCGCCCACGATAAGACGACGAGGGTAAAGATCTGACCGTGACACTCGCCGGCCACGAGACGACGACAAGGGCGATGCTCTCACCGTGAAACTCGCCGGCTACAAAACGACGACGAGGGTGATGCTCTGACCGTGACATTCGCCGGCCACGAGACTACGACGAGGCTGAAGCTCTGACCGTGACACTTGCCGGCCACGAAACGACGACGAAGGTGAAGATCTGACCGTTACACTCGCCGACCACGAGACGAAGACTAGGATGAAGATCTGACCGTGACACTTGCCGGCCACAAGACGACGACGAGGGTGAAGCTCTGACGGTGACACTTGCCGACCACGAGACGACGACGAGGGTGACCCTCTGACCGTGACACTCGCCGGCCACGAGACAACGACGAGGATGAAGCTCTGACAGTCGCCGGCCACGAGACGACGACGAGGGTGAAGCTCTGACCTGGCAATGGTGTCCCATTATTTATAAGCCGCTCGGGTCGACCCCCCATCCCACCCCTCACTTACCCCCACTCTTGATTGTTACTCTAATTTGTAATTACCCCCCGCCTCTCTTCTTACCTTCTATCTCAAAGTTCCCTCAAACTTAATATAAACACATTTCCAGATTGTCTGTGCAGCGTTTCTATTAACTGTTTGTACCCCGCTGGTAATTACTTATGAATGGAGTTTGTTAATGTTTATCAGTTTACTATGTTAATTTTATGATGTAGTTTGGTAAAATCATCTTTACGGTAACTATTTATTGCTTTGAAATACTTATTTATTTTGTTTGTCTGTATCTCTTATATTTTTTATTTATTGCTTAAATAGAATTTTCCCCTGATGACAATCTATGTATAACCTCTTAACATAACTTATATACTCATCAATTCGTATAAGCAATGATAGATAAATATTCGTTTATTCATTCGCTCTTTATCTATGCGTATGTAATCAGGGTGAAGGCTGAAGCCTATTCCTACCGACCCCAGTGATTGATATTTTAAATATCGTAGTTTATTATATTTTTAACATTGAATAATTTTGTTTTACTTTATAATTAAATTCAACGCTCATTTTAAGATAGCTGTCGTGTGCCATTTATGATTGCTTTCTAATTTAGGAATTAACTCTTCCACTAAAAATAAAATGGATGTGGAACGCCGTCACATACTCAGTGGAAAGTAACAATCAATGTAGCAATTGGCGTGAGAATTACCTCAATGAAATACAGACGTTACTTGCAAAATTACATGCACTCCTTACATAAATACAGGTGTTTCTCACATAAGTATTCCCTGCATGAATACAGTCTTTCCTTATGTAAATACAGGTGTTCTTCACTTAAAAACATACGTTCCTCACATGAATGAAGGATTTCCTTACATAAACACAAGCGTTTCTTTATAAATACAGGCATTCCCTGTATAAATGCAGTTGTTCCTTACATGAGTACAGGAAATCCTTACAAAAATACAGGCGTTTCCTCACAAATACAGGTGTTCCTCACACAAGTACAGGTACATCTTACATAAATACAGGCGTTTCTTCGTAAATACAAGTGTACCTTAATTAATACAGGTGTACCTCACATAAATACAGGCGTTCCTTAACAAATACACGTGTTTTTCGCATAAATATAAGTTTTCCTTAAATGAGTGTTCCTTCCATAAATATAAGTATCCCTTACATGAATAGAGGTGTTCCTTACAAAATATATGTGTTCCTTCCGTATATATAATTATCTCTTACAAAATACATTTGTTCCTTTCATAAATATAGTAATTCCTTACAAAATACAGGTGTTCCTTTCATAAATATACCAGTTCCTTACAAAATACACGCGTTCCTTCCATAAATATAAGTGTCCCTTACATGATTACAGGTGTTCCTTACAAAACAAATGTGTTCCTTCCATAAATATAAGTGTCACTTACATGATTACAGATGTTCCTTACATAAATTCAGGCTTTTCTTACAAAATACATTTGTTCCTTTAGAAATATAAATATAAGTGTCCCTTACATGAATAAATGTTGTATATAAATACATGTGTTCCTTACAGAACCAGAAATGTTCCATGTATAATTACACAGATGTTCCTTACATTAACGCATTATAGTGGCCCCAATTACATATCTATGTCGTGTTGCAGAACGCGTCAGCGCAAGCGGCCCTGCAAGCGGCCCAGGCCCTGTCGGGCCAGAACGACACCCAGGGTGGCCCCAACACCGTGCTCAGAGTTATCATCGAACACATGATGTACCCCATTACATTGGAAGTCCTCTACCAAGTAAGTACAATAGCTCCTTCAAGCTGTAACATATTAGATACAAGTATATATTATAGTTTTTGTTTTACAACTTTTTTGTACTGTGTAAAAGAATCAGTTGGTTTTAAATCCATTCTAAAAACGAAATGTTTACACCAACATAAACGTTACTAACATAAATAGCTGTTATATGTATTTATATAAACCCAATCGTGATTAATTGGATCTTTTAAGGCCAGTGGGATAGAGCCTAAGTAATGTATTACATTTCTGATATTTGTCCCACCGTCCAGGGCCGTTAAGGCCAGTGGGATAGAGCCTAAGTAATTGTATTACATTTCTGATATTTGTCCCACCGTCCAGGGCCGTTAAGGCCAGTGGGATAGAGCCTAAGTAATTGTATTACATTTCTGATATTTGTCCCACCGTCCAGGGCCGTTAAGGCCAGTGGGATAGAGCCTAAGTAATTGTATTACATTTCTGATATTTGTCCCACCGTCCAGGGCCGTTAAGGCCTGTGGGATAGAGCCTAAGTAATTGTATTACATTTCTGATATTTGTCCCACCGTCCAGGGCCGTTAAGGCCAGTGGGATAGAGCCTAAGTAATTGTATTACATTTCTGATATTTGTCCCACCGTCCAGGGCCGTTAAGGCCAGTGGGATAGAGCCTAAGTAATTGTATTACATTTCTGATATTTGTCCCACCGTCCAGGGCCGTTAAGGCCAGTGGGATAGAGCCTAAGTAATTGTATTACATTTCTGATATTTGTCCCACCGTCCAGGGCCGTTAAGGCCAGTGGGATAGAGCCTAAGTAATTGTATTACATTTCTGATATTTGTCCCAACGTCCAGGGCCGTTAAGGCCAGTGGGATAGAGCCTAAGTAATTGTATTACATTTCTGATATTTGTCCCACCGTCCAGGGCCGTTAAGGCCAGTGGGATAGAGCCTAAGTAATTGTATTACATTTCTGATATTTGTCCCACCGTCCAGGGCCGTTAAGGCCAGTGGGATAGAGCCTAAGTAATTGTATTACATTTCTGATATTTGTCCCACCGTCCAGGGCCGTTAAGCTTTAACGTTAATCTAATAAAGGTGTCTTATCTTCTTCCTATCTAGAGAAACTTCGTGGGGACTGATTCGCTTACGTAATTAAATATACAGGGTGAAAAAATATGGAAACGCTTTTTTCCATATTTTCCCATAGTGAAAAATGATTGATGAAAGAAGGATGATGTACATATTTTGTAAAAGTGAAATCTTGTGCATCATCATGATTTTACATACTTTTTGACTCTATTAGCGACATTTCATCTTTTCAGGGGGACAGCCCACGAGGAGTTGAGCGAAAATCTTCAATAAGCCTAGGATAAGTTTGGTACCAAATGAAAAGTCTATTAAAGAGAAATTAATTGCCTCAAACCGGTCTTCGAAAGGTTTATGCTTTCCAGAGTAGCGGTCATTTGAACTTCAAATTAACAAATTTGAAAAATATTATTTCTCCACTATTTAACGGTTTTAAGTAGATTTTAATTAAATTATTCTGATAAAAATATTTTATGGAACACAATACAAAAAAAAATCAAATTGTCTATGGAAAAAAGGTTGTGAAAGCGTAGAAAATATGTAAACACTAAAAAACGAAAATAACCAATAAAAATTAAATCATCAAATTATCTATGAAAAACGAGTTGTGAAAGCGTTTCCATATTTTCTACGCTTTTCACAACAATCCTTGTTCCATAGATAATTTAATGTTTTTAGTTAGTGCGTTTTTTTAGCATTTTCATATTTTCTACGTTTTCACAACTTTTTCCATAGATAATTTGATAATTTAATTTCTTTGAGTTATTGTGTTCCATAAAGTATAATTTTTGATCAGAATAATTTACTTAAAATCGTTAACTAGCGGAAAAATAATATTGTTCAAATTAGTTACTTTGAAATTCAAATGACCGCTACTCTGGAAAGGATAAACCTTTTCAAGTCCGGTTTGCGGTAATTAATATCCATTGAAAACCTTTAAAACCAAACTCGCCCTAGGCTTATGTTAAAGATTTTCGTTTAACTTCTCGTGGGTCGTCCTCCTGAAAAGATTAAGTGTGTCGAAAAGTGTGTTCATTGTAACCAGATAATGTACAAGATTTCGTTTTTACGAGTGAAGTCATGGAAAGTTGTGAAAGCGTTTCCACATTTTGTCCCACCGTTTCCACATTTTGTCCCACCCTGTGTATGTATACTGTTGTGTAATGACTACATGCTGTAAGTCGATTGAGTTATTTTTACTACAAATCGGTTGAATGTATCGGACATTGCGCCGATCCAGACCGCACTTGTCATGAAATAATTAGTTCGGACAAAGCGCACAATGGAGAGACCCGTTTAACACACATGTAGTAAACCTTGAACGCAATAACATCAACCGGCCATTTGCATGGATAAAAAGCTTTGAGTGCGTTTGTTTCCAAGCAGCGTTTTTACAGGGGTTAAAAATAACCCGGTGTCGACTGTGTTTCCAGCGATTATACGACCGGCAGAAGCCGCTGTATGAATAATTGCTTTTGAACGGAATTCACAATGAATGTGTTTAGCAGACCGGCCGGACCTAATTGTATCGACTGTTTGAGATCGCATAACTATGCACCTTTTTCGTATAAATGATTGGTGTATTATTTTTGTTTTAAAGTCAGTTGTAATTGATTTGATAATAATAGTAACTTTTTATTAAAAAAAAAAAATTTTATTTTAAAATATTTTAATACAAAGTTTAAGATTATTACAGTTGGCACTGGTGGCGCAGTGTTGTGACCCAGCTACATGGGGACAAAGTGTTTGGGAGATTGTAGGCGATAGGTTGGATGCTCACTCCTCTTAATACCGACATGTCGTCCGCTTGATGGTTGTCATCAACGTAGACATTACTAGAGAAGTCTGGATTGTCTATGTCGAATGGTAGTCAAGGTTCAGATGTTGTGTAGGGAAGAGAACAGAGTGCCAGACTTGTCAATTAGCTGAAAATCAGACCAGCACTACGTGGTTCGGATTTCACGTAAAGCTGTAGGTCGCTTAGTTGCCCTGGCTGTTGGGCTATTAATAAATTGCCCTTTCTAAGGAACAGTTGAACTCAGTTAGTAACCAGATTACATTCATCCACACTCATCCTACACTCATATAACCATTCATATTCGCCTTAAAATGCCAACAACGTTGTGTCGGCGTCTCATATGTAAGAATGTAAGAATATAGTTTTAATTCTTTATTGCAATAAGGATCAACGTAAATGGGCTCACGTAATATAAATAACTAAATCCTTTATATTTATATACGCGAAGCCATCTTTTGTCAACTCCCTATTTCTTGACCAATTTAAACGGTCGAGGTGTCAAAAAATTGCCTCTGTTCGTAGTTATGCAATAAGGTCATTAATTCTTCAATATTTTCACCCTGAAGAGCACGGGAAGGCCTTAAAGTAGGCCTACGTTGTCAGGCCATAAGAATACCACGGAGAGAGTTGTATGAAACGAAAAGTAACAGCTGTTCCAATGTAAACAATTATTTCCAAAAATTTTAACAGCTCTTGGAATGTAAACAATGATGTTTGTAATATTGAGGAGGTTAGATCTTTCATAATGTTAGACCAGAGAAGGCTGTAGCATGGTTTTATTCACATTCGATCGTAGGGCTCCGCTACACTGGACTTGAAGGTTTCAATGGTAATCTAAAGCAGTTATTTTATTTATTTAGTTAATCTTCCGCTGTTAACAAATGAAATGAACAAGTCTAAAATAGGCTAAGTAATACCATTGGGTATTTATACTAATAAATAGAGTGCAACGCAAGTAGTGTGAGTGAGATGCTGTAAATAAATGTAATATTGTGATTTGACGTTATACAGATAATTTACTATTATTTGTAGTAAAAAGTCATCATAGTACGAGGCCGAAAGCCGAGGTGTATCGAACGTAGCGAGTGACGGGGTTGACACGCGAAGCGTGCAGGGTTGCCCCTAGTATAAAATAAACGCTGTACAGGTTAATTTTAACACCTGTATTTTCAGCAAAATAAGATAACGAGTAACAACCAATAGTAATGAACCATTGATAATTCAGTAGTCACCGTTTTGGCGATTCCATCCAATCGTCATGAGTTTACCTATAAGTTTAAGTGACAAGTTTAAGTATAAAAGTAGCGTAGTATTCACAAAACACCAGTTTCATTCCTTTGTGAAGCCATCTGGTCTGAGAATGGTAAACGTGGATTTATTAAACCGATCAACGTAATATTTGTAATTTTTTTACTTAAATTGTGACAAACTGTGTTGTGTGACGTTCGCCCTTATTTATTTACTACGGGTGAAACAGTGACAACCGTGTGTATCCATTTAATTTATTAATTTGATAGTTAAAATACGATGCAAGTAAAATCTTTCGTCTGACAGTTTATAAGTAAAAAAAAAGAATTAACACAATGGCATTGACCCACCCGCCCGCCCATACACGTACAGTGGCATTGACCCACCCGCCCGCCCATACACGTACAGTGGCATTGACCCACCCGCCCGCCCATACACGTACAATGGTGATGACCCCCCATCCATACACGTACATTGATGATGACCCGCCCGCCCACCCATACACGTACAGTGGCGATTACCTACCCAACCTCCCATACCCGTACAGTGGTGATGGTACCACTGTCCGCGTATGGGTGGGCGGGTGGGTCAATACCACCGTCCGTGTTTGGGTGGGTGGGTGGGTCAATATCACTGTGTTATGGCCGTATATTTGGTTTCACGCCTAAGGTAAAAAGGTTTCACTCATTGTTTATAACTGCTATGGTTTAACGTATATTTTTATACGTATATTTCATACAAGCACGGTGTTACTGACCCACCCACCCACTCATACAGGCATGGAGTTACTGACCCACCCACCCACCCACCCATACGCGGACAGTGGTATTGTATGGGTGTAGAATAACTGATGATTAATTTATTAGAAAATGATCGAGAATATTTAAGATAATCGAGAAGTTCCTGAAGTTGGGAGAAGGATAACAAAGGTTTTGAATACTAAGTAATGGTCATTTATTTGTAAAATGTTATTTATAAACCTAATACTTTTGTGTGTTAAAAAAAATCCCGAAAGGTGATCGAATGATTAATTTTACTGATTACAAAATGTCAACAATAACTATTGTTTTTACATGACTGCAGACGGTTTAATGTACTTGTTGAACAGCTGTTGTATCGTTGGTCAGGCCGAACATGATCGCCGTGTAGTTCCAATGTTGTTGGCGGTGGAACCGTGCATAGACTACGGAGTTAGCCGGGCAAGTTTACCACTCCCAGCCCAGCCCTTGTTGATCTTTCAAATTACAACAAACGCCAGTGCTTATATACCGCAATGTTCATTTGAGTAATCGAGTTACGAGTTTTTAAGTCCCCCGTGGCTGGCTGGATTTCTACACCACACAAACCCATTACAGACAATTTACTGTCACGTGATGTCTAACGGAACTGTGGAGTTGACTATTGTTGTATTCTAGTTAACGTTCAATACTGATGCAGGTAATAAAGTCATTATTCTAATAAATGTATTATGATACCGTAAACTCGTTTATATCTTCAACAATTATCTTACAAATGTTACGTCCTTAAATAAAACAATATTGTTGTAATCTTCTGTTTCTTCTTCTTCTGAAGAATAAATAAATTGTTGAATTGTTAAATTGTTTATAACAGCTACTAGCTGTGAAAACACCGTATTTTAAAAGTCAGTATATGAGTAAATATTATTAAACGGGAAATGTGACTGAAACAGTTTATAAAGCAAAATCTCACTATAGTACTGGAATCATTTTTATTTTGGCTTTTCGGTAGTTTTGTAAGTTAAGTTATTAACACAATAGACACCCCTCCCACCCAGCCTCCCTTCGTATTTTCAAAAGTACTTTTTTGAGCTAAACACAACTTTGTTTGACCCACAACGATACATTAAACTAATAATAGTCAATAAATATATATCAAATGTCTTTCACTTGTATTTATCAACATATACACGTTTAAAAATTCAATGATGTGTCCACCCACCCTACACACAAAACACACTGGATGGTTTAACTCACAAAATGTTCGGGATATTGAGAAACGGCAGCCTTTTTCACTGGCTAACGCACTCGATCTGCAAGTCCGATCCGAACTGGCAACCGCGCTTAGTCCACAAACGATCGACCCGCTGCTGAGCGGACGATCCACATACTACAAAAACAGCGTTACATTGGATTATTCGGGGTCGCACGATCTGTGTTTAAGTATCTGTGGTCTAAACCCCATGAACAGAGGGCTCACGTGGCCCATTTAGCATTATGGATTTAATTACAATCTACTTACACACTTATTGTGGTCGTCGAAATAAATAAGTAAAATAAATTTAAATGACGACGATTTATCGCTCTACTTCTTCAATTTACTGTATATAAATCGTAAATTTATTAAAATACCAGTTATGACGACTGCGAGCTTTTTGGTGTACGACATTGCCGGCGACTCGTAATTTGAAATGTTCACGTCCTCATTTTTCTGTTTATAAATAGACTTCCCACGTGGGTTATCCGTGGATTGCACTCCCGACCAGTAAGGTCATATATCGTCTCCCCCCCCCCAGGTGGGGCCAGCGACCACTGACCACCGTCGGTCACTTTGTGGGGAGTGAGGGGTGGGATGCCGACCATTCCTGGCCGGTCTGTCTCAGTAATTAATTATTTCTTGAGGATCGGCCAAAGGAGAGATCCACGTGCGCCTTTTCCACTTTGAACGGAAATATCGTTACCAACTCCTTCGCGCTTTATCCAAGCACGTTTCTGGTATTGCCGTAAGTTATATGTCGTAATATCACAACTACGTCTACTGTGGGATATATTCATTCCTTGATTGTTCAACACTAAGACGCCGATCTTAAGAGTATGAGGGGCGAATTTATCAGTAGTCCTATAGCCAGAGTAACTAAATGACCTTAATTAAAGCTTTACGTGGAATCCGAGCCACTTGTAATAGTCTCATTTTCAGCTTACTGATAGTTTCAGCTTACTGATAGACCTGATAATCAGTTCTCTGCCCTATACAACATCCGGACCATAACACCTATAGTCTGCAAGTCACGAAAAGTCCTCTGAACTTCATGCCTCTGGTATTGAAGGCGCTGATTTCCACTGAAACAGCACAAGTCACGTAGTGTACCTGTTGTAGTTACTAATTGTGATATGTACGCTATTTCAATGGAGATCAGTGCCTTCAATATCACAGAGGCATGAAGTTCAGAGAACTTCTTGTGACTCGCAGACTAACACGGATACCCCAGACTTCTTTTGTACCGTTCAAGGACACCATATAAGTAGGTTATCATAAATGCCATTCAGTGTTGGTTATTGATAGTAGATTTAGTGAATTTAATAAGCATCATGACTTGGAGGTAAAGTTAACAATTTGTCACATTTAGAACGTTTCCTGTACCTAGCCAATTTGGTGTGTTCCTGTACTGTATATGGCTTCAATTAAAAGTGAATAAATACGACAAAAGTCGGCTTAGAGGTTGCGGTACAATTGTTGTATAGATTAGCAAATTGTCGGCGTCTTATGTAAGAATAAAGAAAATAAACGTGTACATTTTACATCTGCATGATTTATAAATAAATCAACGTAGAATATATCAATGAAATATTTCGTGCATTCGCAACGTGAATAATTACTTACGAGTGAGTGTGCGAGTGTCTTTAAAAAAATTCGAAGGATACGACTCTTTCCTGCTACCTAGGGAAGGAAGGTTTAAGCATATTTTTAGCTCATTTATTTATGTATCATCAAGACATTCGGAAATATATGGATGGTGATCGAGTGTAATCCTAACTAACCAAGGTTGTCGACTCCTTAGAAAGAAAAATTTACTGACAGCCTTATAGCCAGGTAACTACAGGACGCGCATTTTGTCGTTGAATCCGAACAACGTAGTAATTTTCTGACTGTTGGCTGATCCAAGCCTGGTTATGAGTTTAACTCTAGCCACTGGGACTGGACTGGATTGGGAAGATGGGTTAGGAAGCTGTGTCTTTTCTAGGCCACTAGGACCTCATTAGCCTAGGATAGGATGGGATGAGGAGGCGACGGCACGACGCAAACAGGCGGGTCGGAACTCAGGAAGGAAGGGCCAAAGGAGACATCAGACCTATAGAACAGAAGACGTAAACAGTATAGAAACTATGTGGATTGCAAGATCAATTTTATGACTGTCTATGGATGGGCGGATTGGTGGGTCATATAGTTGTTGCGGAGTGGTTGTCGCGTATGTTGGAGGGGGTACTCTGATCACCACACATCGTGGACAGTACATATTTCTCTAGAAGTATCCAAGCCAACGGCAACCATTAAGCGAACACTAGGTGGGTATTGGTTCTTAGGGTCAAATTTTAACGCATATTATTTTGCTAAAAGAGCCCTATGTAACCATTACTGGGCAATGTTCGCACATACTACACCCTCTGCCTTCTTTTTTATGTACGTCATATTCATGCGAACTTGGATTAACGTGTTTCGCGGGAACAACGCACACAACGTGATCACCACGCGTTGTTCTTTGGGCAGCTCACAGCCACGGCATGTGGTGTTCACCGTTGTGCTGTTTCAAACCTTGCTTTGATACCGCTGAGAGGGTGGGACGGGGTGGGGGCTAAAATGTTTAAACAACATGACACGGGGAACCAGTGTGCGTTGACAGGCCGTCAGCACCGGCGGCGCTTCACTGCTGACGCCCGCCACTGTGATACTCAGCACATCACAACATATTAACAAACGTAATTAATTCCAACCTCGAGGCTAAAGGTGCTCCGGAGAGACGAGTTTGGTGTATTACTGTATTTTTCCCCGTACAATATTCATTTATATGTTCGAGGTTGTATTGTTTTAACGAAGTTATTTGTGACTATTTATATTAAAAATGTTGCTTCTACCATGTTTATTTACTATTTACTGAGCACATAATTATTTAATCAGTTATTTTCATATATTATACTAGTTTTAAATTATAAAATTAGTTTGCATGAAGTTAAAATAAACGGTTCCAAAGAATTGGCACTAACTTTCCCCCATATTAAACACTAAAAAAATGAAAACTTGGAAAATTACTAGTTTGATACGCAATGTTTTTTCCTCATAGCTCAAAAACTAGTCAAGTTGGAGACATGTGGTTTTTACTAAAATAATTTAAATTGTAATTCATATCTTTCCTGAAAATGTAATCAATTAGTTAGAGTAGTTTTTGAGGAAATTTCATTTTTACGTGTTTTTGCCCATACAAATAATAAAAACTAAAATTTAAAAAAGTGAAAATATGGTCTGGATATATTGGCTAAATACACCTACATACCAAATTTCATAAAAATTTATCCATCCGTTTGGTCTCCAGTGAAATGCACGTACACACAGACAGACGCCAACATTTTTTTTCGAAAAACAACCTTTTTGGGTTTAGGAGATCCTAAAATGGATTTTTTTTTAAAACGGTTTTAGGACGATCACAATACTTTCTCTATGCTAACGAATATTGGGAGAAAGTAAAAACAAAATAACTACGAAATGTTTGTTTATACGCATAATAAATTGTTGATTTCGACGCTCTGTGTGACATCCAAATCACGCTGGTTGATGGTCTAGGAACTATCGACGTATGTACTAAAATTACGACCCAGATTCAAAAACGTACGTAAGGTACTTTGTGCGGTTGTACTTAACGTCCAAAGTCAGAGCGATAAAGTCCCCCGCCTTCCCGCCGAGGTAATTCAAACTTTGACATGGTTCAGTGTTTGCAATTCTCTGGTTCAACTTCATTTCATGGGACAGTCTTGGAAGATCTTTTCGGTTGCAATGGGCATCACAATTTTGGATTTAATATTTTAAGCTATGCACTTTTTTAATATTACTAAGCACATACTTCTTATGTCGAGATTTTATCATAACAGCCAACTAAGTCCTCAAAAATATCTCTGCAGCAATATATCTCGTTAAAGTCCACTGTCCAGTATTACACGTATGTGTATGAGTACGTGATTATCGTTTTAAAATAATTTTTTACCGTAAATACTTTCAATTAATGGATAAGGGTGTTCGTCCGAGCGCCCAGTTTAGCGCTTTAAGGAATTTTGTTCTAGATTTTTGTCGCAACTGCCGCTAAGATTAGTAAAGATCCTGACTCACTAACGAACAAGCAATGTATTCCTCTCTCCTTCTCAAAGCCCCCCGCCTGCCCTGATCCGCAAATTCGACAGAAGGACAAAACACTCATTTTTTTAGCCAAAGATGATTGTACAAATTTTAACTCAACATTTGAACAAATGCAATTTAAAGAAAAAGAATTAATTGGTAACACTTAAAAATACATTTTATTTTAGATTTACCATGTACTAGGTTGGTTAGTATCTTTTGTCCACTTTATTCTCAAAATGTTAGTAAAATATATCACACGGTTTGTTCATGAGTTATGCACCAAAAAGGCGAAATTGGTCACTTTGGGCAGCTATATATCTATAAAGAAAATTTAAAGAATTTTTCCTGTAACACATGTATTACTTACGTGGATTCTAAAAATTTTATGCAAAATAACTTCAAAAATAATTTTCGAAGGAACACCCCTAACAAAAATACATATACGTCTGGTTGAATGTTTAGTTTTGTGGTCTATTTGGACACTTTTGCAAATCTTAAGCGTACATAAACCATGCTTAAGTAACCCGCCCGTGGTGTCTTATTAGCCATTTGTATTTCAGTGGCCTTTGGAATGTGATTACGCTCCGTAATAACACTCTTATCATCGAGATTTACTTCAGGACTATTGGCAATTATTTTTCAGATACAAGACAAGATTGCGCGTATTTTAAGGCGATTATGAATGATTTCAGAACGTGGATGACCTGTGTAGTCTGTTTACTAACCGAGTTTGACTTTTGCTCAGAAAGGTTATTTTTAATAGTTCAAGAGCCATGATGACTAAGGGGCCTACATCTTTACTTGGAATCCGAACCACGTAGTATTGATATTATTATGTGCTGATTAATAAAACTGACACTGACTAAAACCCAACATGGACACCGCAGAGATCTTCAGTTAGTGTCCACGTCGATATAGATGGATGAAGATTTTAAGACAAATCCACCCACAATTTTTGGACACATTGTTCTAAGTTCATTACGATCAGTAAACATAGTTCTACCGGAACGTATTCAATCAACGTGGACAGTCGTAACAGAGTTTAAAGTAGACTTCAAAGCAAGGACTTAATAGAGCCCAATTAGTGTAACTAAGAGGCGGTGGAACTATGAGTGAGTAGTGTCCAATTAGCCTTCTCCATCGGAGTCGAGAACGGTCAGCGCCTCTGGCGGCAAACAGTGAAAAACTCGACAGTAAAGCTGCAGACACAATAATCTCGGCTTTATTCTACTTAGCTCTTTAATGTGTACTTGTTGATTCCCCTCCCGCTCCCCTCCCTTACTCCTCCATAAACCTCTGGTCATTATTTTATTCCGTTTTCAACAGTTTGTAGTCTATTTGTCACATCCAACGGAATGCCACTTTATTGCCGGCAAACGTTTTTATTTACGCCTCCACACGGTTGTTTAGTCTACATTTTATAATATCAATTTGTCACCAACATTTATTTAACACGCAGTTAACTGTTATCATTTGCTAAAAAATGCTGTTTTACTTCAATTAATTGTTTATTATTATAATGACTTTAGTGAACAGTAATCATTATTAAAGGTCCAATCTAATGGACCATAAGTTGAGTAATTAAAACTCGCTAAGATTTACATTTCAACTGTCACACATTTAACTGTAAAAAATATAAAAACAATTTTTAAAAAATGTCAATTTGTTGTTTACTAGAACAGTTCTTCACCCATAAAATGGGGTGAAGAATTTCACATTTCTCGATACGATCATTATCCTTAGATATGAGAATATGTCACAACTTTTTGCGTATTTTAAGGCGAATATATATAATTACATGAGTGTGATTTTTTGTGGTGAGAAACGGGCTCCTTGATGGTTCTATGAGAATAAAATAATATTCCGTATATTATTTTAAAATTATTTAGAATCTGATATAAATCAAATTGATTTACGAGACAGTTTGATTAAATACGGCAACAATTTTCGGTACGGAATCACCACAAAAGACATTTCCGCTGTTTTTTGGCAAATTGTAACGTACTGCCGACCGAATGGGTAAATATGAGTCCTGTATGGGTGATAAAGAACGGGCCCAGAGCGGAGGAACAATAAGTCTGCTCGGCCGAGATAAACAGACTGATGTCCAGGTGACAATATATCTACCATTGGGCCGTCGGTGTCATACGTTTTACCCTCCCCCTTGCGTCCCCTCCACTCCCTGGGGTGTGGGGGTGTCATCTCACCTCCGCTGGTCTGACTGAGTGTCGTAAGGCACTTGAATAAATCCATGTATTGTAAGAAACAGCAATGGCACAATTTACCGAAAAGTTGACAAACGACAAGTTAAATCGATTTGAATTCTATACAATATAGGTATACAGAAATAATGTATATTCATATTATTGTAATTACATTTTATGAAAAAAATGTGAAAAATAGATGCGTTGTAATTGATTTTTTTTTTTTTTTTTTTTTTTTTTTGGAAAAGACGTGTAATTGATTTATTTGTAAAATAGTATGTTAATACTGCTTTGTATTCCGAATGTTATTCATTAGCGAACATAGGAAATGATGTTTTTCTGTCGATAGATCAATTCCCTTTACTAAAAAATTATAATAATCATTAATAATCGAAATTTTTAATTTCCTATCATTTTTTGTTATGTTCGTTTTTATTCGTCCGGGCGCCCAGTTTAGCGCTCTAAAGAATTTAGTTCTACATTTTATCGCAACTGCCGCTGAGAGTAGTAAAGATCCTGACTCACTAACGTACAAGCAATGTATTCCCCTCCCCCCTCCCTCATAGCCTCCACCTGCCCCGCCCCGCAAATTCGACCTCATTTATAGTAAACTCTAGCATATATTATATTATTAATCTACTTTTTTAGCCGAAGATGATTGTACAAATTTAAAATCAAAATTTGAGCAAATATTATTTATAGAAAAAATAACAGATAACACTTAAAAATTTTTTTAGATTTACTGTATACTAGGTTGGTCAGGAACTTTTTTCCACAATATTCTCAAAATGTTAATAAAATATATCTCACGGTTTGTTCATGGGTTATGCACCAAAAAGGCCAAATTAATAATTTTGGACAGCCATATCTCCATAAAAAATTGTTAATAATTTTTTCCCCAAACGCATTTATTACTTGCATGGATACCAACAATTTAATTTAAAGAAAATTTCAAAAATAACAATCGATCGAACACCTTTAACTTTTTTACTAATCAAAAGTTAAAATGTTCTTATATTGCTTGTTATTATTTTATTGTTTCTTAAAGCTTATACTAATTACCACATTGGTAAACAAAAGTTTCAATTTTAGATTATTTATTGTTATTATGTTTGCAGTTACTGTTTATTTTTTCTTTCAAAAAACATTCGCAACGTTGACGAGACTGTGCATCTCATCGCCATTCTAAGTTCGTAGGGGTGACGGTTTCCCCTCCACCTCTTTTTCGTTAGTGAGGTGCGTTACGCCAGCTGTTATAATGAATGGTGTCCTCATTGCCGAAACTGTATTCCCGCCCCGAGCTATTCCATCTGTTCGCTTTACCGAGAGAGCCCGTCCGCTCATCCGTAGCGGTAGGAACATCGATTGGCGGATGTGGATAAAGCCCTGCTACAGTCGCTCGTCATACTCACTGCAGATATTGTATATTTCATTACTTGTTAATGTGGAATATTATCTTAAGCATTTAGAAAAACTTTGAAAAAAGATAAAACATTACGCTTGAACATTTTTAAGGTACATCTTTTTTTCATTTTAGTGGAATGATAATCAAACGAACAGGCCTACGTATTTAGTTAAATAACGAATACAGTGGTCCTAAAACGAGTTTTAGGTTTTTTAACCAGTCAGTTTTTTATCTACCCCACGAACACGAATCCAGAGACATTTGTGAGTTTATCGGTGAAAAACTGTATAGAAAAATTAAGAAAATAAAAAACAATTTTTACACGAAAATTATGTTTATTGTATTAGAATTGTGTAGTTTTTTCTCCTGAACATGAATATAACATCCATTTCTTTCTACCAGAAATAAAAACTGATATTTTTAACAACACCGGTTAGGTTATGTTGTGTTGGTCGTTTAGGTTATGTTAGAATTATGTGTTTTCACGGTGTCCGAACCTAAGCAAAGCCAACCTAACCTCACTTAACCATATGAATGAATAATTTGATCTCATATTCGTGTTGAGGAGAAAAAACTACTTAAGATTAATGCAATATACAGTAAATAGTTTTTTGCTGTAAAAATGTATTTAGTTTTGTTTGTACAAAATCGATATTATGGATGAAACGTTTCTATGGATTTGTGTTCGCGGAGTCATAAACATTTGTCGGGATCCCTAAATGCATATTTACCCTTATTTATAACCTATTCTTCTATTACTGTGGCGATATTACGTACATATATGTTAAATGATAAAATAATTATATTATTTACTTTGAACATTGAGTATCAGTGTAGTAATACACTATTATAAGTTGCTGTTCTGTTCCTTATAATAATAAGTTACTAGGGGATACCCCTGCACGCTACTCATGCCAACTCCGTCACTCGCTGTGCTCGTGATGTCTCGGTATGTAACTTTTGTCATCAAATGTTAGTAATTAAACTGCATTAAGTAAAATCATATTATTTAAATTCATTTACAGTAGCTCACTCACTGCACTTGATTTTCACTCTATTTATAGTATAATAATTATAAACAACCAATGTATTACTAAGTCTATTTCAAATGGTTTAATTTTCTTTAACAGCTGATAATAACATACCCACAGACAGACATTTATTGGCTCTTTTATAATTAACTTGATATTTTACTGTGCTGCTATTTACGTTTAACCTAAAAAATTATTTGAACTATTTAACATTTGTTTATGTTGCCAGCTGGTCAGTTGGACAAAAACCCATGGAAATTTCAAATTTCCAGCTTCGCTATGATTTAGAAATCAAAATTATCTTTTGAATAACAAAAATGGTATCAAAATCGGTCGAGTAATAAGTTCAGAAAGTGAGTTAACTAAATGACCGGATTGTTTTAATATATAGGATATACATACTACCAGTTTTATATATAGAATTTTACTTAGAATTGTATGATATCGAAAATATGTACTTTGAAAATTAAAACGTGCTGATTTGAACTTTAATGACAAAAATAAACAAATAAAATGTGGAGGTAAAATTTCAAATCAATAGTCGTGAAATGTAATGAAACGAGGTGGAAATGTACCGGTAAGTGTCATTAGTTGAGAAAATGCAGAAACTACTACCCCAAAGGAAACATAAAGGCGTGGGGTGAAGGGGGCCATTGTAGTCGGGAAGGGCTGTAATGGGGATCACGCACGATCCATAGCTCAGAGGCTGTCAAATAATTTATTCGCTCTCTGTCCGTACCCTGGCTCGTGCAGGTGAGATGATATAAAAGTTGGGCTGCCGGATGTCTCTCGAGTGTCGTTAGCAACAGAGTCGGCCGTCACTTATCCTCATTACCAGGACCCACGGGACGAACACTGCGATATTGATACTGTACGTGCTTCCATCGATGTGGCAACAGCGCCTATACTCAGTGCCAGTAGATATGGCTTTCTCCACGTCTGTGGCAACACCGCCTATACTCGGTGTTAGTAAAGACGGCTTTCTCCGCTTATGTGGCAACAGTGCCTGTACTCAATGGCAGTAGAGACGGCATTCCCTACGTCTGTGGCAACATCACCTATACTCAGTGCCAGTGAAGATGGCTTTCCTCACGTCTGTGGTAACACCGCCTATACTCGGTGTTAGTAAAGACGGCTTTCTCCGCTTATGTGGCAACAGTGCCTGTACTCAATGGCAGTAGAGACGGCATTCCCTACGTCTGTGGCAACATCACCTATACTCAGTACTATTAAAGATGGTTTTCCTCACGTCTTTGACAACACCGCCTATACGCAGTGCTAGTAAAAAAGATGGCTTTGCCCACGTCTTTGACGACACCGCCTATACTCAGTGCAATTAAAGACGGCTTTCCCCATTTCAGTGGCAACATCGCCTATACTCAGCGTCAGTAAAGACGGCTTTCCCCATTACTGGCAACTACGCATTTAATTGATAATGTATGTTGTTCCTTAACGCTGAATGAGTGTTGGTAACACTTAAAATATTTTGCGTCTTTAAAAAACCCCACTGATACTGTTAGTGTTCTCATCTGGCCACACAAACGTTCAATTCCAATGATGCTGAGTACAACTTTGCCATTGGCAACCAAGGTGTGACAACTATAATTCTGCTCGGCAATGATAGAACACATCAATGAAAGTGTTCACGTATTACCTGCATAGAATTGTTATATAACAATCTCCGTTTTTAATTGTTCAACATTGGTAAAAATATATTCGTAGTACTTTTACTATCAAGAAAATAAAAAACAATAGTATAATGAAATTGTGTTGATGTTCTAAATCAAAATGGTGGAGGCTACATTGCATACTAAAATGATGGACTCATAAAACATTTCTTCTTTTAAGGTGGAACAGTTTTTCATATGAATGCAATTTTCATTTTCTAACAATTTTGATAGTATTTTATACTGGATGACTTTCAAATAACTTTTAGAAGGAAATAAAAAAGTGGGGAAAAATTAAAATTTTAACACAGTATATTTACAGTTTTTATATATGTGTGGTTTTAAACAGTCACATCTTGTCAATTCGCCATACTTATTTTAAGAATGAAAAGTTAATGTTTCTCAGTTTTTCAAAATAAGTGGCCTGTTATTTTTGTAATCCAAATACTTGAAATATATTCTAACCTTCTTAAGTTTTGAGAGCAAACAGTGGCCATTTCAGCATTATCATAGAGGATTGTACCTGAAGTTGTAGTTTCTAATATTTATCTCTTTTCTATTATAAATTAAATATGTATTTTCCTTTCATAATTGGTTTTTACTTCATTCTACTTATATTTATCTAACTGATATTCTTATTGAACATATTTCCATTTTTTGCAAGAATGAGAATAGGAAGAGTGAGAGGAATGAAAAGAGTGGGAGTGAAAGAAAGAGAGAGAGAGAGAGAGATGTGAACCTCTTCAAGTAATTAGTACTCTGGAGGGTGAGAGTGGAAATAGTAATGAGCCAGAACCTCAGAATGAGACATACTACTGAGGGGGTGGAGGTGGGGGAGGGGGTCTTCCCCTACACTAGGTCTCCAGCAAAGGCCTTTACAGTCATGTGATTGTAAGCAGTTTTGGCAGCTCGATAACATGTTTCATCGCTAATTGAATTTTGTCAGTATATGTAATAGAAAAATACTTCTTGTGTACTTAGTAAAATATTTTGTTTTTGAGTTAATTTTATGGAATACAAAAATTACATTTAAACACTTCATTCTTCATCTTTAGGAACGTAGAGATACGGGCGAATTTGAGGAGCAAATGAGTGTGATGAGTAGACGAACGAGTGTAGTCATTGTTACTTACTAAGGTCGACTGTTCCTTTGAAAGAGCTTTATATTAACAGCACAATAGCTTTATGTGGAATCCGAAGCACATAATAAGTATCGGTCTGATTTTCAGCTAGTTGACTAGTGTGATACTCAATTATCTTCCCTACAAAACATCTTAACTCTGACTACCACCCAACATGGACACTCCAGACTCTTCTAGTCGATTGCAACCGTTGAGCGGACGCTATGTTAGTATTAAGGGGACAGTGTATAGTATTAAGGGGACAGTGTATAGAACCTAAACCTAATTTTCATACCTTGTCCCCGAGTAGCTGCGTTACAGCACTATGCCACTAGTGCTGAGAGTGACTAATTTACTCTATCAGTTATATAACATAAGGTTCTTCAAATGATGGAACAAATAAATATACCTGGCCTTTGAGCCCATAGTATTTCTTCTTGATTGTATGTTTACAAGAAAATATATAGACATTTAAAATTTAACATTAAAAATGTCACTCATACCACTTATCTCGATCAGTTTTGCATTTTGTATTTATCGGTATTTTTGATGATTAGAATATATCAATATTACAGTGGCACATTACAGAATCTGCTGAAGCTGTTACAGAATGTCTTGGTTTCAGGTATGAAACAAGGTTTAGTCTTCAGAATTTTGTTTCTTCAAAATACTTAAAATCGTTTTTAACTCTTCAGAAGAGAAGGTTTAGGCCCTAAAACACAATTACAATAAAATTAGATAGCAGTGCTCTGAGCAGTAAAAGGCCTTAATGTCGAACATCGGTTTTAGTGTCAGTGCGTTTGATGCGTTTGATTGAAAGAAGAGTGTTGTGGGATGAGGCGGCGAGAGTGGTGTATAACTTTATACACTGCTTGTACCTATAAACTTGTTAGATTAACAAACTTCCCTGTTACAGCTGCGTAAATAATAAATGGACATTAACTCACCTCATTTCCAATAAAAGATAAACACCTGTTAACTAAGAAGTTTATCGTCAAGTTTCTTCCCTAAGTTTAGTATTTCATCCGTAACCATCTTTTATGGTCCCAGCATGATGTGGTGTTAATGTTTCATCCCCATTCTTCCCAGACCTCTACATGATTCAGTATTAAGGTAGAAACGGCTTGCCTCACTTCTCTGCTATCAGTTTACTGTTTTTTCACTGTGTACAAAACTGTATTATTACTTTTCTATTTTAAAGTCAACTTACTCTGATAAAAATAACCTTATTATGGAATTCTTTATCTATTTTCAGTTTCTTTTTTAATGAACTATATTAATTTAAATAGTTAGGCTTACTGATTGAGTTTCTTTGTTGTCTATTTTATATTCTTTTAATTGTTATCGCAGTATTGTCATATTCAATAAATTTACAACGAAGTTGAGATTAGATGTATAAATAATTATATATTCAAACTATTTATTACTCTGTTCGAATCGATACATATTTATTTAGCATACATCTGAGTAAATTTTGTTTTGAGATATGAAAAATATAAAAATTTGTATCGCAGTTTTTTTTCTTTCTATTTTTTATTGCATGATACTTCATATTTTGTGTGGTAATAAACAAATTCTTAAAATTTCAATATTAAGTTGTGTTTGGAAAGGATGATTTATTGACTATAAAATTTATAATAAATTTAAGGTTTATCATACATATTTTTCTTTGGCCAAGCAGACAAGTTAGTGGTCCAAACTTTACTGATCGTTTGTTGCTAATACTAAAATGAAGATAATCTTTTATATCCTTTTTATGAAAATCACATAACATTATTCATCGAATATCTACAAACTACATTCTTATTTATAAACACTGAGTGTAAATTAACTTTATCAAAATTTACTAACAAAAAGCTTGCATGGAACAGAACATAGTATTATTTTATCACCTCAAGCATCAATATATAAGTGTTTCCACTTTGCTCAAAATAACTTGGAAAATTGCTGTTTTAATGTGTTAATTCCCCTTCCATTAACACTTTTACAAAGTGCTTTATTTAATTTGTCTTTGTCAGAACTTTGCTATTTTTCGCCGCACAAAACCAAGTCATGAATACCCAAAAGCAGAGATGGTTAAACAATTAAAGACAAAGTTTTTACCTCGTTGTGGTCCTTACAATCCCCAGAAGAACACTTTTCTTAATATTTTCTCCATCAAAACAGGAGATTTATTTTCTGCCGGCTTAAAACCTCCCCTGTGGTCCGCTCACCATTAAAAGCTTTCCGCCCTGCAGCCCTCTATGACCTGCTTTACACTACGCCGACCTCGCTTGTTTATTGGCTACACCCCTTGAATAGCGAATTCTCCGCGGACAAACCCCCAGACTTATTAATTATCTTTACACAATTAATTTTTCAAATTGATGTTCGATTTGACTGTGGTATTAAACCTCAAATACCAGTAAGTCTGGTAACAGAAGGCTAAGTGGTTGTAGCATTTTTCGGGCCTTTTCCGTTAATTCAATACCAATGATTTAGTTATGTTATGTTAAGTTTGGTTTGGTTAGGCTAGATTAACCTAAGTTATGGTTATGGTAGTGAGTTAACAGAAAAGATCCCATTTTTCCATTTCTAAGCAATTTTTGCGTGGTATTAAGTAAATTACAATTTTTCAGTCTAGACACATAGAAAAAAGTAACGGAGGTAGCTTTCTTTTCGCTGCAGCAAACGCCTCAATGACAGTTATGTACAGATTTAAATTAATGTAAATCTTTATATACATCCATGGTAATAGTTTCCACATTTCCTTGTGGATTATTAAAGAATGGACTGACAAGGCACTGGCCCTGCTATCCCATAAAACACGGGAGAAATAACTATTCGACACACATTTAGCGCATTATTGGATGTGATTGTGTTTCTTTCTTCTCTGTAGTGTAAAATACATTACATTTGGTCTGTTTGTTTGTGAATAGTAAGTAATTCCGCTTGAAAATAGTAGAATAAAAGAATAAAATCTATATTTTGTGGTATTGGTTGTGTCCAATCCGGGTTAACATTATTACCAGAGCAAAATGACAATGACAATTCTTCGAACTACCTTTTTATTTATATTTATTTATTCATAAGACGCCGATCATCAAGATATGGGCGAATATGGATTTTGAATGAGTGTGATGAGTGTAGATGAGCGAATGTAGTCATTGTTACAAACTAAGGCCGACTATTCCTTAGAAAGTGTCATTAATTAATAGCCCAATGACAAATGAACAGCCGGTGGTTATCAGCTGATCCCTTTCAAAATGTGTTATGACTCTGATTGGGATCGAACTGAGAACCTTTAGCTTATGAAGCTGGGATTAAACCAACTACGCTACCGACCAATTAATACCTCATGGAGATATGTTTACATTAGTATGAGTAAACATACTATATGCAAATAGTAAATGCAAATAGTAAAGTTTGTCTTATTTTACTAGTCGAAGTTAGAGCTAAGTAGTCCTCTTTAACACTTTACCTGGGGACCAACGGCTTAACGTGACTTCCGGACAACGGGAGCTGCACAGGGCAAAAACTGTTAATGGTCACATCAGGAACTGAACCTGGATCGGCTGCGTAGCGAGCCACCACCTTCGCCCCTTGGCTACGGCTGATCCTTATCCCCCGTCATTAACCTACCACTATTTACCATTCATCATAGAGATATGAGTGGTGAATGAGTGTTATGATTGTGGCTGAACGAGTGTAGTCATTGTTACTAGCTAAGGTCAACTGTTCTTTAGGGAGAACCGTTTTTAACAGCCATGAAACGAAGGGACCTACAGTTTTGCGTGGAATCCGAACCACGTAGTATTGATCTGATTTTAAGCTAATGACAATCCTGTTACTCAGTTATCTTCCCTACATAACACCCAACACGGACACACCAGACTTCTCAAGTAGTGTCCATGCCGATAGCAAACACTGAACAGACGCCATGTCGGTATAAAGAGGACAGAGCATATTAATAGAACCTATTGCCTACAATCCACACAGCACTTTGTCCCCAAGTAGCTGGGTCACAGCACTGCGCCAGTAGTGCCGACATTTAATATTCACCACCCCGCCTGCCCAAACACTTAGCATGGCAAGGCCGACCTGCCCTCAAATACACCTACTATGGCATTGACCCATCAACCCACCCATACATGTACTGTGGCATTGTGGGCATTGTAGGGTATAAATAGTACATGATTAGTACAGGATTATACCCTGATTAACGAAAGAAAGTGACCGGCGGAGGAATCACGCTTCGTCCAATTTTATATTACAGTACTAACATTCTCTTTCAACCTAGGAGACATCCCTGCACGTTTCATATGCCAACCTTGTCACTCACTGTGCTTGTGATACCTCGGCATTTGAGGTTTTACTACTAATATTAGTTGTTTAGGTATTTAGTAAAAACATAATTATAATATGTAAGTTTATTTACAGTAGACGAGCTCACCCACTGCACTTGAGTTGCAACCTATTTATAGTCTAAATATCAACACTTGAGAGAGAAAATTATATTTATAAAAAATTAATAAACTGATAACTGCCTCGCATTTGAGGTGGCCATAAAGGTCCAGTCCAAAAAATCACTTAGCATATTTCAAAAGTTTTCATCCATTTTATTTAACAGGTGATCATTCAATTAAATACATTAAATCACTCTGTTAGATTACCATTGGAACTTAAAAGGCCAGTGGGGCAGAGCCCTACAGCCATATTCAAATAAAAACCTTCTCTGGGAGAAAGTATATAACTCCCCAAAGTCTCATGACAATCGGATGAATGGGAAGTAATGTATAAACACAAACAGAGACACAGACACACATTTGCTTTTTATATTATAGATCAAACAAAACTTCCACTGAATCAATCAACCTGACATCAAGAAAGATCTATAGTCTTTTCATTATTACAAATCATTATTTATATTTCAATAGCTGTTGTTTTTTGACTAATTTAAATCTCTCCATGTTATTTTTATTTCGTAAAACGTACTTTGATTGCTTCCCATTCAAAATTACTTGTATGTATCTGAAATCCATTACCACTTTCATTGTCAATCACTGTCTTTGACATTTTTAAAGAACTAAATATCTTTGTGCTGAAAATTGTCTTCAAACATTTACCTACAAAGAAGTGAAAAGTCATATAAAATACTTTTATACAATATAACAAAAAAGTACCTACAGACTTATCTGAATTATTGTGATGAATATTGATCAACAGTTCCCATCTTCAGACCAAAGTTATTCATAAAAGAAAATTAGCTTACTTGCAATTTTTTTCTAGGCGGATAAGACAGATTATATGACTTGTGTAGTTACTGTGTTTTGACTTTATTAATAGCTCAATAGACAGAAGAACTGAGAAACATGCAGCTTTATGCAGAATCCGAACCACGTAGTATTTGTTTGACATTCAGCTAATTGACAAAGCATAATATTCAGTTATCACTTCTACACAACATCCGGATACAGACTTCCGTCCAACACGGATAGCTCAGACTTACCTTGTTAGTTCCACGTCAATAGCAACCATCGAGCGGATTCTATGTCGGAACTAAGAGGACTGAGTATAGAACTTTGTCTCCACAACACTTTGTCGCCAAGTAGCTGGGTTACAGCACTGCACCACTAGTGCCGATAATTGTATGACCCTTGTGATGTGTGATGTTTCGCTTGTTTCTACTCTCTACAAAGATGTAATATAGTGAGAAATCTAAGAAATAAGGCCCTCTAATAAAAACTAAATTAATTCACTTGAAATATCTGCTTCCATATTTTGGCAAACAAGCACTTATATTATAGTTAAATTAAAACAAAATTAAGCACTTATATAATCTGGTTGTTATTACCAGAAATCAGTTATGATTAAAATTTTTCTTTAGAAAAGAGATCATTTGTGAGAATAAAGTCTCCTCTGCATAAAATATCGTAATTTGTTTAGTAATCTAACTGTTAAATTTTTAATTCTTTTATAAAACATCCGACTCATGACTTAATGTTCAATTCCATTTCACAAGTCATGAGACAAATGTGACATGTATCGTTCCACGTGTGCGAGCATGATTGTTCACATGTCACATTAGCCAGTGACAGCACTGAAAAGTTTTCTCCTCCGAGTCAAGTCAAGAGACACGCCAAGTTTGTTTGGAGTTAATACTCGCAAGTGGAACCGTAATCCATTAACTGAAGGCCGGCCTGATTACTGGAAGGAGGGGATTAAAAAGGGAAATTTGATCACAACATTAGCCCTTACTTAATCCCTCCTGTTCGTTCATATCCCTTCAAAATTGTCATTTTGCACATTTCTTTTCCTCTTGTCAGATTTTATGTTTATGCGAGTTAAAAAATAATGTTTCATTTAAAATGTGAACAGTTAAAAAGACATTTTTTTTGTTTACTCATTTTTAATATTTATGCCAGAAACAACTCGCATTTCATGTTGTTAAATAGTAACTATTTTAGCAACTTTGTTCCAACAATAATTTGTTTTCTTTATGTCTACTGTAAAAATTATAAAGTAGAAAATAATTACAACCACAAAAGATTATTTACCAATGATGTTGGGTTTTACATTATTATGCCATTGATGTGCTGATTGTAATAAACAAAAATGGTAATCATATCAGTCTTGATCAAATTTGTTTATTTTGAAATAAATTGTACATTGTATTATTAAAAAAATATTCTAGTTAATGCAGAAATTATTTTAAATACCACATTTTTGTGATGTAGGTCTTTGATAAATTATTTGTTGCAAGTCATTAAAACGAGGGTATGTATAATCAATACTTTTATGGTAATTTTTATATTATCAAATGCAGTTTAAATAAGGTTTCCTGACACAACGTAGTTTTCCCATTTGACACGTGGATTAACGTTGCCTGGTCTAGCGTAATATCCCCATCTGGCACGTGGAGTAACGTTGCCTGGTCTAGCGTAGTTTCCCCATCTGGCACGCGGAGTAACGTTGCCTGGTCTAGCGTAGTTTCCCCATCTGGCACGTGGAGTAACGTTGCCTGGTCTAGCGTAGTTTCCCCATCTGGCACGTGGAGTAACGTTACCTGGTCTAGCGTAGTTTCCCCATCTGGCACGTGGAGTAACGTTGCCTGGTCTAGTGTAGTTTCCCCATCTGGCGCGTGGAGTAACATTGCCTGGTGTAGCGTAGTTTCCCCATCTGGCACGTGGAGTAACGTTGCCTGGTCTAGCGTAGTTTCCCCATCTGGCACGTGGAGTAACGTTGCCTGGTCTAGCGTAGTTTCCCCATCTGGCACGTGGAGTAACGTTGCCTGGTGTAGCGTAGTTTCCCCATCTGGCACGTGGAGTAACGTTGCCTGGTCTAGCGTAGTTTCCCCATCTGGCACGTGGAGTAACGTTTGCCTGGTGTAGCGTAGTTTCCCCATCTGGCACGTGGAGTAACGTTGCCTGGTCTAGCGTAGTTTCCCCATCTGGCACGTGGAGTAACGTTGCCTGGTGTAGCGTAGTTTCCCCATCTGGCACGTGGAGTAACGTTGCCTGGTGTAGCGTAGTTTCCCCATCTGGCACGTGGAGTAACATTGCCTGGTGTAGCAACATTATAAGTTAATTAGGAGAAGTTCATCACCATCCGTTGACGTTACCGTTTCCCTGGTTCGTCCCTAAAAGCCTCCTCCATTTTCGTCTACTCCAGGTTTCCTCTTCCTCCGCTTGTCTTTTCTGCATTCTTCTTCTCTCCACATCCTTCCATACTTGGTCCTCCCACCTTCTTCTCGGGATTCTTCTTGGTTTTCTTCCTGTTTCCTCTTTCTCAAGAGCTACCCTTGACAATTTATTATTTTCCATCATCATCAGCTCCATCCTTTGCCTCTTGTAGTATCATCACTTTCAACATTTCTCTGGTTATTTCGTTCTTTATTGTGTTTCTTCTGCATATATTCTCCATTCCTGTTTAAAGGATCTGCAGTTAGGTAAACTTACTTGAATAAATATATTAAAAAAAAAAAGGGTTTTACGCCCCAACTCAACCCAAGTAATGTTATAGTGGAACTAAGTGCAGATTGAATTTTCAAATAAAAATCTTAATAACCAATTCGAAATACCTAATGCAGTTAAAAGTAATAAAAAAGACCAGACAGAAATAGAAAAAATATTATTTCACTAATTTGATAATTGAGATTTTAAAGCCAAGCAAAAAACTTAATAGGAATAAGTTTGACTCAACTTAACTGTTCTAATACTGGAACCAAGGACGTTTTTCCAGTTTAATAAACAACCTACAATATTTCTAAGTGAAATGATCAAAAGAACACTATATGACTGTACTCAGATTTGTGTATTTAATTATTCTTGTAAATTTAGTCTTATTATATATATCAAGGAGGTTTTCATTGTGAGGATTGCAAAACAGCTTGGTGGGCTCCGTTGGTTTTGCCCATATATCATACATGAGCTTAAGTTAAATGTTCTAAAACAGCGGGAGGTTATTTACTTTATTGGCAATAATTTTGTGCTTTCTATTTAGGGTGTCCCAAATTTTCTAAAGCTACCAGAAATTTAATTAACATGTAAAATATATTGGAAGGATATGAAAATAATTTAAAAATCTTAATATAACATTAGGAAAGAAGGTAGATTTTGTTTGATATTTTGATAGTATATTCTATTTTTACTTGTAAAATGTTTTATAAAGTTATCCTTTATGCATCATTTAGGGATAAACGTTTGTATCATATCATTAGTAATTATCATTTACGTAATCTGTTTGTTGAAATATGAATATTTGTGACATTTTCTATGAATTGTTTTGGTTAACTGAATCATTGAAATCAGTAAAAACTGCACAAGTTTTCATTTGTTTGTAGCCTCAGATTTTTTCCTTGTAGCGTTCAGATGTGCGTTCAGATGTGCGGTTCCAAGACATGATCTCAATTTGCTGAATTGACTGTGAACTTGATGTAATTATAGTCATGATGCAAGGCTTCCTTGGCGAGGTCAAGGTCCAAGGTTCAAATCCCCAACTGAACTAATCGTTGGTACTGCACTTGTTGAATAAAGTTCACTCACAGGCCTATGTGAACTGGCAATTAAAGTCTAACAAAAAATCATATTCAACTATGCAAATGAGGAATCCTGCCTTGAAACCACATAGGCTTTGTCGGGTTAACTTTGTATCTCATTTTGTCACACTCAAAAGTCACATACTATATAATATATATATATATATATATATATATATATATATATATATATATATATATATCAATAAATAACGTTTTATATCATCCAACATAATCCAATCAGTATTTTCAATACAAACGTCATAAAAACATTTTGTAAGGAAAACTAAACATATTTCCATATCTGCATTTTTAGTTTAATAAAACTCGGAAATGATAAGTCCAATACTGTTGAGTCCAGTGAATGGATAATATTGCTTGGAGCTCCTATTCAATAATCCAAGAAAGGGAAGAACAGTGGGACTGTAATAGAAAAGTACCCCGCAACTCTGCCCAATCACATGTCTCTCGACGCAAACAGATATTTACCTTGTCAAAGGGAATGAAAAGCAAATAAAAAGTTTGTAAAAGATGACAAGCTGGAAAGGTAGGAAGGTAAAAGGATTACTCCTTCCTCTCCTGTGGTTCTCTAAATGTATTCCTCCCATTTTATAAAATGCCTGTCAAGTTCTATTTGAATAAAAAAATTGCTGATTTAGATAAATTTGATGGTTAAGAAATCTTGTTAGTTTTTCTTCCAACACATAATTCCTTAAATTACTATTGTATATGCAGTATTCACATTACATTGTTGTAGTTTTTATTATAAATTAAATTATAATAAACTTCAGTAGGTACTACAATTGAGGATACTTGCACACATATCGGTAGCGTAGTTGGTTAAAGCCAGCTTCATTAACTAAAGGTTCTCAGTTTGATCCTAAGCAGAGTTATAACAATTGTTGAGAGGGATCAGCTGATAACCACCGACTGTTCATTTGTCATTGAGCTATTAATTAACGACACTTTCTAAGGAATAGTTGGCGTTAGTTTGTAACAAGTCTACATTCGCTTGTCTACATACTTCACTCTTGTCTCAAATCCATATTTGCCAATATTTTGACAATCGACGTTTAAAGAATCAATAACTATCAAGCAAACTTCAATTACTTATAAGCATATACAATATCAATCAATTGAATTATCAATTGATTAGAGTTATATTCAGAAGTAAAAGCGTTAGTTTTATTTTATATGTACTGCAAAGCAATGATTGTACAAAACTATTTATGTAGGTTATCGTGGTATAACACCTTAAAGTCACATTGCTTTAGATATCATAATATAAAGTACTTTCTTCAATCTTAACATAATGAGACTTAATGCAATCTGACCTCAGATAAAGTTTGTGTACCTCTGAATAAATGTATGATTGAAAAAGTAAAAGAAATTAAATAATTTGCTTATTTTGCTATGAATAATACTGATATAACTTTTTTTCACACATTGAATTAAAAGAATACTACTTATATACTCGTATAATAGTTAAGAGAGCCGATGGTCAATTTGGATCTGTATTGAAAAGTATAGTTTAAAAATTATACTTTTTAGCTACTATTTTTTTATAAGGCTTTGAATCTATAATTATTCATCTAACGATTTATCATGGCATGAATGCCTCTAACATGGTGCTAGAAAAAATACAATATAATAAAGTCAGTTTAGTTTCATCCTCTGCTTGTTCTGTTGAATTTCATATACGATACAGCCTCGTCATTAGACATAAAGAGTTATCCAACATTTGCTTTAATCGACGACTCTGTCCAAAAACATATACAGTAATTAACATTGTCTAAAAATAATTTAAAGGATCAGTGTTCCGTAATGATAAAAACTGTATGTACCTGATGAGGGTTTTCTCAAACAACACACTGTTTTGTTGCTTATTGTACTTTATGTTGAGCGAAGACTGTACAAAGTTTACAGACAGCATCACTTTTATCGTATGTTGAGGTACGGAATTTTTAAGACAGACATCGCTTGTAGGGAGGAGGAATAGGAATAATGTAACTTAAGCACTTTCATTTAGTAGTTTCCTGACAGTTGACATGTATTAGTTTCTTGTTTTGAAGAATATATATGTTACTTTGTTTTGCAAGGCTTATTTATTATATTTGATAAGTTAAATTTAAAAACAAATTGTTACTTGTGACTGTAACATACCATAGTTGTGTTTGTCCACTGGTTATATGTACATTACTGTTTTATTGAAGAGGCTTAGTGAAATGGTTTCCAAACGTAAAAGAGTTGTAGTTAATATGGGAGATAAACTTAATGCCATTTTTTTATTACACCCAACCATCCGACATTTTTAGTTATCCGATGTCATCACAGCCCTATGTCACATAAGTTAGGCTCTACTGTAATAACAGAAACTGTATAAAACATGATAAATTGTGTAGTTTTATTGGCTGTGGAAAACAATTAAAGAAAAAAAACAACAAAGCTTACTATTCTCAATGTTATGAAATAAGATATAGTGCATATTAATTAAGTAAGATGTAATGTTTGTAATTAAAAATAAAAATATAATTGTGAATGTATATCATACATTCTTAATAATTTTGAATTGACAAGTCTATTAACACAAAGGCTCTTTTCTTAGAATTAGTTGAACCTATATAGTAGCAAGGCTACACTGCTTCTCCAATCCTAATGTGATGATGCAATATCTGACACACAGCTTACGCTATAAATCTGTCAATACAGCTGACCACGGGACCCCAATCCTGTCATCTTATTTCTTTAACCTCTGGGGAAATTTTCTCCTAAAACGTTCTTCATCCCCTTAGAGTGGTAGGATTTCCCTGTTGTGTTCGTAAAACAACAGGATTCCAGCTTGAAACTGACTTGTTTTCTCCACTCTCAAGTGGATCCTCGCTGTAAGGATTTGTTTCCATTTAAAACAAGAATAGTAATAAGCTCTAGACTTAAATAATAATTACGTTTTAAGGCCTTATAAACCACTGCCACATAATAAGCGTTAGTTGTTTCTAGACTGATGAAATATCTCCTTTCGTAAATATTCTATAATTGATATACTACACTATTCACATATTTCAATAATTTGTAAAGTACTGTTGAATAAATTGTTAAATTACTTTGGAATATAATTGCCAATTAGTTATGAACCGCCCAGTCACCCTTACAGTCATGAGTGCAAATGGCTCAACCCCCCCCCTCCACCTTACAGACATGAGCGGAGGATTAGACACATGGCCCACCTACCCAACCTACAAATAGGACTAGTGGATGATAAGTCAAGACAACACAATATATTTTATTGCGTTAATTACAAACTTAATGTCCAATTAAGTTTATTCCGCAGAACAATCAGGTTATATACAAATTTTACAGTATTGTACAAAAAGCATAAACTGCGATAATTTAAGATTCTAGTCAGTAGTTAAATTTACACGGAAGGATTACGTCAATAAACAGACTAATATCCAAGTGTGAATAGAGAGCCTTACAGGAGAAGTGCACAATGCACTGGTGTTGCTCAGAAAGTTTGTTGGGTGTTTATACAAGACTTCAGAAAGCTCCCTTCCCCCCACCTTCTGCCTTTCTTTCATGCTCACTTTGTTCGGATTAAACTGGCGAAAAACTTAATTTCAATGAGTGCTCCATTCACTTTTCTACAGTAACGTTTTACTTGTTTAATACAGATTTTTAAACAACCAAAGTTTGTCAGGATAATTAATCTTTGCAGTCACCAGATGTGCTCGTTAAGACGGTCACATCTTGCAACTGCCTAATTACATTTTATTGATCGCACATTTATTATTTTTTTTTTGTTGCCAAAATTATAAACATGAATTAAAAAATAAATCAAAACCTCTTTTGAACAAATTTGTAGTTGGTAGAATTTTTCTACACTGGACAATAAATAGTTTAAAATTGTTTATTTCAATTCAATTACCAGTATGCACATATTGTATGTACCTTCTTATATGTAACATATGATTTTAAACTGAAATTCGAGGACAATTTCTTAGGAGAATATTACAGTCCGAGTTCAGTATTTGTTTCCAGGATTTTATAAGTACTATTTATTTGTAATTTTATAAATATAAAAGCCAAATACCATTGTCTAACATCACAAATTCTCAAAAACTTATAAGACTATGGACCATAAAACTAGGCACAAATTTGTCAATGAAATCTGTAGACCCATACTAAGAATGGATTTTAAAATATTTTCCCTCAAGAGCTAAAAATAGTACATAATAAATCCCGATAACGGAGAATCATAGGTTTTTGTTATCATTTATCATACAAATGAGAGAGCTTAGGAAGGTGCAGATTGACATAATGTTGATTTTTAACAACGCAAGTCTGCAATGTGAAAAACTAACAAAATTATACGAGCAAGGTGTGGCAAGCGTAGCAAGTAGTTTTTTGCGTCTCCTAGTTTTTAATGTAAAAATACTAAACCATTCAATTCAGGTTCCTTGTTAAATCTGATATTAAAGGGAAAACTTTTAAGTTTGGACTGAATTTGAAAATTGACCATCAGCTACTGATCTCTTGGAAGAGAAATATAGTCTGTAAAGGTTAAATATAAAAGCTCATATTTCTATCTCCAGTCAAACAAGATTTTTTGATAGGGAAGGATTGGATGCAGAGCTACGTTTTTATTGAGTTATAGACCAACTTTTAGGATTATTCATAACAATAACAGTGGTTACAATTCTTCCTTTTATATCTTTTTTAAACTAATTTGTGACAGCAAAATAATAAAATGGTCTCCATTACAGGTCATAATGAACTTGGATGTTATGAATTGTGACATTTACAGGAATCTTTAGGTATCAAAATGTTTATTATATCTAACGTGCCATGATTGGTAGAAATTATTTGAAAATTTCCAATTGTTTTAAGAAACAATCACTTAAATAATTAACAACAAGAAATCTTAAAAGAATTTCTACCAATCATGAACAATCTGATGCTAACTATTTACTTTCAAACAACAGTTAACATGCCACAGGCCATGTTGTTTACTTGAAGTTTTACAATCCTAATAGATTTTATTTTGAGCTAATGGAGTTTTATTGTGTTTCAGATATTCTCCCGGTTTGGAAAAGTTTTGAAAATTGTAACTTTTACTAAAAACAGTAAGTATTCAGTAATGTTTTAGAGAATAATAAATATAAATAATGTGTAATGTACATAACTTATTTAATAATGTTCTAGTTATATTTGAAACTCAATTATATTTTATCAAGATAATATACAAGCATCATATTTAGTGTTTGTTTATGAACACTTCATTAAACAGGACATTATATCTAAACCTTAAAGTATAATTGAACAGTTTTTTGCATTCTACATTGTCTGTACCAGGAGTTCCTAAACTTTTTCATACCATGCCCCTCTTTTGGAATTGAAAGCCTCCCACTACCCCTCCCCCTCACCTTACACAATAAAGTATTACATTGAAAATATATATATTTACAAGAATTATGATGTAAAACTTTAAGTTTAAATTTACTAGGTAATAACATACTGGTAAGAAAAAAAGAAGTTAGTCTGAAGATGGATGAGAATGCAAATTCACTAGTCTCATATCATAGCTTCATATCTTATTTTCAACTGGTTTCGTGCCCCCCCTCCTGCCCCAATTTGGGAACACCTGGTATATTCTATGCATACCATTCTATATATTTTTATTTATATAGTTTAGGTTGTGATAATCTGACAGTTTGTTTGAGGTAGTCAGATTACGAAAAAGGACGGATTATCAAGGCCTCATATGTAAGAGTAGAATTTATAACAGAATCAACACTGTATTCGCTATATGTAACAGAAATGGAATTCTAAAGTTATGAAAAATTACATAAAAATATTGCACAGTTCCTAGGCTTACAAAATAAATGCAAAACTTAATTCTATGATGTATGTTAAAAAAAATCAAGTACACGCTCACATAATTTGTATCACAAGCTGCAAACTTGGAAGATGTTACGCACGCACATCTGACAATCTGTGGACTACAGTGCTGTATTAGATAAATCAGCTGTTTACCGACTTATCTCAACATGTGAGTATTGCTAGGCAGGCAGCCGGATTACTGTGGGGCTCGGACTGCTGCTGGGTCGGACCTTCACGGCCTCATATAAAACTGCCCCTGGTGTAGAACACTATTTTTTTTATTACTAGTTAAGCAAATATCTATACATCCTAAATTGGCCAAGATGATGCCTTGTATAAATTCTTTTATAAGATGGAAGAACAGATCAGACATTTGGTTGGTCACTACGTGTAAGCCATATATGAAGTTAACACTTACCTGTTTTCTTAAATGAAGATCCCGTGAAATATATCTAAAATGTTAGTGTTATTGTATATGTCCTTTAATGTGAACATTTACCAAGAGATATTTATTAGACTGTACAGAGTAAATAAATAAATAAAACAATTAGTCTAAAATTACAATAAATACGTGTTATCTTATTATTAGTAAAGATCTGCAAAACAGGCGTTGTTCCGTGCAGCTGATAAAAACACTGATCCCTCCATTTCCAACCTCCAAGCCAGACAGCGTTTCTTTAAGGTGGACTGTACACCACTATGTCACAGATCAGTGCCACTTTTAAGCTGTGTGGGAAGAAGTGCCAGCCGTAGCTGGGTTCGAACTGAAGATCCTTATATAAAACAACACCAAATGTCTCCAAATATTTTTTCATTAATGAGCCATGACGTAATATTTCGTTAAATTGCTCTGTGAAGGGTTAGTCACTAACAAATATTTAAAAATAATAGAAATAATAATAAGACCAATAAAATTCAAATTAGTTGGAATAAACCAATTTTAAAATATATTAAAATATATATATATATATATTTGCACTAAAATTAAAATTAATTATAATAAGTTAAATGTAAAAAATATGGTAAATGATTTATAATGTAAAAAATATGTAATCATTTTTATGCATAATTTCTTTTTTCCTGTTTCAGATTCGTTTCAAGTGCTTATTCAATATCCAGACGTAGTGACTGCTCAATCAGCCAAACTGGTGAGTCAAAAAATGTAGATCAACATCATCATATATTGACGATCCTGTTTTCAGAGTTGTCTGATACAGTCTCCTCCATTTTTGTCAATCCCTCCAGATTTCCTCTACCTCCTCATCCTTCTACACTTAAATCCCATCTTCCTCTTGATTTCCTTCCCCTTTCTTCTGAGCTATTCTCGGCTATCATAATATTTCTCATCCCCTTCATGTGCCCTGCCTTCTTCTCTCCATTGTTATTTCATTCTCTTCTGCTGGTCTTCTCTATTCTCCTTAAACAAATATGAAGTAGAATTTCAGATGTATAAATTAACATTAACCCTGAGTCGTGATTTTAAGTGAACAGCATAAATTATGTCGCTCATAATTTATGCTGTTCACTTAAAATCAGTAACACATAAATTCTAAGAGTCACAGCCCTGGTACCAGCATGATTCAAATGCTGGTACCAACTTTGAAGCAATCATTACAAAGTTGGTACCAATCAACTCAGAATGTTCTGTTCTATACATTTCAGATTTTTAATAATTTTTTCATGCAATTTTATAAAGGTAGGAAATAAAAATAAAACAAAGCACCAAGAAACTTCCACTCAATTCCCTAAAAATAAAACGTGCACCAAGAAACTTCCACTCAATTCCCTCCTGGCGGGAGGTAGGGAACAGGAAAAATGGCCAATGTTTGTCGCATGACTGAAGAATAACCAGAAGACGGAATTAGGCGTAGTAAATGTCAGTCAGCAGAGAATAAAATGCTCTATCCAACTAAACAAATTACGATGTTTTAGCTGCATTGGATATTTTACAACAAATTCTATTTACCTTTTTTTGCGACCGACCCAATAGTGAGGAGCGGCATAATTTATGCTGATCATAAAAGTTAATGTTCAAATTTTATTTTTGGCTGTAATCTAACAATTCTTATATATTTCTATTCAGAAATATGTGTTATATCAAGTGTTACTGTTATGAAAGTTCCCAAAAATTATTTTATATTTTTTATAATGTTTACAATAGGCAAAATTTGCAAGTGCCGTTTACACAATTTGCACACGCTGACTTATGATGTTATAAGTTTTATACTTTTTGGAGTATTTTCATATATTTTACATTTTCTTGTAGCTAATAGATTATACTAATAAATTACAAATAGCAAAAAATTATGAAAAATTATACATACCCCTTTTTTTAGATTGTTAACCCTTAATTACAAATCTTTCGTAAAAATTACGAATCAGGTAATTGAAATCTGTCATATTGAAGTAGTTGACGGGCCGGGCGCAACCCCCCTCCCAGTAGCTTCCTATAATTGCCGGTCAAGGTCAGGGATGATCCGTCAGTTGCCTGCGGCACGCCTATCTATGCGTACCTACCCTTGCGTAGTAAATTTTACGATAGTTTTGTGAATGAGTGATTTTTCTTTCTCATATTAAATTTTGGGATTTATTTATTCTTTTTATTTATATTTATTGGTATTTATTAATTATATATATTATTTTATTTATATTTATTGGGATTTATCTTTATTCTTCATATTTCTTTCTCATATTAAATTCTCATGCGTTTTGGGAATACCCGACAATCCCGGCCAAGCCCCACCACCAGGAACGAGGAAAGTGTGTTTTTATTGCCCTTCAAACTTGAGAAGAATGACCACTACCTACTGTAAGCATTGTAATCATGCAATATGTGCCCAACATAAAGCTACAACTTGTGTTGCAGGCAATGAAGGACATTGAGCAATTTTATGAACTACAAACGATCTGTAACTTGATGGTTCCACCTAATTATGAGTTTTTTGCAAAATAATAAAAAAAATATGTTTTTTTTTCTAGTATCTATAATAAACTTTTTGATTTTTGTCATAATTATGGAAAATAAAATAATTTTGGTTATTTTTTTGTTTTTTTTCGAAACCCTTACATATTGTAGCTTAAATTGAAAGCATCGGAAAAAATATTTATAGGATACATATAGTCATTAATATACTATTATTCTTATTAAATTCTAGTTATATAATGCCCAGACTATGTAAACATAGGTTTAAATCAATTATCTTGGTGTAAAATCAATACTTAAAAAAAACAAAGATAGTAGTAAATTTTACGATAGTTTTGTGAATACGTGACTCTAAAATATGTTTTGTAATCAAGGGTTGAGTAATTTTTCACAGACTTTTTTCGTTTCCGTGGAAACATTTTTAGTTTCCACAATAAACTAAAAAAATAAAAATTTGTTTATGGTTACAATATGACTGTTTTTCCTATACAACTTTTTCTTGTCTATTCAGTTGTGATTTTTTTGAATTTTTACTTGTACTGTTTGATTACTTACAATGAATGATCATACTGTAACTGCACCTTTTTTTCTTTTTTGCGTTTTATGTAAATAAAAAATTCCAAAAAAACCTAGTTGTTTATGTAAAATGTAACAACATATTATTGTAGTGCACTAAATAATAAACAATTTGGCTATCTCAGAACTATTTACAACAATATTTTAGTGCTCCTAAGGAGGGTTGTAAGTGTTAATTTACGTACAATATTTTCAAATTCTTTTAGATTTTTTCTTAAAAATATTTATTTACTAATTTGTAATGTGAGTTTTGATGGTAGTATGTGAATGAACAGCTCTTGAGAAGAAAAACAAAATTATAAAATTTACATTTGGAGCAAATTTAGTATTTGTTATGATTTTTACAAAAAAAGCTTGCGAAGCCCCGAAAAAAGGTCCTTCGCAGTTGGGAGTTCATAATGGTTCACCTGATGATCATGATCTATGGTTAATGCATTGTCTGATAGTATAACTGCAATATCAGTGTTGTTTTCACAACAGTATAGAAGTATATTCAAAATTGTAACCTAAACTTTTAAAATTCGATAATGATATTTGATAGAGTAGGCAAGGATCGTTGGACATTTTCCATCATTTCGTGAAGAAACTCAACATGTTTTCACTTGGTACAACCCATGTTGTTTTCAAGTATTAAATATAAATTACATCTAAATGTTGGGTCTCTTTGCAAAATGATGGCATATGTCCGACAATCCTTTTATACCCTATGTAACTACAGTGTTAGATATTTATGTAACTTAACATAAAATCTTGTTGTAGTATTTTATGTCACCACAATAACATTACAAAGCAGAAATAATTTCTCAGCAGCCATTATATAACATACCAGGCCACTGTTTTACAAGCCTGATTCTGTTACATAAATAAAATATTTACAATAACAGTTTTTTACATGCTTTACAGTTTTCATGTGCAATTTTTTTACATAATTATATCGGTGGAAGAAAAACATGTACTGCCTTGAGGTACCATGTTTATTTTGAGAGTTCTTTGGAAGGGATGAATGATAACCACCCAAAAGGAAGAGGGGAACAAATAGGGATCTGAAAGTTTGGGGTTGCAATAGAGGGTTGTTTTTTTCTTGAGGGATGTTTAAGAAAATATCACTTGTAAAGATAAGGTTTTGAACGATGTGTATTCAAGTGTTGAAGAATCAATATCTCTTAAAGAATTTTTCATGTTACACAGGCAAAATTGAAACGTTGTAGATATTTAATTTAAATAAATAATACCTTAAGTAATTTTGTTCAAAAAATTACACCAACCAGAAAAAAAATGTGGTCAGTAGGACGACATAAATAATCAAAAATGGATTAACGATGAAGTTTAGTCATCTTCTAATTGTTTTTTCCTCTTCAATTAATTAAACATTTATAAGAACATGTATAAAAAATTAAAAATGAATTATTAACATTTGTATTGATTTAAGTTTATCTGAATAAATGATTAATTATATATTTATATAATTAATTAATCATTTATCTATAGTATATATTTTGTATATAGTATATGTAATTAATAATATAGCAACAACCAAATAGAATTTCACTCAAATATTATGTTCAATTCTATCATGCAGATGCAAAATTATAAAGTTTAACAAGATCTACAACTTATCCATCTGCATTTTTATTAAAATTTGTATAGTGTCGGCTGTTGAATTAATTATTCTAAAGTTAAATATTTGTATAACCTTATTTCATTCTGTACAACTGAAGATGGTCTTTCAAGACAGAAATCGATCTTGATTATTAAAAATATCATAAAAGATTGCTAAGTTTTGACTTTGTTTATATAAAATATTAAGCAATATAATGGCTACAAATGTCAAACAACACAAAGTATCACGCTAATTATTTATATCCAAATGTTAAAAATAAACGATCAACTAGTAAACATTCTTCCTCATTTTTTTTCTAAACTGTTTCTAAACTAAAATAGTTGTTTAAATTTGTTACTGGAATTTGTCCTCTTTCTTCAAAGAGAACAATATTTCGTTAAAGTACTGTACATTGCTTAACTGTTTATGAATTGAGAGGCTGTACAGTAGATATAAACCAGAAAATAAATTACCATGTAAGGTTAAAAAAAAACTTATATAAATCATTCTTAATATAAATTAGTTAATTTAATAATAAAAAGTATTTTTAACGTTTCCTTAAAACAGATAAATTTGCTCAAAACTCAAGTCAAGTTTTAAGGTAAAATATCGCTCTTTAATGAAGAAGCCTTCATTTCTCTTAATTTTATCTTGCTGTAAGAGTACATTAAAAATAGAAAGCTCCCTCTCTCTGTGCCATGTCCTTCATTTCCTCACAATTTCCGAGCATTAAATAATAACAATGCTTGCGTTCTTTATGATTGTATCTCAAAGCTGTGTTTGTGAAAGGGCTAAAGCTGAGAAACTCTTGACACACTCAGCTTGGTAAAACCATTAAAATTTCAATTTCTTTGTGGACCGCTCCGGAGAAGGGCTTAAGACAAATAAGTAACATTATGCTCCCAACATTTCATGTCCCTTACTAATTTCAGCCTTATTGTATTTTCATATGTTATTCAACATCAGAGCCAGTTTCCCGGGCCGTATGTTTACAAGTGATATTTCTCCATCTCTTTGTATTGTGTGGGCTGCTGTATTATGTACGGGATTTGTACGATTTGCATCCCCTTGAAGGAGACACGGCTCGAGCTCTATGTAAATAAGACAACCCCTCCACCCATAGTGACTATTGTCGTCACAGTTTTCAATTGTGCTTCTTTTAAGGGATGATTTTTGTATGAATAACTTTTATCCAAAAGCTATAAATATAATGTTTACATTAAATACGATTAAAATGTACATTATCTTTTGTTATATTTACTTTAACAAATAATAATTTATGCTTTTTTAGGATGATTACTCTCTTTAGGAAATGTTTTAATTATTCAAGATGTTTTTATTGTTGTTAGGCACATATTATGTAATAGACAGGTCAAGATCCAACACAAAACTTACAAAAATAATCAGAAATTAATTTTATAACAATTTTTCAATATTTTTCTACCTAATAATAAAATAGACCAATCTCAATAAATATAATGAAAAAATAATATAAAACTGCAAAATAAATAACAAAACCTTCTGTTTACAGCTAACGCAAAACTTTGAAAAATAATAACAAAATAATTTTATAAAAACGTTTTAATAAAATAGATAAATCTCTATAAAAATTAAAAACAGCCCTTCGCGAGCTAATTTATATTCTTAACGTAAGCATATATAAAACTTGCTTGGGTCGCTACTAACATTTTTATCAATATCTAATATTATGCTTCAAAAATTAACTATTATAAGCAAAATGGACTAATATTTGGCCGAAATAATTTTTTTACATTTTTTCCAAAAATAATACTTGCGTATTTATTTACAAGTCATTAGCTCTATGGGAAACTGTTTTGTACATTTTTACACGTCATTAGCTTGTTCTACTAAAATCAGTTGTTAGGTAAGTTTGAAATAAAATACTAATTAGTTGTTAATTTCATTTGATTGTACAATCTAATGACTAAACATGATATTACAAGTGTATTCAAGCATATTTCTCTTTAGTATGATATGCCTCAAAGCAGATTTCTAGATACGAGTGAGACTTTTCCTGGTAGATTTTGCAAAAGTAAAAAGAACTAAACTATACAAATAAAATAAACAGAACAAATCAAATTCATAAGCCAAAGTATCTCGTGTCTAAGTAAACAGAGTGTGCGGCGCGGAATGCAGCAGACGAAGCATTGGACACTGGACTAACAACGACACAAGTATTAGAGAGATATGAGGGTAGGGAAGGGATGGGAAGGGGAGTCAGCAATAATATTGCATGGAGGGTGCAGTATGACTAATAACAAATTGTGAGTGACCTTGCGAGGTAGAGTAAGGATCAAACAAAGTCAAATTTCATATGACAGTGTCAAACGCTCGTTGAGTTAAAAACAGTGTGTGAATATATACGCACACCGCTTGCGCGGAGAAAAATGTTTGCGTATATAATCGGCATACACTCGCGAAGGGTTAATTTATTATAAGTATAAAACTTTAAAAATTAAATAAAACAACCTTAAAACTAAATTTAAACGGTTTACATATTTAATAAGCTAATATGAGAGGCCAAATAGTCATTGACAGTGTCAAAAGCTTAGTTTTTTAGCCACTTTTTAAAGGTAGCTTTAAATTTATTGTATTATGATAATAATAATACAAATTATGATAGTAATAATAATAATACAATAATAAATTTATTGTATATATAATAATAATGACAGTATCATCTCATGCTGTATATGGCAACCTATTAAATAATTTCAATGCCTAAGATGGAACCAGAGAAGTTCATAAAGGTTAGTAAGGTTTATTAACTTATAGAAATTTCTGTTAGTAATTTATTTTCATATATTAATGTGTTAAATGTTATCATTTATTATGCCGTTGTTAACAATTATTGTTTATAAATAGTGGCTACCCATATTATGTTAAATTACAGTATCATCCTGTTTATATCACAATTCTTACTGTAAACATTAATCTGCGCAGTCACTAGATGGGCAGAACATATACAATTCCTGTTGCACTCTACGCATCGAGTACTCTAAGTTGTCCAGTCTGAACGTCAAGTACAACAACGACAAGTCCCGCGACTACACCAACCCTTCACTGCCCAATGGCGAGACAGGACTAGACGGTGTGGCATTGTCTGAGCAGCTGTTGCCTCAGCTGTTGCTGGGTGGAGGTAGCCCAGCGGCTCTACAAGCGGCAAGGCGAAGTCTCACCCAAGGCGATCACTCTCGCCTTGCAGGTGCGGTCCTTTTATTGATTTATTACAGTATTTTAAGTTTCTCTTACTAAATATAGGGTTAAAATAATTGTTTGCTTAACTCTTAACTTTGAAATGTTTTTCTTTCTTCAGCCATATCTAAAGTACATTATATGAATTTAATTTTAGTACAGTATTTGATATGTGTTTGAATTGTTTGTTGATGTGTTATCGTTTAATTTAAGGTGTTAAGGTCAACAATCTCTTTGACCACTAGTAAAAATTCACTTAACTACATGCTTTAGATACATATGAAATCCTTTATTCGTTGGTAAAACACTTGATTATATACACCTGCAACATATATCTCATCTAATATATTTGTGGTTGGTTAGTGAGGTCTGCTACCACAGCTGGTTTAAACTGCATTTTATTTACATGTGACTACACTAGTGGCCCACAATGGACCACAAAACAGCTGATAATTTGACACCCAAATTTTACATTGGATGGGAAATCTATGTGTGTGTATAAAAATCAATGGTAAAACATGACATAACAAATAGCCTAATATATTGTGTTTGTGTTGGAAGTAACATTATTACAACTAATTAAACATCCATTGATATTATTTTATGTCAAGTCACAATAGTTTCATCAGGAGTGTTTTGTAGGGAAACTGAGTTTGTTTTACCGTCTGCCAACTAATGGTGTTTTATTTTATACCCTGATGTATGATTAACATTGACATTATGTTTCATTCATTGAGTCACAAAAAAATTAGTTAATACAAGACATGTTTTTAAAGTAACGTTTTGAAATTCCTCTGTTGTAACGTTGTGGTCGGCAATTGGCACATGCACGCTGTCTACCACTATCTGTTTGCAAGCCACAGCTGCTGTTACAGATCCATTCAACTGCATTTAAGGTTGCTTATGAGTGTTTTAAATACCTTCTCTCCGATTTAAATTGCCGCTGATTCTGAAGTTTGCACTGTGATAATTTTTCTTAATACTAAAGGCGTGAAAGTAGCTGACATTCGTCATGAAATCTAGGAAGTTAATGAGTAATGGAATGGTAAGTAAATGGGTGAGAGCTTTAAAAGATTGTCATACAAATATGCATTATAGCAACAAAGTGGACAATCTTCACTCATTACTGATGACTTGTTGCAAAACGTAGATGAAAAATTCAGAGACAGACAGACAAATAGACCCTTTACAATTGCATAGTTATCTAGTAAGTGTCCTAAAGAGTCAAGAAGTGTGATTTATGAAATGTGACACCGTTTGAAGTACTGTCACATTCCTGTCATTTATGAACGTTTGAAGTACCGAAAGTTATGTTTACGCTGGGGTCGTTAAATGTTGACGGAAAATTTCAAAAACAAATGTTTAGCCAGTTCTCTCACATTCCTATAGTCTTACAATTGTGATGATTTTTTTAACTGAATTGTCACTGTGACAGATCTTATATATCAGATGCTTTTACGCCTTTAGTGTTAAAAAAACACAGTTCGTGAAGTAGACTCGTACTTCACAGTTCACTTTTTCACAGTTTTGTATTTCATAGGGGGCATTTTTGAACTAAGAAGGCGTTTTAAAAACCCATAAGCAATCTTAAATACTGTCGAATGAATCCGTAACAGAGGCTGAGGCTTGCCAAACAGATGATCGCAATGCCACAACAGCGGAATTCCTAAATGTTACTTACTTTTAAACTATGCGTCATATTAATACCATAAATGCATCCAGCTGTATAGTGGATATAAAAGGATTGTATAATGACTTATCTCAAAGCCTTAAAGGACGATCCCAAGATCAGCTTATTCTGATTACATAATTAGCGAAAAGGACTATAATCTGTAATACAAATTTGTTTAAAGTTGATCATAACAGTAATGAAAGTGGCTCATCCTGAGGTACCTGCAGCTCATGTTTATACCAATATACTTTCACAGGTCCAGCGTGAATATTCTTCATAGGTGTCAACGTGCTGTCTGATGTCGTCGTAGGAGATAAACTCATTACCTATCATCTTCTTTTTTACGTATTGTAATCATTGCCTATGTACATGTAGTTGTTATTATTGGCTGTAGGGACATTGAATGTGAAGCATTTTCATGAAGTCCGTAGTTATAGTCATTGGGATCAAGAGCATTTTAAGGAAAGTTCTTGTTTAGCCAAAATTCTGGAAATACTTATATTTTCTTATCATACAAATATTTTCCATTGCAAAGACAACCAGTTACACACTAGACAATTTTCCCCAGTTTTCCCATCCAGTAAACAAGCAATTGAGTTCATATCAAAACGCTTTGGCATACAAATAATTCTGTGCATAATATTGTGACACTTCGACAATTTTTACAATTTAATATTGCACTTGGCTATGGTTTTTAATTTTTTTTATTGTTAATCACGTTTTTCTGTCATTTTACTTACTGATTTTAAGGGTTGTTTATCATACATTATTTACTTTTTAAGGACCCATATGACCTCTCAAAATGAATACCTGGGATTTATGTTACTTGTAAATCAACTAACATATTTGTATGCCTTGTCAATATATGTAATTATGTTGTTAAGATTTATTGTGTCTACACTTAACTTCAATAAATCTTAAAGTATTAGTGAAAAGATAGCTAACACTTATACAGAAATACCTGTTTTAGAGGTTACTAAAATGTGTTCTAATATTGAAAACTGTTTTTCATCAAGACCACCGTTCTTCTACTCTGTCACACTGCTTCTGATCAGTTATTTTTTTTTAATTTTAGACTACTACTATTACAAAATAGAAAACAACAGCTTTTTTGTTGTTCTTTATGAATTACAAAAACCATGTCTTGCTTTCTAACTGACAATTAACACGTTCACTGCTGATCAAATATCCTTTAATATATGCAGAAACTATATATGTAATTTCTGATACTATCTAATTTTATGTTAGGTTAGAGGGCAATAGGCCATGAATTAGTATATTAGGATAGATAGGATGTCATCAAACTTAGCAAAGAAGACAAATCCTCTAACATCTATAGTAATAAACAAATACAGGGAAAACACATTATTAAGAAGTTTTCAGTGCCACTGGCACTTTCACGAAGTCAATAGAGTGCGACTAACTGTGACGTGACAGTGGACTTGTCTTTGTATGTAAGTTTGCTGATGTCCTTTCTCTCCTAATATACTGAGCACTATCTTATAAATAATAAACACTGAAAACTAAAAACGAATACTCCTCACAAGTCACATAACCTCCTAACTCAACTCTATAGTACGCAATACAGTACTACAAAATAATCACGCATTAAACAATAAACTTTTAATTAGTGAGAATCACTATGCAATAGTCCAGTAATTGTTGCACAAGTGTGTTGCCTACACACAGCTTAAGGTCAACTTGATGCGCATAAGCATAATTGCAATGAGTGTGTTAATAACCTTACAGATATTTATGTTTGTTGATTTTACTATCTTGTTTATTGAAAGGCATGTATGTAATAAAACCTAACAGCTTGGAAATTGTTTGCAAACTAACAGAGCAAACAGACAATCACACAAAGTTATCCGTCGATCATTTATTGGTGTGGTGTTACAGGCGCACAAGGTGTCATAGCGTCGCCTTTCACACCCCTGCACGGCCTGGGCTCGCCCCTGGCTGCCCCCTATGCCGGCTCTCCCGTTGGAGGTACCACTACATATATGTACTCTCTCTCCTCATCCTTAATAACCGGCATGCTCATCCCTTGCTCTTTACTGTTGTACATATTACTAACCCACTTTTACCTTTCTTTAACATTAGAAAAATATGTATGTTTTGGCTGTAGATTAACATGTTTAGAGGAAATATCTCATCTCTATACTTCTTCTAGGTTCAAACTTCTTCTGAGTTCTAATTATATCTTTACTTACTTATTTCAGGTTGTTATTCTTTGGCTTTACACATTTATTTTCATAAGCAGGAAATAATTCGTCTCCAGTCTTTCTATCCAACAATACTTATAAATCATTATTTTTTTTACTTTTGTCGTATTGTTAAACCACTTCCAATATGTTGTTTTATGTAGTATTTTGACTGTAGGATCAACTGCATTTGCTGGTGCACTAACATTTTAGAATTTCCTTTTTCTTATCAATAACTGGGGCACAATTTTAAGAGTTTTGTTTACTTTTAGTATCTACTTCAATTACAGAGTTCTTAAATGTGCTGTATGATTTTGTTTTAAAATGCAAGTAACAACATTTAAGTTTTACAAATTGACTATATTGATAGATAATAAATTTAATAGTTCAAATCAAGTTCAAAGTGTGATATTGACCTGCATCCCATAGTTATAAAGGTCAACTTGGCAAATTCACCAGTTTTTTTTTTCTTTTAATTTTACGTCTTTAGTACATTAATTGATGTAAATAAATATACCACAAAAAGTTAGCTATTTAGAATAGCACCCATTTTTGTGTAAGTGAATAATTTAGTTCTATGAAACCTATCATCACTGTTCTAGGAGGTCTTCCCCTAGCTGGGTTCACACCCCTGGGTGCTGGGGCCAACGCCGCACTGGCAGCTGCTGGAGGAATGAGGCTGCCTGGCTCCTTGGCCACCACCTGCGTTCTACTTATCAGCAACTTAAATGAAGAGGTGAGATCTTCTTGAGCTGTGTACTTCCCAATAATTATATACATGTTATATATTTGCTATGTGTTTTAAAACTTTCAATCGTCTCTTCATTATTTTGTACATCCCATTAGGCAGTAGTCACTGTAGTTGTATATTAAATTAATGTTGAAGTTGCCATTTTGATGTACATTAACTTAACATTGTTTACTATGTTAAATACATCAGTTAATTCTGTACATTTTCAGTTTTACTACCTTCTTAAATTTAGTTTCGATAAAGTTGAAAACGGAATAAAATAATTTAAAATGTTTTGTCACAATAGATAATTGTGTTTAAAATGTATGACTGACAAGTTACTTAGATATGTTCATTAATTTGGTTAAGAACAAAATATCCATTCTGCAAAAAGATTTTCCAAAATTTATATCACTTATTTTTTTTTTTTTTTAATTGTAATTTTGAAGTAGATGTCCTGTTAAGGTACGAAAATGTAAATCTCCTAGCAAAAATGTATTGTATTACATATTTTTTTGTTCAGTCTTTTCTCTATTAAGTGTTTTAACGTTGTAAAAGCCGGGGTGTACCAGAGAAAAGCTGTCCCACCCCTGTACTTGGTGTAATTAATACACAAAGTTTGTTACCAAGATGTATGTGTGGGAACTTGGAGGCAGTCAGGTACTTTTTAAGGGTTGTTAGTGGTTGTGCGCTGTAAACTTCACGGAGAATCATTCTATTTAAACATGTATTTTTTTAAAATTTATTCTTTATCGTTACCTCCTTTTAACCACTAAGTTGTAACTAATTCAAAGTTAGTGTACTTTTTAAGGTTGGACTTGTCTTTTTATACTCAATATTTCCATCTGTTTTCTTTTTTATTGGTTATTCTAAAAATGCTCTTAATTTATAATTCTTTTAGAGAACACTGTCTACTATGAATATTCTTTCTAATCTTTTTTTATTGTTTGAATAACTTTTATCTTAGATGATTTTATTTGTCTTGTCTATCTTTACCTAGTATTTTCTTTTCAACATATTATTAACCCTTTGAGTGCCACGCCCAAAATTTTCTGATCAAAAAGTTGTACGGCCAGTCTCTAAACTCATAGTCATGCTCAAAAATGCCGGGGTGAAAACAGCGATTTTGTAACAATGTTTTACAAAAATCATAGCTTTGTTTCTATGTAACATATTTTAACAAATCTGGTATCAAATTGCTTCTTATAACCATAGCAACCAAGGAAAAATAGTAACAAGTTAAACATTTAAATAAAAAAATTATTACAACAAAAATAATATATAAAAATAAAAAAAAATAAAACTTTTTTTGTATTTGATTACAAATAAGTAACTGAAAAAAGAATAATTTTACTATTGGAAATCATTTTATTTTGAACCTTATTTTATTCCTAACATGTATACCAAATTTCATGTTTTTATATTATAAAATAAACGAATTAGCACTGTTTATATATAACCTAACCTAGACCTAGGTTCACCAAAAGATGTACGGGGCAACTGAATAACCTCATTACACCTACTTAGGCCTACTTAATTTTCAGGAAGATAATAGGGATCATTGTCACTATCATCACTAAATAAGTCATCAATCTCATAATCAGATGCTAAAGAATCATCAGACAACTCTCGATCAAGCTCACGATCCAGTTCACTTGTCCTCATAATTTCTTCACCCATTGCCACAAATACACAATCACCATTCACAAAAAACTATAATTATAATAACGCAGATTGTAAAGAAATAATAAATATATACAGATTATAATACAAACAAAGCAAATAATAACAAAACAACACACAACAAAACAATGACTGAATCGGGTACGCACTGGGGCAGACTGACAGTGACAGTAAACAAACAACGAACGTCTGACCAGCTGTCGTCCGCTTGGGTTGTTATTAGTTCTGGAGTGATGTTTTTTTCTCCAAAGACTTTCGAATGAGTAGTAATCGACTAATAAATGTTCGGTCATCCTGATAAATGATTACGAACATCGATATTTACGTAAAACTCGAGTATACGATCGAAAACAATTGGTGGCGATATATCGCCACCTGGCACTTTTCACTCAATCAACTGGTGGCGATATTTCGTCACCGTGGCACTTTGTTACTAATTATTTGGTGGCGATATTTCGTCACCGTGGCACTAAAAGGGTTAACTGCTGAAATCATAAAAAAAACATTCAAAAGACGAACATATCAATAATAACATGCTTATATTATAATTATTTGTTTACTATATTACGAGGGCTGTTCAGAAAGTAACCTTCATTTGCTCACTGTGTGGGAGGGAAAGGGGGGAGGGCCGCCATCTTGCGCTGGCATACACGACAGGTCAGTGGGTGTCCAGCTGTATTAGAGTGAGGTTGTCCTAGCGCTAGTTTGGTTGCTCGTTGAAATGAGTGCTGCAATCAAACTTCCTGTGAAGTGCGTTCTGTCATTCCAGTTTGATGCTTTTCTGAAAGAATTTTTGGTACCCACCGAGCAGAAAACTTTCGGTGATCTAACCTTGTACAAAACAGCTCTAGAAATTTGTGGAAATTCTTCCGAAAGTTCTGAGATGGTGATGCGTCGGTTGTCACAAAGTTGATTTTCTCAACCAATCATCAGTGACCACAGACGGCTTGCCACATCTTTCTTCATCACGGACATTTGTTCTAACACTTTTAAATGCGCAAACCCATTCCCGAACAATTCCTGCACTCATTACATTTAACCCATACACAGCACAGGCTCTATATAAATTGCTGCTGCCGAATACTGGTTAGCTATGAAAAATGAATGACAGAATGCACTTCACACTTTTACATGACTATATTGATAGATACTAAATTTAATAGTATCTATTAATCAACCAAACATACCATTAATCAAAGTGTAGGAATTTTTATTACAGCATTCATTCCGACAAGCGACCTAAAACAAACTAGTGCTAGGACAATCATTCTAATACGGCTGGATGCCCACCTGCCATGCGCGCAAGAGCAAGATGGCGGCCCTACCCCTTATATTTCTCACACAGTGAGCAAACGGTGGTTACTTTCCAAACAGCCCTCATATAATATTCAATTATAATATTCAATGTTATAATATAATATAGAACAATTATAAGTTCTAAACTTTAAAAATATTACTGTGAAAGCTTTGTAGTTTATATTAGCATTATTGCTTAGTTGAAAGAGAACAAGAAACTAGATTTTGTTTAAGTTTGGACAAATTATCACACTTGCACATTATTCTAGTTTTTGAATTAGAATAATCAAAAACTATCAATCTATAGTGCTTCCATTGCATTAGTTGTAGGCTGCCACTTGGCCTTATCAGAACAACTACGCAGGTTAGGAAAACTATTAAGGCCTATATTTTAAAATATAAGATGACTGAACACTTTACTGGCTTTTTAATTAAGCAATTAATGGGCCTATGTCTGTGATTTTGGTCAACAAAATATTAATATAGCTTTCAACATAATAAGTTGAATGAATCTGAAGATAAAAATAATAGGCAGATTCTATTTTTATAAAGGGAAAAATTGTGATTTAAAGAACACTCTGAAGCTTCCTATCTCAAAAACTTTGATAAAAAGAACTAAGGATTTTAATATTGTTTTAAAATTAAAGGATATTTGATAGAAAAAGCATTTACGGGAACATTTGATTTTTAAGAATGGCAGACAAAATCACACATAAATTACTTGATGTGATTGTTAAAAACTGGCTCAGAATTTGGTCAGATGTTATCTCTTAACTTTTTCTCATAGAAAATATGGTAGTTTATTAGTATCATACTTTTTACTGAATAACTATTTAATATCAATAAAATTGGTTGATACATTACTCAGCAAATTAAGAAGGAAATACGTTTTAATTAAACATAATAACTGGGGATATTTTTTTCAGTCATGTGTCACAGATATATATAGAACATAAAGGATGACAGAAACATTTATTTTTATTTGAAATGCTGTATCTATATGGCCATAAAGACAAAGGATCTATACTTTATTTAATGAATGTCCTGACTTGACATGAGCACGCTTAGTGACATTTGAGTGAAGCTCTGACATGCGGTGTTGCCAAGAGGATTGCGTTCGACATACACCAGACAATAATTATTTATTGAGGTAGAAATCTTATTGAAGAGGCATTTTAAAAATGTTTAAAGAATAATAATATAGAACATTATATTACTGGTGTAATATGAACAATAAATAAACAATAGGAAACAAAGATGTAAAAGGCGAAATAAACAATATGAAAGTTCACAATCAAATAAACACACTCAAATTCACGATTCTACAATTGTTTATAAAACATGTGCATTTAAAGAACTGAAACGTTGCAACAATGCAAGACGTAAGGGCTTTGATATGATTGCAATTAGTTTACACCTTCACATCATTGGTTTGTAGCATTCTCAATTCCTCATAGTTCCAGCATTTGCTATTAGAGCTCTCTGAAGTCAAGTTGGGACATTCATTAAATAACCAATAATGTATGTTTTATAGAAAAGTTACAAGTAACTATAAATTAAACATAGAAAATTTTCTAAGAGAAACCCAACAAAGAAGTAAACATGGGAAGGGAAAAGTATATACAAATGAAAGAGTTCAAAACCCAAACTGATCTCCTTATTTAAACATAGTCCATAGTTAGCGCTAGCAAATAATAAAAGAATATTTGAAGTGAACTAAAATGAGCTAGGTAACACAGACCTGAATATTCTGTGACTATTCACAGACAGAAAAGACATTCTGTTCTTATTATTAAAGATAACGAACAAAATAAAATCAAACGGAGCTAACATGATGCAACATACAAAGAAACTAAACTCTAGTGACAGTTAAATGTTACAATAATAGTTAATAAACAATGTTTGAAACAACTTCTGACAGCTCGTCACGTTCAGCTCATCATGGTGCTGCTCTGGCAACAATGTAATGTCGGAATTAGTTGGTTATATCAATAAAAGATTTTATGTTGTACAAGATAAAAATGATTAATAATTAAATATGAAAATCGTGTATTAATTTACAGAAAGAAGAGATTAAAACTGATAGACTTTTATAAAAGAAGGTATTTATGATAGTATATTTATTACAAAATCACGGTACAATAAAACACAATAGTTAAATAACCATCTTCTTGACACTCTGCTCTGCTTTAGTTCTGTTATTATGATTTTATTCCTTAACACTGTGTTTTGTTCTCTGTTTCTGTTTCCTGGTTCTGCGGCTGTTTTCACTTTCGGTTTCTACTTGTGGTTCGCCAGCTCATCACTCCTGACGCCCTCTTTACTCTGTTTGGTACGTCACAATCACTTCCTCTCATTGTCGTTAAAAATCTTGATATGCTCTCCCGTTGTTAAGTTTATTCTGTTAGTCTTACGATTTTAGAATTGTTTTATGTGCCTGCTTTTTTGTTTTCAGTAAAATGCCTGTAGTAACCATTTTATTTTAGACAAATATTTGCTTGTTTTTCTCTTTTTGTAAAAATCTCTTTTAGTATACGCTTTGCTTGATTAATATCCTTACACTTATTTCACCCGTCTTTTTTACAATAAACCAATTTTGCTTGTTAATGTTCTAAAGATTTTGACTTTAAATACAAATTAACAAGAGAGTTATGCCGAGGTGAGTTGTAAGTCAAATTCAACGTTAAACCTATTACTGTTTTTACTTGATTCCAGTATGAGATTATGTATTGTTTTTAAAACTATATTAAATGATTTTTCTGTATGATTTTATTATATTAAATTACCTATATGTTTTAGGTGTCTACGGCGATGTCCACAGAGTAAAGATCTTATACAACAAGAAAGACAGTGCTCTTATCCAAATGGCTGAACCCCATCAAGCTCAGTTAGGTTGGTAATATTTTATCTCGCCTTAAAAGTAACTATAACATCGATTTTAACACTTATAAATTTGTTTTATTGAGCGTTAATTATGAACAACCTGTTGTATTTCAATTTGTTGAAGGCCTATATTAAAAATATATTAATTAGAGTTATTTGTTCAATGAAAAATAGTTGTGGATTATGTTAATTTTATCCTCAGATAAAATTAATAAATGTTTTTTAACTGTATAAATCCCACATAACATCTGTCTATGTAAGATGTTAGCATTGAATTAGAAGTTATGTATTTGAGTACTTTTTTTACTAGACTACAGAATCAACATATACTCTGTTTACGTTAATTGAGGGTTGATATTAGTTAGTCTGATTGTAAAGTTTTTATGAGGCTACGCTAAGGAGTTCAGGCGATGACTTGACATGTAGCCAGTCTGGGTTCGATCACCAGTGTGACCAAGCATGTGCTTAAAAATTTAATATCTACATCCTGTTTTTTTGTATTTTGACTGCCTTGCCGCGGTGAAGCAATATAATCTATTGTGTTTTTGTTTAGCGATGACTCATCTGGACAAGCTGAAGTTGTTTGGTAAGCAGATGCGAGTGATGGCCTCCAAGCATCAGACAGTCCAGCTGCCCAAGGAAGGCCAACCGGACGCCGGCCTCACCAAGGACTATACCTCCTCCAACCTGCATCGCTTCAAGAAACCTGGCTCTAAAAACTACCAAAACATCTACCCACCATCCGCTACTCTTCACCTATCCAACATTCCGTAAGTTGTAAATTTTGGTTTTAAAATGTGTTTTGTGTAACACATACGCAACTTGGTTGTACTTACTTCATTGTATTTCTAAGTTCATTGATTATTCGTACTTATGTTTCTAAATACCTAATCAGAGGAGAAGAATCTCATTCATTCAATTTTTGTGTACTCTCTAAATAGAACCATTGATTATATAAACATACAATAGATAAACCATCCAATAGGAATATTTGTGCCAGTAATTTTGTTAGTTTGTGTGGCCCGCAACCACAGCTGGTTTAAACTGCATTACATTTACATGGGACTACACTAGCGCTCCACAATGGACCACAAAAACAGCTGATATTTTGAGACTCAAAATTTAACATTGGATGGGAAATCTATTAGTGTATAAAATCAATGATAGAACTCAATTAGATGCAAACATCAGTGGCCAAGAAGTCACTCAGTAGCTGTAACTACATACAGACTATTAGCAATGATTACAAATTTCGGATCTTTTCTGTTAATTCACCACCACAGCCCGTACTTAGGTTAACCTAAAGTAACCAAACTAAACCTAATATAACTAAACATAATCAAACCTAACATAATCTAACCAAACCTAACATATTCTAACCATAGTAGTGGTAGTGATTAACGTAAAAGGTCCATATTTCAACAAGACCCCATGTTAAAAATTCAGCCCGGTTCAGCACTTGATAACCCCTGTTCGATCAGTGGCTGGTAGCTCGTCTTCTCCTTCAAGTCAGTGTGTGTTAAAGAGAGCGCTTCCTATCTATTTATGTCTCTCTCGCACTGTCTACTCCGAGCAGAGCAATATATTGGTGACTAATAAACCTTAAGAAAGCAGGTTGAATTTTTATTGGTGGTAGTATTATGTGTGCGTGAAAATAAAAAATGTTGCAGTACTTTTACAATTTATGCATTTATTACAAAAAACCAATACAAAACATTTTATGCTCACCGTTTTTAAGGCTGTACCATGCAGTCTTTTTGCCACTGTTTCCATAGAATTTTAGGTTTTTAGAATCTCATACAACACCTATAATAAATTATTCTTCAGTCTTTTTTTTTTAACTTTTAATATCACACTTTAACCAATAGATATATATATATATATGTATGTGTGTGTGTATGTATGTGTGTGTGTATGTATGTGTGTGTATCTATGTGTGTATGTATATGTATGTATGGGTGTATGTGTGTATGTATGTGTGTATGCATGTGTATATGTATGTGTATGTATGTATATATGTATATATATAATTTAAATTTGGATTTTATATCAATAAATGTTAAATTTATGTCTAATATCACATAGTCTAAAGTTCCAAAGTGTAATCATAACTTATTCATGTAAATAGTTACTACTGGGCACAATACAAATTTCTTATTCTGTTGTTTTACTTTATGATATTATCTTTTTATTTATTTTTTTTTTTTTTTGTATGTTTGTTGTAACCTTAATTTGATACAAAGACATACAGAGATGTTAAGGAGGGTAATTGTGTAAAATATAATAATCCTTTGATCATGTTACAGTGTATTATGACTATGCTTTACTTGGCTGTAAAATGACTTTGTCAATAATCTTGTATGTTTCGTATGGCAAATAAACAATATTATTATTATTATTATTATTATAGTCTGTCAAAGAAATGGCTTTTAATTAACTGTTGAAATGTATTTCAAATAGTGTTAGAATTTATCTACATGTTGACATTATTAGGGAAATAATACTGTCCCACTGTGAGTAGCGATAAAACAAAAAGTTGGTAAAAAAACAAAAACAAAGGTAATACAACTACTTTTATTACAAAGTTAGTCACAGTTTGCATACCCGAGTGATTGCAAAAACAAGATTTTTTTGCTTATAGTAAACACACTTTCTCTAAGGAGATTTAAATTGAACAGCAGCAAATGGATGCATCCTAACATATACAGTTCTCTACAAATATAAATCTTTTCGTGTATAAAATTCTGTTAGAATGCAATAGAATGTTCTACTGACCTTTATAATTTGCTTTGTTTTGTTTTGAATATAACTGAGGCAACTTCTAGACACATAACATTATCCTTCGTATGTTTTGGAAATTTTAAAGATTTTTAATAGCCTAGTTGTAAATATTTTTTTTATTGGATTAAAATAGTATGTTCATTGTATATTTTATTTTACAGATCGACAGTTACTGAAGAGGAAATGAAAGACGCTTTCACCAAAAATGCTTTCACAGTAAAGGCTTTCAAATTTTTCCCGTAAGTTATTGTGTTTTAAATGTTAATGTCGATAAAAGTATACCTCTAATACTTGTATTATATTACATATTATTTAACAATCAACAGATATTAATATTATTCCTTCTGTTAACTTTATATTATCTGCAAATAGCAAAACTTGTACAAAACCTATTTTATTGATAATAGCTTACAACTTTTTTTAAACAACAAAATTACCGTAGAATCTAAAGGTTAGGTATTCAAATAAAAAAGATATACAGTAGAACCTCGATACCATGAATCTGAAGGGGATGGCAAAACATTCGTGCTATAGCGAGGCTGGTATTAGTAAGGTCGAAACTGGCAAAATTCGTTGTATAGAGGTTTGCTGACATATTATATAGATACTATAGAGAAGAAAAATGTGTTTATTATGAGTTTATTTAATGCGCTATGTACTACATTATCTACATTGACCACATTCTTCTTAAATTCAACACCTAAATCAGCACAATTCTCTTTTCACCATGAGATACACTTGCCATATTGTCTATCACACTAAACTGTATCGAACACACAATACAATCAAACCAAACTGAACTAAATCTGAACAGTCTAATGCCACCTGCAATTGCAGAAGTTGCAACAAATGGTTGAGTTTCCCTGATTGACAAGAATTAATTGGAAATATAAATTCGACTTATTGAGGTTTGACCGTGGGAATTCGTTTTATAAAGATAAAATTCATGATAAAGAGGTTTTAGGCTCTTGATATTCGTGCTATAAGAGTTTCTTGTTGTCTTGAAAACTGAACAAAATTGGGATTATTGAGGTAATTGGTCATTGAAATTCGTGTTTTAGAGGTTCAGGGGGATATTACAGAATTCGTGCCATTAAGGTTCCACTGTACAACTGGTGTCTGATAGGGTCTATGTTATGTCGATATTTACACTATTAAATTTTAACCTTTCCACTCGTATCTCGGATACTTTTCAAAGTAATAATTAAATATTATCAAGGATATGTATTGAAGTGGAAATGAACTATCTAAGATCAGACTATTTTTGAGTGTTCCATTTTTGTTTATTATGATTCCAGTATCACTAAAGATTAAGTAGCAACCAATGATTGGCATATAACACACTATTTGCCAAGCAATCATTATCCTTTTTTATTTTAAATCTATAAGAAATATTTCACCAAAAAATGCGTAAACTCGGTAAAATTGATTATGGCAGTTAATGTGTTATGGTTAGTTTTGATTAGTTGTGTAAAAAGGTTAAATATTGCCAAATTATTAATTCTACAGTTGTAGCTTTGTGTTTAATGTGTTACCTCAAACATATTACAATCAACTGCCTGATTCTAATCAGGAATTCAATATCACTTGTCTGTTTGGTATTAAACGTTGTCACCCATCTGTAAATAACTGAACCCAAGAGTTGTTATAGTTATTTATTATTTACAATATTACCTAATCTTAGTCCGAATTATCTACGTCTGGATAGGTGGCATGCCTTAAGGAAAATGCCATGTATTTCTTATCATATATGTTTCAATCGCTTTGTTTCTCTTACTGTAACCAGTTTGTCATGCAAGTAACTAACCTCACAGGCTATCTCTATACATCCAGTAGAAGCACAGTCAACTACTGTTTATCTGCATTCACAAATAACATGGCCACTGCACATTAAAAAAAAAATTACAGTTAATCAGTAGATAATGATTCAGCTCTGGTATTACAGCTTTTAGATTTTTAATTTGGATCTGTAATGGAAACTCTCAAATATTTTGCTCATCATTATTGCAGTTCAGAGTTTTGTATCCATAATAACTATTTTTATTACAGAAAAGACAAGAGAATGGCTTTAATCCAGCTTGGATCCATGGAAGATGCAGTGTCCGCACTTATTGTAAGTTTAGTCCCTTTCATTATCAAAAATAAAACTATTGTAACGGAAAATGGGTTGTTAGATTTCCGCTACTACGGAGACGTAGGAATAAACAGCTTGCTCTGTGAGAGCACTTGTAACACCTTTAATTAAATGGATTAATTGTACATTATGTTTTATTCTATAAACAATCTGTACTCCTATAAATTAATAAATACTCATAAGAATTTAGTATAGTACAGTAGATTCCCGATTATCGATGGTAATGAGTGGATGATCCTTCGTGGATAATCCAAAAATAGCCTAAAATTGCCTGGTAATGACTAAAATCAACTCTGAAACAAAACTGAGCCTTAAATTAGGCCTTACTATGAGTTTAGGTTTAAAAATAAAACAATTAAAATACAGTAGTACAGTACATACTGACATTTAATTAAGTACCACTTGAAGCACAAACAGCATTTTAATGAAAGTAAAACAAACACTTTTATTGTTGGGTTAGAAAGAAGTCTTTTATAGATTTTTGATTCTTAGCGCTAGACTCTTTTCTTACAATGCTTGCACGAATTTTTCGTAACACCATAATATCACACGCTGTTCTTGTTCCCCCTTTATGGATTTTCTGTTTATCCATCTTGTAAATCAGTCGTTATCTTTATCATAACTTCCACACTGCACTGACTACTGTACACAACTGATTCACAGTGGCAGACGGCAGTGAACTCAAAACAATAGTGTGCCACTGCCACGCCTGACGTGACTCATCAGTGGCAGGCGAAGTACATAGTAAACAACTACCCTACATGTTTCGAAAATATCCCTGAAAGCGAAAATAATAATAATAATTTGATTGATAATAATTTAAAATGTTATATACATATATTACATATCAAGAGACATTTTGATCATCTAGTGATCATTATCAATCTGTACTTATTTTAAATTTTGAATACAAATCAAATTATTATCATTTTTATTTCATAACATTGTTGCATAAACTATGTACTATTATATGCTTTAATTTTTTTTTCACGATCGTGGTTGATCCACAACGTTGTAATCCACTTGTGGATAATCGGGAATCTACTGTATAATATAACACACAACTATCTCTGTGATCTGTATAAAACAATCAAGACAATTAACTTAAGTGAACACCCACAATGGTTTTACCTTAAGGAAGTAGGTGTATCCTAAAACTGCTCTAGAACCCCTAACAGTTAGCGGCCACTCAAAACTGGACCCAAACACCAGCTGGGAAGAGGTTCCCCCATCAACAAGGTAGTTCCTAGGTGGATTTCTAACCCTATGGTCATCAGCCTAAAAATGTTGTGTAGTGTGCCAGCCAAAGGTATAAAATACTGTTGCATTTGTACAGTTGGGCAGGAGGGTTAAACATTAATTATTTAAATTATACATTTAATTAGTAAATTATTATTTTTATGGTCAAAATTCACAGTCTTACTTGTTACTTCAGGATCTTACTTGTTGAATCCGTGGGCGTCAGCCGTATCTAGCGTGACGGTATCACAACACACATTGGCGTTATTCCACACTGAACGTGTTAACTAGTTCAGTATGAATTCAAAAAGTATTTGATATTATTAAACAACAATTAGATTCCTCAGACCAAAGGGATTCATGTAACATTTCACTTGTTAGTGCATTTTTATAGAGTTACTTATGATAGTTTTATTTGAATCAGAAGTATTTTTTTTTTTTTAATTGAAGCTATTTTTCTTTTCAGAAAATGCACAACTACCAGCTGAGTGAACAAAATCATCTAAGGGTATCTTTCTCAAAGTCCAACATCTAGAAACATGAAGAAACTTCTCAGTGTTATAAACTTGTTAAATAGTTAGTGGCGGTCATAGTTTCTTCAGCGGTTTCTGTTAACTTAACAGGACTTGTACGTTTCCAGTATTCTGTTAGCCAAATAGTGAGGGTCTGAGATGATCAGGGATAATGTCCACTCAGGATTTTTTCCTTTAAGATATGATTGACTTTGGTTCAGTGACGTTAACTTAAGTTGAGTGACTCTTATCGAAGTGGAGTGTTTGTAAAAAGAAAAAGGTTTAATATTTAAGACATTTTGAGGGCATTTTCCGTGTAATATTGTTTATTTTGTAAAATTGTTTTGTTACTTATTCGAACAACAGATATTGATTAGTTTATATAGGTTTTATTAAGAGAAATGTTTATATTTCAATTGAGTTTTCTACAAGATTGAAACGATGTTGTGGAACACAGCTTTGTTACGGCTACGACAGCCCCGTTGACCAGAGTTTGAATAACTTGGATTATACATATCGTATTTTGTATGCATTATTTTACCTTTAGAGAGAATTAGAGCTTAGGATAGAGAGAAAGATTGTAGAACACATTACAAATAAATGACGGCTCCCATGCCTACGTTTCTCAAGCTCCTATAGTATAGAGATTAAACAATTAACATCTTACTGTTAACTTATCTTTTACAACAATTTTCAGATTTTTTCTACATGTTCTTCTTTGTTTTTCTTTGTCTCTGTAAATATTAAGGCAGGTCTTAATGTTTTAAGCTCTAAATATCTTTAATAAAAGTAACCACTTTCATTTCTACTAAATTTTATCAATTCACTAATATCTTGTGTCTTGTTCATACTTAGTCTTAAATAATTCCTTTAACCTTCATTTCTCATATTACTTATCGGAGACAAACTCTTCACTTCTACTAACTGAATACTGTAATTGTAGTATCTTATTCTTGATGTTTTTGTAATATACTCATTTAATTTTTTTACATGTTATTGAAATGAGTTTAGTATAAAACTATATCTTCGTCAATCTGTTTGTCTTAATGTTAATTTTAACTTTATAAGTATTTCCAAGTATTATTAATGTTTTATTCTATTCATTTATTATATTAAGCAACTATTTGTTGGTTTCATTTTGGAATTTTATATCATCAAAGAGAGGGAACATTTGAAGAGCTTTATGTTTCATTAGCAGAACAAGTATTTTTACAACAAATAGTTGTTATTCGTTACTATTTTATTGTATTTAAACTTAGTTGCTTTGCACTTTATAGTTGTAATTTAATTTATTTTCTTTATCACGGGAAGCTTATGTACAATAGTTTAGTTGTGGTGGGAGGGAGCAGTGATAAGTGTCATGCTAGCTAGAGTGGGCCAAGTAGTGTCACTAAATTATTCTAGCACTGACTGTGGACAAATAACCTACACGGGTCATTATTTACATGTATTATTTCTGCTTTGACTCTTTTGTATAAACTTTGAGGGTGATATTTTATCACCTCAGTTATGAAATTATGTCTTGTAACAATCTAAAGTACGCAATTAAACAGTATTTTTTATTTACATTTAATTATTGCTTTAAATCAATTATCTACATTCTGTATAAAATATTTACATTCAGCATGATTTTTTAAGATTGAGAAAATTTTGGTTTCTTTTACCAATATTTAGGAAAGAGGTTTCAGAAAAATAAAAACCACAATGTGACAATTTTCAAAAGTAATGGATGTAATTGAAATATAATTAATTATCAATTTCAGTAATTATGTAAGCATTTACAAATTATCATTAGTTATTTGTGGAATTGTGATAATGCATTTTGTAAAGTATAGTTATGTTTCTTAAAAGATCTGATTTTTATATTTTTTTGTGTCTTGTTTTTTGAAAAATAATTTTTTGTAATGTACTAAGATATTCTATTCAATACCTGTTACTTGTAGTAAGCCCTTACGCTTGAATGTGTATCTTCTTAATCACAGGCTGACAATCATATCTTTGCCCTACTATACATATATATATATCTATCTATATACATATATCTATTTTTCGACATCATGATTCTGTCAATGTGTTTTTCTTTGCCAGCTTAAGGAGGGCTACCAAGTGTTAATGAGGAGCGTCAGATTATTTCTATAGATTAGGTGTGTTTGTACTATCTATATACTTACAGTTGTTTATAATATTGAAGTAGCTTATAGAGTACAGGGTAGGGTGTAGATTAGTGAACCCATTGCCCTTCAAGTTTGTCACAATTAAAATGTTTATAAGTTTATTTAGTAGTGTTGAATTCGGACCAAAAAGGTTCTCACTGAGTGGTTAAGTCCGTCTCGTGAGTTCCCGTAGGACAGGATTGTTCGTTCTGGCATTCATTATTTTATTACAAGTTTATCATTGTTGTTTCTTAAATAGGCTTATAACATATCATGTAAAGTATTTTATTTTCCTTTAATAAACGTAAGATAGGAAAATAATGATCAATCAGTGCTTTTTACATTTGGTTCAATTTATAATGTTTAATGTAAAATAAATTAGTATCCTCATGAAATAGTGATGTAAAGGACCTACCCACGTCAATTTAATACTCTACAAAGAGTAGAGTAAAATATAGAACCAGTATTCGCGCAAAGCTTTCTGTAAAACGAGTTTTGCCTAAATCGCTTATCGCACACGCAGGGTACTTTAAAGGTAACTTCTTCATATCTATTTTCAATTTTTCTTAAACATTTTCAGTTGTTACATTTTACTATCTATATGCCTTCTTTTATCTTTCTACTATATTTCTCTCTATGTCTTAAACTATTCTGATCCCTCTTTCCACTTTGTTCTTAATTTGTTATTTTGTACAATGAACATTTTCGTTCGATTATTTTTTCTGTCATTTAACTTATTTTGTGTGATTAAATATGCTTAAGCTAACTGATTTTTACCTCATGTTCTGTGTCGTCCCTTTATTTCCTCTATTTTATAGTTTACTACTCGCTATTTGCTTTTTTTAAATCTTAAGTAATAATTGGCACAAGCTGACTTTATTTTTATACTGTTGGAGTAGTTCCAACACAAATAAATACACCTACAAATGTTAACAGTAGTTATGTACTTGTAATTTTGTAAAATTAGTCGTTTGTTAAATGAGAAAAGTATCTCTTAAAGTAGCATTTTGAGAAATAATTAAATAGTTTTTCTCAGTTGGATCCGAGTTGAGAAACTACTATGTTCCTGACGATGTATAGTAAATATTACAACTAAGGTACCCGATCATAGTTTTGGTTTAAAGGCTTTTTACTACTTTTCTATTGCAGTTCCTCAACAAGAATTGAATTTTATATGACTGTGACTATATAGAATCAAAGTGTTGTCTTTGACTGTAAACATGTGCCAATGACTTAGTGTTGTCATCAATCACTGCGTTGTATTTCGTACTTAACTAGAATATTATTTGGTTACTTAATCGAGAAACTCTTACCAATTTCTCCCCCTTTATAACTGTGCCTCATGTCTTCTATGGGATCAACTTTACTCTAAAACCTAGGCTAACAATTCAAAAAAAATCTTATATCTTTTTATGGAAAGAAAGTCTAGCACATTTTATTCATATTTTAAAGCATCTTCAGAGAAATATGTTATCTTTATCTATATATCAAACAATTTAGCTTATAATAAGTCGTATAATAGTAAATATATATATTTCCACTATTATTTTATATAAACAATAATACATTAAGGGTGTTTGTGTGAATGTGTTTATCTACTCTACTCGTAGCTGGCTAGTTAATGTGTAGACCTAGAGGTGCGGCACTTTCAAATCACGCCCCCTCCCCACTCTTGGGACCAATCGGAATCAAAACAATGCATATCAACTCAAAAATCCTTCATTTGCAGATTTCTTTGACAAAATTACTAAGATTTTTAAACCAATTTAACAAATCGCAAAAATTAAATAGCTAAATTACATTGTGACAGTTTATTCAAATGTTCAGTATACATATATATGAAGTATTGAAAATAGAATTGGTTCGTGGTTTGAAAGTGATAGCCTAACTCCTTTAGCCTAGTTTCTGTCTGCTATGTATTCTGTAACACAAAGTATCAGCTTTCTTTATATCAGAGTATTCTAGTAGAAAACCAAAATATATAATCTTTCTTCTGCTATTCTTCTTTTCTTCCTCTCTGTCTCTCTTCACAACTACTTCCTCTTACATTCCTTGAGAATTCATTTAGTATTAAGCAAAATAATCCGTAAATTTTAGGACTTTTTAAGACTGTTGTGTTCTAAACAACGAAAATAAAAATATTTCGTAACATTTGTTGTTTCATTACTTAATTTACATATAACTGCAGCTCTCTAAAAAATGGATTAACATTCTGAAAATACTTTGTTTTTGAAAAAACCATTTTTGAAAGATAATTATCTAATAATTTAGTTTAATGGAAATTTATTTCTTCGTAACAACAAACTTATTTTTGCTTAATACTGAAGACAGTTCAGTGTTCTTCTTTTTTTCTTCTCTAGATGTGTTTGCACGGAGCTCTACTAATCTCATTTCTTCCAGAAATTGTGAGATCCCAATATTTAAGGAAGTACAGCCTAAGTAATTGTTGCGTTTCAGTGTCCCTACTGTAAAATTCATAATTTTTCAGAGTCTCATATCATATTTTAAGAGTTTTCAAGTTATTCTGCATGTTTGATAGATCTTGAAGTTTCCAGTACACGAACCTTACGTACCGGTAGTTTAAATCTGCATTGTTGGTTACACTGTGTATACTTCTAATTTTTTTCTAAAGATTTTACTATTAATTCGCAAGAATGATTGTGGTCAGTATTACTTTTCTATTAAATGCTTAATCTAATCTATTTTAATTGAAAAATAACCAAGGATGTGGTTTAAATGCTTATCATATAAAAAAGTGACATTCACGAAGAAGTTTTGATACATTTTTGGAAACACTATTTTGAGATAAGTTGTTTGTGACACTGAATTAATAGAGCCCAAAATTGTTAATACATATTTTATATCCATTGTAGCACAGTGACAGTTTCGCACAGATGAAGTTAGTCGATCTTCTGGGAAAACCGTCTGAGGCTCATGTCTTGGATGGTAATAAACAAACGTGCACTCATTTCATATGAGACAAATGTATGGTTGAATTTGCCAGTATCTTGCCATTTGTCAGCTTTGTCTTTCAGCAGAAAGATTAACTTGTAAGAATACTTAAAATGTTGTCTCTTATCAGCTAAAGTCAAAACTAAAAACTTTGCATTGTATTGACATTACAAATAACCATATCAGACTGTAGACTGTAGAAAAGGCAATCTTTTTAACTAAATAACTTTTCTTATAAATGATCACTAAACCAAATCAGCGTGTTCTTTGAATATAATTAATTACAAATTGAGAGTTTTTGCTGTGTAACTATTGTGCTGAACTGACTATCTGAAAGAGCTTGTTCAACCATACTTGTCATATGCAACTCACAGTTAAAAGAGGCACATAGCCCGTCCATATTCTGTATTCCCATAAAATGTTTTATTTTTGCTTTTAACAAGGCATTGTGTTCATCCGGTGATTCACAAAAAAATGGTGCATTTGTCGTTTTTTTAGTATACTGTATATGTATAAGATGTCTCTATAGTCTGTCCAACGTAAGTTTAATTTTCCTGTTAATCTATAGTTGATCTCTAATTTATTATTCACAAAAACTTTACAAAGTGCCAAATCGTAATTTTTGTGTTTGATATTTCATCTAAAACTTGATTCCTTCGTTTCTCTGTGTTGATGTGATACAAATTAGCAATCTGTAGAAGTAACGACATAGTTTTCCATTAAAAAGTATTTTTTAAATAAATAGTTCATGTAGATTTGAGGCTGTTATTTTTATGTGATTTGTTGTAAATAAATATGTATTTTTCAAAGTTAATCCAAGAAGACTCATCTAGGGATTACTATGTAGATGTGCCCGGGCAGTACATTGTATACAAACTGCCCAAGCAAGCATCATGTCACTACCAAAGTTGTTAGTGAAGACTTAAACAAGGTACAAAATCGAATTTACTAAATATCATTAGTTTATACCACATACCCACCTTCGAAATATTATTTATTGTTATTATTAAACATTATTTAAAATTACTTTGGACAGATTATATTTAGAATAAGTATTGCTATGAAACTATTATTAAACAAAAGTATTATATTATTATAATTTAACATAAGAATACAATTTTTAAGATCATGGTGTTCTTTTTGTTTTGTAATAAAATAATTATAAAGAAAGTTTATTATTTTCTTGTGCAGATCTTGCACCCCACTGACTTAGTGAAATTAAACTTTAAAGTTTGACAGTAATAGTGATTTTTAGGAAACAATAATGTGCATTTCAAATTGTGCTTAGTTTTGAATTAACAATGGTCTGTTGCGAAATATGTTAAAGCCTAGAATGTTCTTGAGCATATAATATTAGTTTCTCAGTTTAGCGCCTAATAAATGTAAAAAAAAAACAACATATGACCCCCAGCTGTTCATTGAACTGTGGCAAAGAGTAATGTATTCACCTGTTCATCTATGCTGCAGACTGAAAGTTGGTTATCATCTAACACAGAATAAACATAGACGGCCATACTCATTATTTAGCATTGCAGTGACTGTTACTACTTCTGCCATCTTGGGTACAGATAGAAACACTAAGCACTAAACACTCCATACTGGCCGTGCCCACTTTTCAATCAAACCCAACATTTAACATGCTAATACTGAACATACAATTTTTAAATTTAACATAGGAAAAGGTTTTTAGCTGTGGGTGGTAACAGTAGCGTTGAAATAAAACTAAGTTTTTTCTGTGTTGAATATAACTAATTAAAGTTAAAATTTGCTATCAAGCTTTAACCCTTTGGCGTGGTTTGACGTAATGTATACATCATGATCTATTAACACATTAATTGAGTCACCTTCGGTGTTAAAACAAACGAGTGGTCTAAGGGTTTGTACTGTGGCCAGGTACAGCGCTGAGGATTGTCAGTTCAAATCCAGCTCAGGCTGGTACTTTTTACCATGCAACTGTGTAGACATCTGCCTGTGGCATAGTGGCGTAGCGCCCACCTTAAATAAACAGTCCGGCATGGGGGGGGGGGGTGGAAGTTGACGAGATCAGTGTTTCTATTATAGTTGCACGGTACAACACCTAATACTCGCTACTTTTTACTCATAATAAGAGGAGGAGGACACGTTTTTCCTATTTATTTTCATTGGGTGTATTTTTAGAATATACTAGCACAGTACCTGTCCTATGTACAGGGTTTACGTTGATTTATATTGTGCTTATTGCATTCAGTAATACAAAACGTGGATGAAATAAGTTGACTCTAGGTTGTTTAAACAATTTTGGGTATGATCATGTTTATAGAAAGAAAGTTTTATAAAAGAGACTTATAAACAATATTTACAGGTTTGTTTCATGATGTGAAAATGTGCAGGTTCCATCTGTTGGAAACACGTAAGCACAAAAGTTCGTTGTGGTTAGGTTTGATACGGTTTTTATAATTCGTGAGCCTTAGCTATTTATAATTCGTCAGCCTTACTGTGGCACTTGGCGATGCGTAGGAGACTAACTGTCATTCAAAGTGTGGCAGGAGTGGGAGTAGCCGCCGATCCAGTGTATGCATCATAGAAAATTAAAAGATAGAAGAAAAGTAAAACATAGAAAATAAAATCATCTGATATTCGAATTGTTGTTTATAGCCTGTCTTACCATTTTATTGTTCTTTTGTTTATCCACAAGTGCAATTTAAAAGGTTGTACTGTGTTTTTTTCTTAAGTTGCTTTTGTTGATTATTTTAACAATTATTACTAGTTAATAAATAACACGTTTAAAGTTAGTTTTTATTTACTTGCTTATAGATTTATTGATTGTATTATAATTTTATTTATGGACTTATAAGCATTTGAGCAAATGAAAGTGCCGATTTACAAAGCAGACTTTGCAAAGAAAGCATATATTGTGTTTATTTTAGCAATAAGAGATTTTAGTTCAAATAAAAAATGAAAACGACCATTCCAATGGCCGTAAAAATTAATGTAAACAATTAACAAAGAGACGAAAAAAAAATATGTTTTTACATAGAAGGCGGTGCAAGAGCAGCTTAACAGGCAAAACGGGAACTATTAGATTAGATCAGTCAGATGATGGAGGGGTACTTACAACAGCGGTGGGACTGTACCCCCTCTACTCCTAATATTATTCCCCTCATCCGCAGTCCAAGTACCATTGTAAGGCTTGCGAGTTTTACTTCAGAACCACAGTACCTAGAAGAGAAGACGATAGGTATCATGTGCATCTCCTATGATGTCACATGGGCGAAATGGTAAAAATAAACACAAAAATACTTTTCTAATTCTCGTAATTACAATTCCAGTTGATAAGTGATAAATAACTTGCTTATTTTTTAGCTGAATGCTTCTATGTAATTGGTAGATTTAGTTACCAGTATTTAAAAGAATTAACAAATCAGCTGATTTCGCTCGTGTGATGTCACATGTCTACTGCACAGCCTCGTGATATCTACCGTCTTTTCTAGTTACCGTGCTTCAGAACTATGGAAGTTATTTGTTTATTCCAACAGCTGATTAATGAAACTATTATAGACAATTATCATAGGGGTTGCATTGATGCTTCTTAGAGCTCCTGGGATGGTGACCTGATGGAATTTCAAAATAAAGATTGGCCTATTAACCAGAGACCCTTAGAATGTCCATGCAAAATTTCAGCTGAATGGGTCCAGTAGTTTTTGCATAATTGAGTAACAAACACACAGACAAGACACCTTTAGAATTATATATAATGGTAACATATATTGCTTTTTGTGTTTAATTTTTATATAAATATTATCTTGAAAAAGATATTTTTGTATTATCCTGAAGGTATTATACTGAAACACGTAGTGAAAAAATACCACTAACATTAATTTGAACTGTTGACAGGTTAGCCTAAATATTTTTAAAAATCAAAATTTACTATGTATTCGTTACTGCAATACATTTTTTTATCTTCGAACCTCAATCCGCTCACGTTTTTCTGAAAGGCCAGAGGTATTTCAGCTCAATGGTCGCCATCGATATAGACATCAGGAGAGAAGTCTGAGGTGTCCATGTTGTATGGAAGTCAAGGTTCAGATTCCACATAAAATCGTAGGTCTCTTAGTTGCCATGGCTATTGGGCAATTAATAAATAGCTCTTTTTGAAGAACAGTTGACCTTAGTTAGTAACAATGACTACACTCGTTCATCTATACTCATGGCACTCATTCGCCCTTATTTTGGCAATCGGCGTCTTAATAATGAGTAGAATTGTAGATCTTAACATGTTTATTCATTGCTAAAGCCTCCTGAGCTGATATATATAACAAATAAGAAGGTTAACGTACCTTTGTCGTCTTCAGCCACAAATCCTATTTATTGGATTACCGGTTTCAGAGTAAGAACTCCATGTTCACATCCATATATTATATAAAGCCTTAAAGTGCAATCCAACTACTGTGCTTAATGAAAAATTAAAATTCTCTACAAATATTTTATTTGATCGGATTACAAATTTGAATCAACCGATGAAAGAAGACAGAAGGCCAGATAGAAATAAAATTGTTCAAAGTCAAATAAGCATTGGATAACATCGTTACAGCTACACGCTCAATCCGGATCTAACCATCATACCTACCATCAATGTTATCATGTGTTTTTTATTTTTATTTTTGTAAATATGTAATTTTTATATATTGTTTTTAATGTGACTGTTTTGACAACATACAATGGATGTGAACATGGAGTTCTTACTCTGAAACCGGTAATCCAATAAATAGGATTTGTAGCTGAAGACGACAAAGGTACGTTAACCTTCTTAACATGTTTACTGTTAATTACATATAATATATTGCACTTTCGATTAATAATCAAAGAACAATGAAAAATACAGTTGGCCTTGTTTGTACAATACACTATAGTGGGGAAGCTGAAGATGAACTGGGTGGAACACTTAATTTTGTTTGTGTTACTAACAGATATTTGACACTTTTAACTAGTGACGGGGAGGATTCAAATCAGTCTCCAAAGTTACTTTTAAAATGGTTTGTGATAGCCTAGGCAACAAGAAAATCTTAATATGATGTTATTTACCCAAAACGGGTTATTCACTGGAGCACTCGCCTTGAGTTAACTGAATCTCTCTGTTCATTATTCTTAATAATAACGGCTTAAGATGTATAATTGAGCTGCACAGAAAGTAACTTGCGTGTTATATTTAGTGCATATAGAGGTTACAGTAATGGGGAAATCATTCTACCACTCAATTCTAGTTGCAGTCCATGAAGGGCGTGGCCAACATCATCCTTCAAGTGTTCAATTTCCACAACGCTTAGTTGAAAAAAATACTGTAATGAACTGTAGAAGTTTGTTTAATTGATATTTATTGTTTACATAATTATTATAATGGGTTTACAGTGGAGTCCCATTAATTCGAAATAATTGGGACCAAACCCATTTCAGATTACCAAATTTTTCGGATTAAACAGTGCCTCCTGACGTCTTATCTCTGGAGGAGCTATATTGCATAGTAGCGGAAGCCAAGGAAGTGCGAGTTGTCATGAGAGTTCCACTAATAGCTCTCATGACTCTATTAAGTTGGATATCAATCACTTTTGTATGTGCGCTGTTTAGCCATACGGGAGCACTGTATTCAGCAGCAAAATATACCAGAGACAAAACAGTTGTACGCAAGATGTACCTGGCTCCCCAAGTTGTTCCAGCAATATGATATAGTACATGCCCTGGTTTCATTTTTAGCTGCTGTTTTTTGAAGATGGCTTTTAAACGTCAGCGATTGATCTAACGTTACTCTCAGGTACTGTGGATTATGATGGAGTTTACACCATTTAGAAAGATGTTAAATTTTCAATTAGCCAGTCTGTTACTTAGATGGAAGCAGGCTACTTCGGTTTTTGATGGGTTAGGATTTAGCTTCCAGGTTCTAAAATATCCTTCGAGGGCTGCAAGATCGTCCTTATGTTGATAAGTTAAAGCAATATCAACTGCATATATAAATTTTCTACACTTTGTTATTGGGATGTCAGCGGTATACACGTTGAACAAAATTGGAGCAAGAACAGACCCCTGTGGCAAACCACCCTTCAATTGTCTAAAAGAGCTTTCTTCACTTCCGATATATACTTTTATTAGCCTGGCACTAAGCATCGACTCCTAAAGTTGTAAAAGAAAGACATGGAAGGAGGCTGTAGAACTTTAGCAACAAACCTTTGCTCCATACTGTGTCATAAGCTGCTGTTAGATCAGCAAAAGCTGCAGATGTTTTTAATTTCTTTTCAAATCCATTCTCAATAAATTATGTCAGAGCTAGAATCTGGTTGCTGCAACTTCGGCCAAGACGAAAACCAGCCTGTTCAACTGGAACATTAGAATCAAGAATGGGTGACTTCTATTGTATAGCAGCCTTTCCAGCAGCTTATAACAAACACTAAGAAGAGATTTTGGGCGATAACTTTTCACTTGCTCAGGGTCTTTTCCAGACTTCAGAATAGCTACTACTTTTGATCGCTTGAATGCTTTTGGCAAATTGCCTGTAGCTAATATCTTATTGTAGACTGCTTGAAGCCATTGTTTAACTTTGCTACCAGTATTTAACAGAAATTCCGGAAAGATACCATCAAGACCGGCTGCATTCCCTGCTGGTATAGAGGAAATCGCCCTATCTATCTCTTCCTCCGTGAAATTTCCTGAGACTTCCAGGGGTGCCATTTGACTTGTTTTATTTCACTCAGCTTGTAAAGCACGTGTTTGTCCGAAGGTTAGCGAGCTGATTTTGATAAGCTGACTATCTGTTTAGCTATGTCAGAGCCTTTGGGTGAAGCACTTCTATTTGATTTGGAGATTTACCAGTAGAGAGTTTCCTTAAAAGTGACCACGCTTTTCTACTGTTGTGGGTAAAGTTTATATCTTCAACAGTTTTCACCCTTTTTTCTCTTCTGGCACTGTCTAGAGAGTGCAGCAGCAGATTAGCCGTATAGGAGTTTTCGGTAGCATTAAACTCCTTGTAAAGGTCATCTGATACCTTACTCCATCCTGGTATATACTCATTCTGTATCCTCATGGTATGCAATTTATATATATACAGAATTAGCAGATGACGAGACGAGATTTGTAAAATAATCGTGATTTCTTATTCTAGGAGGAATGAACCTGATGCTATCATCAAGCCTGGTGGTGGTAAAGGAATGAACCTGATGCTATCATCAAGCCTGGTGGTAAAGGTCTCCCAGTGTGCTCGATTAAAATTCCATCTAGGCCGTGGAAAAGATCGAATTATCGGAAGTTGGATCCTCAATGAAACCAGTACTGGCCTATGTTGGGAAAAAGCATCAAGAACTTTCCTAATTGGATTTGGGCTTGGTGATCATTAACTTGAGTAGAAGCTTAAGTCAGGAGAGTAACCTCAACACCAACGAGCTGAATAAAAAATGGCTGAATCTTAAGCATCAAAGATCAGGAAAAGTTTGCTCATTTCAGCTCAGTCAGCAAGCTTTCTGCCGTTCTTATTGTCGGTGTTGTAGCCCCATTGGCTATGGTGACTGTTAAAGTCCCCCACATAGAGAACAGGATGTTCAAAACTGGCAAAATCCTATTGTCAGGCCATTGGATGTTAGGAGACTTATAAACATTGACTATTGTAGTGTCTCACACTTGGATTGCCAAGACAAAGATGTCACCATCAGAGCTCTTGTGGGTAACTGACACACTGTCAATGTCATGCTTCACGTAAGTTGCAATACCATATACCCTATGCACTATAGCATCAACGAGTGTGTATCCAGGAAGATAATAGTAGTGCCTCTTGAACTATTATTATCTTCAAAGTGGGTCTCTTGGAGTGCAAAGATATCAACATTGTTTTCATGAAGGACCCTACTGATGCACTCACTCGTAGCCTTGCTCAAGCCCTCAGTGTTAAAATGCACCATGTGTAAAACAGAACCTATTAATTTAAAATTAGCTTGGTCCTCAAAAAAGTCTTTTTTATTTCGTGTGGTAGCTGCCATAGCTGGGAGATCACCTACCAGATTTGTGGCTTGTTTAGAACTACCCAGGGGATACGTACAGCTTTAAAGATTTTCTGTGGATGTGAACAACAATAAATCATGACAATATTTCCAATACTGTATTGTAAAATCATGAAAGTTAACACACTTAAACAACCACATTTATTGCAAGAGCAGAGTCGCCTAAGCTGACAGTGTCAGGTGTTGATGCTTCATAAGTGAAGAGTGAATGCATTTGGGTGGGAAAATTATTCCTGTAGTAGGGTACAATATCATAAATATGCCTGATGACGGCCCTGCATTGCCTTAACCTAGCACCAACAGCCAATAGAGACACTGATTACTTATCAAACGATTATATGATGTGTCACGCTATAGTTTTCCTTTTATTATTATGCTTAGTTTTCATCATTTGACGACTAGCTCGGTTAACCCGGAGGCTCGGTTATTGTGGGCTCGGATGACCAAAATTCTACTGTAATACAATACAATAAACAAATGATTTTATTTTCTATTTCTTAGAAGAATATAAGGTAATCTTTAATTTAATTATACGTTAGTAGAAAATAATAATATAAAATAATCACAATTCACTTAGTATACAGTACAAACTTTAAAAATAAAGATAAATTCCATCACATTTAACATTTAGAATTCTTGAAGAACTTTTCACAGATGAATGTATCATAGTGGATATTTGTACTTCTGCACACTTCGCTTGAATAAAAACCACAAATACCAAGTATCCGTCAACCAAACACGAAAATTGACGACCTGTTGTCTTGACCAGCCCCAGTTTCTCATTAAGAAATCAAAAGAATAACTGTAATGAATGAATGTGGGGCCAGACTGACGTAATAGTCTCGCCACTGTATTTAAATAAACTCTGTCTCTGATTTTAATTTTAATTACAACATAATTAAAGAGGTGGTTGTATTCCTCTAGAAGTAGAGTCATGTTTGGAGCAATGGTAACATTTGGGTACCTCAAAAATGATGTTATACTGTCTTCTAAGTACAGCATCTTGTCATAGACTGTTATAGCACTCCACTTGTACCTTGACTTCAGGCTAGGAAGTGAAGTTGTTCTCAAAATGCTCTCATAGGTTGGCAAATGCAGAAATCCAAAAATTAGTATCAATGTGTTCATATTATATTCTTAAATTTACCCATATTGAGGAGATTAAAAGAGTATGGATGCCATTTTCTCCCAAGCTATTTATAGTCTTATCTCATACAAAGATTTTGAGGAAGTAATTAAAACTTAATCACTAATATAATCTTTGTTTAATCTCTCTTTAGATTATTTTACTTCTCACAGACCATTCGCCTGATGGTATTAGAAACAGTTAGTTGACAATACCTTTTAAAAAAAGACTTAGGCGCAGTATTAATGTTTTTACCTCTTTATTCGACAATAATTCAACTAGTAAAGACATTTTTTATCAAGATGAAGGTCGTAAATTCAAACTGCCACAAAATATATAGGAGCAACATTTTGAAGTCAGCTGTGGTGTTTTCCTAATAGATATCTTTAATTTGATGTGCAACTTGACCAATGCTTTAATTGAAGAAAATTTAAACCGTCTCATTTAAATTCAAGAAACAATTCTTCTGACCCTTGTGGGTTGTCCACCTGAAGTCATGAAAAATTGATAGTTGCTTCAAAAAGTTCATTTTTTCGGTGTAGGATTCATGTGTTACTTTAAATAATCTGTAATGGTTCAAAATATAGTTTGCTGTCACCAGACTTTTTGAACATCCACAGATCAAAATTAGATTTGTTCTTGTAATCAAAGGATAATAATGTTGTATTTTTTTATTTTTATAGACTATATTTTATATAACTGTGCAGACAAATTAACAATTGAAAACTTAAATTTAATTAGAACAATTATCTTTACAGCTGCAGTACCAAGCATATATCCTCTGTACAGTGAGTCCTGTTTCAATTGGTTCGGAGGTGAAAGGCTTATTCTAGTAATTAAACAAGGTTTAGGAGGCAAGATAACGCGAGTTGTCAATTTGTCCTGCGTTACTGTGACCATACATTGGCTGCATAGAGAACAATGTTTTCAATGTATTTGTGCGTGTGTGATGCAAAGAGTGGTGCAAGTGAGACAGAGAACTACTCTTCCTGGAGGAGAATAATTCTTTCCTGGAGTGGACTGTATAATTACATTTATAAGTTGTCATGGCAATTAGAGTGGTAGGCTGCGTGTTGACGCATAATAGCAAGCCACACCCATTTCAAGTCATTAGCAGCAGTGACCATTAATCGGTTTGGTTAACGCCAACGAATCAAACTTAGAACAATTAAATCATTATTTGGTATTCAAATAACAATAATAGCAATAACATAGTGAATAATTATGTAAATAGTATTTAAACAAACTTGTACAGTTTTTTACAGTTATTTTTTCAACTAAACACTATTTCAGAAGTTGAACACATGACGGCGGAAGTTAGTCATGCCTGTGAAGCAAAGTAGCTCAATGGTAGAAATATTCCCCTCTGCCACAGGAAACCTTACCTGCATTAAATACAACACGCAGATGGTTTTCTACCAGACCAATATAGCTGCAATATTGCCTTAGAATATTTTTACTATAAAATATATTATCACAATAATTTAAATATCATGGTGAATTAGCCGATAATGTAGTTAGTTAAAGCACAGCTTTATAAGCTAAAGGTTCTCAGTTTGATCAGAATTGTAACAAAATTTTAAATGAATCAGCTGATAACTACTGGCTGTTCATTTGTCATTGGGGTATTATTTAATGACACTCTCTAAGGATGGCTGGCGTTATTTAGTAACAATGACTACATTCGCTCTTCTACACTTATCACACTCATTCGAAATCCATATTTGCCCATATGTCGATTGGCGTCTTAAAGAAAATTAAGACAGCAAACTTTTTCTCAAGGCACAAGTTGATTAAGTTACATACATTCAGAATTTAAATATTGTAAAAGGAAAAGTTCTGCATGAATATTTGTTGAGAATGTTGTAGTTTTCCCCAATTGATATAAGATTAAAATTTACCTTTAGATTGTTCGGAAAATATTGAAATACAACAGTATAAAATTACATGTATTGTAGTGCTACGACACAACTTTATGAATAGTAGTTTTATAGTCCAGTCATTATAGTAAGTTCACCTCGAAATTCGAGATACCCAGCTGTAAGTCTGTAAATACTTGTATATTGACACCCTAAAAGTTGTCTCAAAACCTACAAATGGTAGGGTGTACGCAGCTATTAAATTTCAAGGTCAAAGGTCACAAAAATCAGGTTTTTGCGCTTTTTTTGTAAATATTTCATTTCCTATGGGGTTTTGCTATTTGTATTTACTATCAATATTGTAGAATACTGAATTCTCTACAAATTTTGTTTAAAACAATTTTTTATATGGTGAACCATTTTCGAGATAGAGGGCGGAGAGCGCGCGGTCACAGGGTCACTTCAGGTCAACCGGTGCCTCCGGTTGAAAACGCGCCATATATAGTTGATGAACTATCGATAAATCTATGATTATAAATATTTGTCAATTTTTATCAACTATTATATTATATTTTATCATTTTCTTCATGCATTAAATCTATATCTATTCAATAATACTGATAACCGTTTCCTAAAATTAAAAAATAATTAAGGGAAAAACTTATATCATAATATAATTATATTCCCATTTACACTAATGAAATTTTAAATAGAAAATAATTAAGTGCATATTCTTTAAAATCTGTAAATTTTAAAATCCTTCCACTACGTAAAAAATTATACCTGGGAATTATACGGGCCCCTATTATACACTACGGACCTTTCTATTTATAGCCAGTAGGGACAGATGTTCAGTTGTATTGTATAGTTACGACCGTCTTCTCTTTACTTCAGTTTGAATCGTATCTTGGTAACTACGGACGTACAATTTCAAGAACTATGGCTGATTTGTGTTTTCCATGTAATAAGTCAGATTCGGGAGGTTATTGAAGTAGTGCGAGGTATGAATCTCTACGAACTGCAAGTGTCGAACGAAACGACGGAAATATTGATTATTTAAAATTAGTCATCTCTGTTAAAGTGCTTGAAAAGTACCTAAGTGTTTACAGTAGGAAAAACTGTATCCAAGCAGCAAAACGGAAACAAGAAGAAGAAGAAACTGTAACTTCTTCATTAGTACTCGGGATGTTCTTATTGTTGAAACTGCAATTGAAGAGTCGAAGTCTGAAAAAAACTGCAGTTATAATAGGACAAGATATTGATTTACTTGTAATTTTAATTCGGCTGTCTTACGAACAAGAAATTTTCTCTAAAAAAGTTGGGAAAGGAAATGTAAAAACGGAGATATACTCGACTAAAAGTTTTGATAATTATCCTCATTCCAAAACACATATTTTATTTCTGCACGCATTAAGTGGCTGTGACACAACTTCTGCGCTTTTTAAAAAGGGGAAAAAATAATTTTTAAAAGTTTTTGAGAAAGTGACAAATTTGGATGAACTAGCTGCAGCATTTGAGGAAGAAAATTGTTCGGCCCAGAGATTATTAGAGAGTGGAACTCAAATTTTATTGGCAGTCTATAATGCTCCGAAATCTGTGAAAAGTCTCGATTATCTTCGTTATATGCGTTACGTCAAGTCTACAAAACTTAATAAACCTGGGCAGCTTTCAAATATTCCACCAACAAGTGCAGCTGCTCATCAACATTTCAAAAGGTATATTATCAAGTTCAAACTTGGTTAGGGCATGATTTGGAACCCCTGGTATGGGGTTGGGCAATGCGAAACGATTTTCTGGAGCCTATCATGACAACTTTACCACCTGCTCCAGAAGATTTGCTAAAACCAATTTTCTGCAACTGCAAGAGTAGTTGTGGTTCGCGATGCGGATGCAGGAAAGCGGGCTTGCAATGCTCTTTAGCTTGTGGCCAATGTAATGGGCAAGCTTGTCTCAATGCTCTACCATATCAGAGCGACATTAACGAAGATGGAACCTTTGACCCCGAAATCATGGAAGAACTTGAGACAAATGTCGTTGAAGACCAGTTCAAAAGGATCAAGACCAGTTTGAAATTTACTAGCAGCTGGAAGACGACGATGAGGAGGAAGAAGATGATTAAAATTATAAATTGTAGTTTTTGTACCCTTTATTACATTTTTTTACTTTTAATAAAAATAAATGTATTGAATGATATTTTCTAATAAAAAGATTAATTCATTATTTATTTGTTTTTTTTTTCATCATGTAAGAAGTTATTAATATTAATTAGGTTAAAATTCAAATATAATTCCTATATTTTCATTAACAATTCTGCAATTACATGGTCAGGGAAGTGTTGTTAAGTAAATTAATATTGAATAAAAAGTGGATAGGTTAGGAAAAAATGATAAAATATAATATAACAGTTATTAAAAATTGACAAATATTTATAATCATTGATTTATCGATAGTTCATCAACTATATATGGCACGTTTTCGACCGGAGGCACCGGTTGACCTGAAGTGATCCTGTGACCGCACGCTCTCTGCCCTCTATCTCGAAAACGGTTCACCGTATAAACAATTTTTTAAAACAAAATTTGTAGAGAATTTAGTATTCCACAATATTGATAATAAATACAAATAGCAAAAACCCATTGGAAATGAGATATTTACAAAAAAAAGCGCAAAAACCCGATTTTTGTGAACTTTGACCTCGAAATTTAATAGTTGCGTACACCCTACCATATGTAGGTTTTGAGACAATTTTTATGGTGTCAATATACAAGTATTTACAGACTTACAGCTGGGTATCTCGAATTCCGAGATTCTTACCTAATTTAAGCTTATTTGACTGGACTAGAATTATTGTTATGTTCCCAGCAATTATTCTTGTGAATGATTTTGTTTTTTATGTAGGAATAAAATTATTTCACTGTTTAGATTGCAGATCTTAATTTTGATGGGCATTTTTGATTAAGTACTACTATCATATAATAACTTAACTAAAGCATACTCAAAGTCTTTTTCTCAGTACAGCAGCAAAATATTTTACATCTTCATGTTAGAGATACAACTAAATTTAATTTATTAGTTTTAAAATAATTTAAGTTTGGAACTGAAGTGTTAACTTGAGTTTTTTTATTTATCCAGGTATCCAACTAAAGTAATGAGAACTGTCTTGTCACATCAGCTGATCAAACAAGTTATGTTCATTTTTTCATGGAAATAAAAAATAGGGTTTATTATTTGAATTATTTGTTTTTCTCTTATGTACGGTATGAAGTTTAAAAAATTACCAATTATGATTTGGTAAATATCTTTCTTTTTAGAAAAGTTCATCCAATAACTAGTATCCAATCCAATAAGAGTTATTTTGTTGATTAAAGTAGTGCACAAATGACCAATTTAGTAACAATCAAAGTTCAGTTAGTGACAGCTGTTGTGACAAGAGGCTTATACTATGCTTCTTGTTATTTTTCTTACTTTACTCCAGCTTGGCCAAAGTTCACAAACAGCGCCAAAGGTTAACAAGCTACAATCTGTAAAAAGTACTTACGTTAGACTTTTTACGTTGGAGAATGAAATTGATACTTACTTAAAGAACCCAATAAGAAATATTACCTCAGATTTAACAGTGTCACTAGAACACTACAATCATATTTTAAATCTTATTGTAATAAAAATTAAAATAATGGATAGAATGTATATCAGATCTGTTTTGAGGCTACAAAGTCAAGGAGGTCCGATGTTTCTGAAACATGACTTCTCCATGAACTACTTCACTGAAATGTACGGGTGGACTACACAAGAAGTTGTTAATTTACGAATATGGATTACTGATGCCAACTATTTATGGTTTTTGTTCAAACGTTCTCTGAAGAAATACAAATACATCATTTAGTGATTATTTTATTTTTGCTAATCTATTTTACCCTATCAATATCTAATCTTATATGTCACTGTAGTTATCTTTACAGTTAACTAATAATAATAAGTTAAAACTTATGAATAATTAACCCTTTTTTGTTCAGGCTGAAAGAACTAAATTAAATTATTGAACATTTAAAGGGAATTAAGAATCAAATTTGGAGATTCTTTTATCAACATTTTGAAAAATGGCTCTAATATTGGTTAAACTGATAAAACAGGATTTTATAAGTTCCTAGTGAACATCACCTCATGCTTTTCTTTACAAAAGATTTATTCTATTTACGGTTTTTCACCTAAACTTGATTTTTAATTTCTTAGTTGGATTTTTTATAATTATATTTTTCCTCCTGTTAATCCTTACTAATATAATTCTCCCTAAAAATGTACAATAAAGAAAATATCTCAGTGGCTTCATACTTATCTCATCAAAACTCCTCAGACAACCCCAGATCTTCTTAGATCGGAAGGTATAGTTGGCATGAGCATTAATGCAACTGTCACTGATTCTGGGAGGGTCTCAAATATAAAATGGGGAGTTTGATGTGGGATTCATTATTCATTATTAAGACGCCGAATGTCAAGATATGAGGGCGAATGAGTGTAGATGAACGAGTGTAGTCATTGTTACTAAGGTCGACTGTTCCTCAGAAAGAGCTATTTATTAATAGCCCAATAGCTATGGCAACTAAGGGACCTACAGCTTTACATTGAATCCGAACCACATAGTGTTGGTCTGATTTTCAGCTAACTGACAAGGTTGACACTCAATTATCTTCCCTACACAACATCCAAAGCTTGACTAGCATCCAACATGGACACCCCAAAATTCTCTAGAATTGTCCACGTCGAAGGCAACTATTGAGCAGACGCCGTGGTATCTGACAACGAGGTGCAGAGGACTGAGCATAGAACCTATCTTCTACAATCTCCTCAAAACTTTGTACCTTAAGTCGAATCAAAACCAGACAATAAATGTGTTAAGATTAAATATTACAATTAAGTTAATTTGTTAAAACAAGAAGGAATATGGTACTGTACAGCCTCACTAACTCGACAGTCAATAGCTACCGAGTGTTAATCTAGATGGCTTTATTTTATGAGTATCTTAACTTGAAAGAAGACACAAAGCTTTAGATTACATGACAAATACACTGAAGAAACATTGCATTATTTGCAACAACAAGGATTGTCTGCAATGGATACTTCTACCTCCACCGTCTCCGATGACGAAGGAGCCAGGTGTCGAATTAAGAGAAATAATCTTCAATTAAACAATTTTTCATCACATTTAGCTATACTGTAATTGTTGGATATTTGAGTTTTTTACTGATATAATAGCTAAATACGTGTAAGTAATAAATTTATTATGTAACTCAATTATATTTTGTTTTCATTTACTAAACCCCACTAAAAGTTGCTATGTTCTGGATAACTTGACAACCTCTGGGTCCATAAAGTTTTGAGTTTGTGAGGTTTTAATGTACAATGCTTACTCTTAAAAATCTATTTGACAAATACAGTACTATGCAAAAATCAGTTCTTTCATTCACCACAGTGAAACTTCACTTGCTATAACTAATTTGCTTTAAGATGGTCTTCACATGAGCCATTCAAACTGCAACTTGTACAAGAATTAGATAGTACGGCAAAGAGACAAGAGAAAAAATGTGAACGATACACGTTTGACTGTGATTTGAAAGTAATTTTATATGAAAAACAGTTATATGAAATGATAAGGAAATAAAGAATATCATACATATATTTAAGCTAATCAAGATTATGTATCGTGTAAGGTACATCACATTTGTAAAGATCACCAGTCTAGAATTTAATTTAAACTTTATAGAATATTCTAAAATCATTTACGCAATCTGAGGAAATTTATTGCACTAACATTGTTTAAATCTGTACAATATATCGCACTTGAATTGAATTGTTTGTTTAAATTATTTTGTTAACAGGTCAAAGCTTGAGTAATTCCTCAAAACTGGTGTAAACCAAATGCTGGCAACGCAACGGAAAGAACACAGCCAGTTTTTGGATACTCTTCATTGTTGAATTGAAAGTTTTAAACTTGTCTTCAGGCCAACCAAAAGTTGTAGCTAGTTGATTGCTATTATATCCAACTTTAATGAAAAGAGGCATTCCAACTTTCATCATGTAAAATGCTGATTCAGAGAAATAAGTTCCATTTTTCTGGACAAAATCGTCAAACTCTTGGAACTTTTGAGAAAATTCAGTCAAGTGTTTAAGTAGGTGTTCGCCATCTTCCTTTTTAGTCGAGTTCAGAAGCCTAGAAATAATATTATCAAGTGACATCAAATGTTTAGTTTCTTTACTAAGTTTAGGGAGTTGTTCTTCTGCTGGCAACATTTTGGTAATTTTAAGAATACAAAGTAAGTATATGATATTTAAAGTAAACATTTTTCCTGTTCCTCTTTTAAATTTATTTTAATTCTTCATGGTTATTCAGTGATCAAACTATGTAATTCGTACAATCGTATTATTCAATATTAATTAATAAAGATATGAATAACCAATCATTAATTTACTGTTATATGTTGTTTCCATTATGTAAGTATGAATATTCTTGTCTAATAATAAATCATATTTTTTAATCAATCACCTTTTATCAAAATTAGAACTCTCTTGAACCTTTGTATGGTGCACAAATATAATGGGTGAGCCGGTAGCCGAGCAGTCCAAAGCGTCTGGACTTTCAGCCTGGAATAGGGTCTCTTCCTTTCTCTGTCTGATTACGTTCCTGCAGAGATCAATAGTCTATGGCGAATGGTCAGGGTAAGACTAAGAACAGGATTGGCCTCCCCTTTTTATATTAAAAAAATTATTTTATACAAATCTTTTCAACAGGTTCAGGAATTATTTGGAAGATTAACTCAATTACAAAATTTTTTTATAGATATTTAATATTGTTTACAGACATCTGAAATGACAATAAACTTTATTTTTTATTTCTGCAACCATGAAAGAGAACCTCAAGGAATTTTGATTTAGGCATTCTTTAACAACAGATATACTCACGAAGAAAGCAAAGTTTACTGGTTATTGGCTATTTTTAACCTTACAACTCATTTATTTACTCATAAGCATCGCATTACATCATAATTTATGACAGGTGATTGTTATAGTACTAGTAGAAAACATTTCTTTAGCATAGACTGGTCGGTAGCGTAGTTGGTTCAATCCCAGCTTCATGTGCTAAAGGTTCTCAGTTCGATCCCAATCAGAGTCAATACGTTTTGAGAAGGATCAGCTGATAACCACCGGCTGTTCATTTGTCATTGGGCTATTAATTAATGACACTTTCTAAGGAATAGTCAGCCTTAGTTTGTAACAATGACTACATTCGCTCATCTACACTCATCAGACTCATTCGAAATCCATATTCGCCCATATCTTGACGATTGGCGTCTTATGCATAAAAAAAAAAAAAAAAAAAAAAAAAAAAAAAAAAAAAAAAAAAAAAAAAAAACTGACAACTCCAAAATATTAACTCAATTAACAAATTACATTCACACCTTCAACTAAAACTTCTTCAAAAAATTCATCCAAAGAGTAAAAAGCTTTTTGAATTAGCCAACTTTTAAGACCTTTTAAATTTTATCGAATAAATAAAATGTTGAAATTCTGGTCGAAGTTTGTTATATGGTGCCATGTACTGTGGGGACTTGTGAAGAATCTGTAATCTGTGGTGAGATGGCTGTATAAGATGTCTGTCTAGTGTTATAATCATGAGTTGGTAATCTATGTTCAAATTGTATCCAATTTATTTTTACCCAGCAAGCTAATTCTAAAATGTAAGAATATGTTAATGAGAGAATATTGTAAAATATAAACCATTCTTTACAGCAGGGGTCTCATCCTGGGGGGCGCGCCCCCCTGGGGGGGCGTGAGAGAATTTCAGGGGAGGCATGAGGGTACAAAGAAAAAAATTAAAAAATAAATATTTTGTTAAAAAACAAAAACTTTCAAAACCATCAAATAAACTTTCGTATTTAAATATATCTGGATTTTTATTTTGCTTCCCAGCTTTTGCTAACGTAGTTAGCATCGTCAGTTTCATAATTTCACTGTTCTAACTTGAACCAACCAATTATTGACTGGAGGGGAGGCGTGAGCTATCTTCAGTGTTCAAAGGGGGGGGGGGGGGGCACCAGTGCTAAAAGGTTGAGAACCGCTGCTTTACAGTATGCTCTGTGTGAAACTTTGCGTTTAAACTAACTGTTTTTTTTTTTTTTAGGTCTGAATACCTTTAAAGAATGAGCTGAGCTACCCCATGCTAACAGACCATATTTCATGATGGATGAAAAATATGCATTATACATTGCTAACTGAGTTTTAGTATTTGTGATGTCCCTTAAATCTCTTAATGAAAATATTTCTGAATTCAAGCACTTAGATAAATTTTGAATTTGTTTCTGCCAGTTTGAATGCAAGTTTATTTCAATGCCAAGAAATTTGACAAAATCTTGAATTTAAACTTTACCTGAATTCAGAGGGATGTAGATGTCAATATTTGTTTTTGCAGCATAAAACTGAATAATTTGAGTTTTAGAAGTATTTAATGAAAGGCCGTTTGCAGAAAACCAATTCTCTATGCATCCTGTATTTTTAAAAATAGAATCATCCAACACATGATCATGCCCCCTGCAAATAAGGGCTGAATCATCTGCATATTGAAATAAATTTGTATTTGTAGGTGTAAAATTAGAAATAAAGTCTATATTAGGGCCTACGAAGTACTCGTGTTTTAGGTATAAAATTTTAGGGTTAAAAGGAGTGTTTTAGAATAGGTAATTCTCCCATGAAAAAAGGAAAATGGGCGGTCGTTAACTATGTGATCCATAGTTTGAATTTCAGCTCCATAATCATATGACTGATCATGGGGGAGATGGTCTGTGCTGTCTGCAGCAATTCATTAGCTGTAAGTGCCTTCTAAGTAAGTACAACTTAATGTATATACTGTTACTTACGTTATCTCACTGCTATATCAACTGGGCGAGAAAAAAAAAGAAAGGGGTTTCCCTCTGGGTTAGTAAATGTGACCCAAAACAGGCCCCTTTCTGACTATCTAAATTTGCTTCTCAAACAGTCAGTTTCAACGTAAAGCAGCTGGTACTACATAATGCAGCACATTAAACCAATCACGGATTTCTTTTTGAAAAGTTCTTGGCGTCTGATGTATGGTCCTGGAATCGTAACCCCTATTGCAACCTGTACAGAACAAAACTAAAAACTGACCCACTATACCACCCTGATGGCTGACTGCCTCTTGGCGATACTGACGAGTTCAGTTTGAGTTTATGGTAAGGAACTCAGTCTCTCTCTCTCTCTCTCTCTGCTATAAAACATATGATTTTTTTCCAATGTAAGGGGCCGTCCCTAAATTACGTGATGCCTTTAGGAGGGAGGGGGGTTTTCGGTAGCGTTACGTGACTATTAAACCTCACCAATTTGTTTGAATTTATTTACAAAATTTGATTGTTTTTCTCAAAAATATAAGATTATTTAAAAACTTTAAAGTTAGTAATATATTCTCCCTCCATTAGAAAACAAGTTCATAGTTTGCATTAAAATCAATAACAAAATTTTGGAGGGGGGTTGTTGACAGTGTTACGTAATTTTTAGGAGGTTTAAGTATTACCATTACAAGTCCGTTACATGGGGGTTGGGGGTCTGTAGAGCTTGATTTTAGGGACGGCCCCTAAACTGCATTCCTTTCACATCCAGATGACTATTTTGTCCAATTATTATTGTAGATGTTTGTTAATTTCCGTGTATTGCTTAATACTTTGCCATGCTAACGTAACTGTTATCTGTACATAACAAAGTCAAACTTCAGCCACTTAGCACTGAAGCTTACTGTTATTTAGTTCACTTCCTGTTTAAGAGACTTAACAATACAATTGTGTAATATTTTATTTAAAACAAGTTAATGTCACGTAACATAAATTTATAACAACATAATTAGTAAAATGTACAAAATATTATGGTGATTGATTTCGGGAAACCACATTTCTTAGACTTCTACTTTGTGTAGTGAATAATTGCTCATTGAAAGTTATGCCTTCTTCAGGCAATAATCTTCGAAAAACCTTGGAAGCATTTTTACAAGAACTTAACGTCATCATGTACCAACCTATATTGACATTATCTCTAGTGATGATATTGACTCTGTTTTATGAATACATACTTATCTGTGTAGGTAGTCCTTAACTCATTCCTCATGAGCAAGGACTTCTATTAATATTTGTTAAGTAAACTGTTTTCATATTATATTTTATCTTGCCTTAATGTATTTGCATTGTTAAAATTCACCACAAACTTCCACTCTCGACCATTGTTCTGTATAAAATATGATACAATTATAAAATATTAAAAAGTTTATAAACATTTTGTATAACAAAGTTAAAATGTTATGATTGTAGCTTTTCCAAGTAGAAAAACTGAATCATCACCAGCTCACAGCATCAACTTTTACATTTTTTGACATTTACTAAAGATGCTTTGTCACAAAACTCTTCAGCACTAATAGTGAATGAAAGGTGCTAGTATCACCACCCCACATGCAATTAAAATATATTTTACTTACCTTACCACATATAATAAAAAAAAAAAAAAAAAAAAATACAACAAACTGACAACTCCAAAATATTAACTCAATTAACAAATTACATTCAACTTCCTCAAAAAATTCATCCAAAGAGTAAAAAGCTTTTTGAATTAGCCAACTTTTAAGACATCTTTTAAATTTTATCGAATAAATAAAATGTTGAAATTCTGGTCGAAGTTTGTTATATGGTGCCATGTACTGTGGGGACTTGTGAAGAATCTGTAATCTGTGGTGAGATGGCTGTATAATATGTATGCCTAGTGTTATAATCATGAGTTGGTAATCTATGTTCAAATTGTATCCAATTTATTTTTATCCAGCAAGCTAATTCTAAAATGTAAGAATATGTTAATGAGAGAATATTGTAAAATATAAACCATTCTTTACAGCAGGGGTTCTCGATATAGGTAGTATTTCGATGAGATTTTAAGTGGTTTTCAGTTGACAAATGCCAATTAAACATTAAATGTATCTGTACAAATGTATGAATGTTTCTATTTCTCGACAAGGAATATGTCAATGCTTTTAAGAAACTTTTTAAATTTATTTTATATAAAAAACATCAAAACAAACTGATTAATAGTCGGAAATATTTAATGAAAGAAAGTTATTTTTGAAAAGTTAACAGTAGCTTTAATTGAACCGCAAATATAACAAAACGTTAACAGAACATCCAATGTAAATGAGTTGAAATAATCCAGAACACACTAATTGTTAAAACTTGATAGTTTCTTATACTGTCATAAAAATGATAGATTACAATTTTAAAAGGTTTGCCAACTGTAATTGTTTACATGCCTAAACACAAACAATTTGTGAATACAGAATGATATATTTTCAGATACTTCACTAGAAGTGTGGTTTCTAGAGAATGCTTATTTCACTGCAAATTTTTAAAATGTATTACTTAGTTGTTTTAAGTTACATACATTAATCTTATTGTACTATTTTACATGTTAGGGTCGTTCTTATATGGCTGTTCAAATAAAGTGTCTACATCTACCTGCATTTTCGTAAAATCAGTTTTAAACTTTTGCGCTAACCCTGCAATTATTAATAAATACTCTTTAAATGTACCAAAATGTTTGGATCTCCAGTTAAACGTGTTTTGTAAGTTCATCACATCAAATGCCTCCTGAACAAATTTCGGGCATTCTTCGTCGAGTACGTACTTTGCTGGTCTAAAAGCCTTTTGTTCATTCAACACTACTAGTCCATCTAGATACCGGAAGTTCTTCCAAAACTTCTCTAACATTTCCAAGAGTACATCCCCCTTGTTTTTCTCTGGTAGAATCAACAGTCTTAGAATCTTCTTATCTAAATCAACAAGAAAATTGCCAAGTTCATCAACCTCCACATCAGTCTCTGTTTCACCGCAAACGTAACTTACTCCTAAAATTAGTAAAAAAATAAACATCACAAATAATATGTAAGATTCTTAATCACATTAATACACAGAATATAAAAGCTGTTAGGAATAATTATGAAATAAAAGCTAATCTGAACATAATTTGTACATTAACCATAACCTAATTATAAAAATTAGTTGGTTCACAAAGTGCATTTGATATTTATCTGATTTGTTTACTGATACTGAATCACCAGGGTGAAAAATTGCATCTCAATAATCAAATGACTTTTTGTGTGTTGATTGTTGTAATAGAGCTTAGCTCATAGAAAGCAGTCATTCTCTTTAGTGTTCAAAACACTCGGTGAACCTATATCTGAGTTGAATTGTTTTTATTATTTTACCTTTATCACCAATCATTTGCTCAGTTATTGAGTTCAATTTTATGTGTATTCGTTGACTTTTGTGTCTTCATTGATCTTCTTTTAAGTATGCGGACGAGGGTGGAATATGATTTTGATGGGATTATCCTTTTTTCATCGTAAAAAAGTTTTTTTTTAAACCTGCCCTAAATGGAACAAGAGAATCAAATCATTTAAGGTTGATTAACAATAATCATTGTATGAAAAACGCCAATGCAATAAATTATCAATTGTAAATTACAATTGCAATCAATGCAATGCAGTATAACTATAGTCTAATAACATACAGTCGTGACACTGTTAAAAATTGGCGACAGGCATGACGCTAGCAATCCTAGCTGCGGGACTCGAGTAGCATGCATTTCTGCACTATTTACATCTACAGCTGTTTTTAGTAAATGTCAAATAATTTCTGTCTATAATCTGTCATGTCACTTTTTATATTGATTGTTTACCCGTGCCTTGTCACAGGATTAACATATAAATAGTAATGTTTTAGTAATGGTTGCTTTGCGTGCCAACCCCGTCACTCTGCGCTCATTAGGGAAGCTCGGCCTACAGCCTGACCAAGACTGTACAGCCCAATTTGTGGATCTCGGCCTGCAGCCTTGTGAGACCTAATGGACCTCGCCGGGACATTTGGACTGTATCACAATGAATTTTGGTTTTTGGGGCAGTGGAGCGCACAAACAGTCTTTTCTAAAATCTGATGGTATATTAGGAATCGAGAGAAAAATTCTTTTAAACCCCTCCTAGTGGTGTTTAAAAAGTTTTAATTTATTTGTTTGTTTTTTTAACAGCTGATGATTAATTAAATAAATAAAATAGCTCCATTAGCATTTACAATACCACACGTATCTCTGTTACCATATTCGTTCAGTCCTTTTTTGTTTTGTTCCTCATATTACATTCTACAAAGAAGGTTTTATAATATTTTTGGCTAATATTAACAGTTTATTACATGTTTTGGAAATTTTCGAAATTTTAAATTTGCTTTTAAACGTTTTATTTGATACAAACGTTGTCTTCTACAATTTGATAAAATAATTTGAATAAAAGTTAAAGTATAACTCTTAAGCTTTATTTTGATGTGCATCATTCTAAACCTATGTTAACGTGAACATTTAGAAACACACTGACACTCAGCGCGCATGAGTAATTCACTTGTCGACACTACGGCGGTGCAGCGTGGTTGTATGTAACTGTATTTCTACTCTGCAAAATGTAAACAACATTGGGCTTATTTAATGATTGGTGTAGTCTAATTATTATATATTCATTCAATGAAGCAATATTTTTTCCTATATTTTACATGTAAAGAAAAAAATTTAAAAAATATTCCACCTCTAATGCTTTTCAGTGAGGCAGTGTCTATGTACTTGGTAAAATAGTGTAGGATCAGTAGGCTATACCAACAACTATATTAATCTCTATTGTTTACACATAAAATGTAGCCAAATTGTTATAATTATTTTCTACAAAAAATGTTAACATTCATTTTAAAACCAGTTCTGTTCGAAGTTTTTGCCCCAACACTTGTAGAGTCCTCCTATCATTGACCACCTATGGCCCCAGCGTGTCACGGATTTGCAACAACTCGCAGCTGTGAAATCAAATGAAATTTACTTACTAACGCCCAAGGCAAGCCTCAGCTACTGGGAGAGTCGCAGGTGGGGGATAGTGAATGTTCCACCTTGTCTTTGATGGGGTGGACAACTGCGAATAAGGGGCAATCCCAATAAGCAGTCCCGGACCGAGGTCCGCAGGGGCAGCTGAGGTGTGCAGCTGACGGGAGTAGTGACCCCGCGGACCCTGAACTCAATACCACATCCAACACACACAAGTACATGACATTGGCTCAGGGGCTAGAAGTAGGAATGAAGCCGCCAAACTGCAGGTACCATGACCCCAGGGCTCTTGAGGGTATAGTTGTTAAAACTGGGATGGCACACCGAGTTGCCAGATAGTACACAGGCCTGACCTGGCCTCACCAGCATGTGGTGGCTGCCCTATCAACTCGTGAAAATCCCGATCCTGTTTACATTGCCAGTTGGTGACTGGATGGGACCGTGTAGACGGGCTAGGAGGGCACTTCCGAGGCCACAGGAGCCCTTGGGGGCGTGGATATGCTCGTGGGAAGGTGGCAAAAGGAATATGGATGGCCCTTGGGATACCGACACTGACACACACACCCACAACACATATAAATTCTTTTTACAGATCAAAATGAGTGAAAACAAAGAAGGAAAAGTCTCAAACGTGCCAGAGGTGATTGAGCAGCCCAGCTCAGGGGGAGGAAGACTGGTATCACGGCCAATTTGTACAGTACCACTGTACGTGTATGGGTGGGCGGGTGGGTTAATATTACTGTACGTGTATAGGTGGGTGGGTGGGGCAATACCACTGTACGTATATGGGTGGGCGGGTGGGTCAATATTACTGTACGTGTATAGGTGGGTGGGTGGGGCAATACCACTGTATGTGTATGGGTGGGCGGGTGGGTCAATTTTACTGTACGTGTATGGGTGGGTGCCCAGTCCGGCAGCATAAAGGAGGTCTTTGAGACCTTTGCGTGTGAGTCTAAGGCTCACATGGATGAGGATGAAGAGTCTCCCTAGAGGTGGAAGTCCTGCAGGAATGTGTGGACTTGCTGAATCTGGAAGAGAAGGGGAGGGGACGTCAGTGGATCAGGATCTGGGTAAACCTGGACCTGAAACACTGGCAGATCCTCCATGCAAGAGGAAAAGGTCCAGTGGGGCAGAGAAAAGGAGAAGGAGGAAGGCGAAAGCCGGGAATCTGGTGCCGGAGGCATCGGGAACCAGAAAGGCACGTCAGGGAACCCAGCTGAGGCCCGGAAAACCGGCAATAAGCGTGGTAGGGACAATTCGTCGGACCAACCAGGCTTAAAAGCCTCCCCGACTGGAGAGGGGACCCAGGGTCAACCTAGGAAAAAGCCTAGGCCCCAGGGAACCACTCCAAAATCAGAAAAAGAAGAGAAGCGCCTATGCCAGAGTGGCAGAGGTTGGTCTGAGGGTGGCTATTGTCAGAGAGGGCTTCTCTCCGTCTAAAATCGATCAGGAGGCACAGCTCCAGGACATACAGGTTGCCGTGGGCTCGGAGGTGGACTGGCTCTTTGGTGGAGACTGGCTGCCGAGAATCCAAGACATGTACCTGTCGAAGGGTGCTGTCGTGGTGGTCTGTGAAGACCAGTCCACTGTGGACTGGGTGAAGACCATCACTCCTGAGATCAAGCCATGGGAGGGATCCATACTGAAGGTAGTAGGTATGGATGCACTTCCTAGCTTTAAAAAGATATTTCTCTGGGTCCCGGGTCCCCCGGCGTGTACAGAGACTTATCTTAAAAGACTCTTCCATCTGAAACCAGGCCTCCAGACTGAGTTGTGGAGGACACTGGAACGCAAGGAGACGCCTAGGGTTGTCAGACTTGTGGTCATAGTGGACTCACTGGGGGTCATGGAAGCCCAGCAGTAGAAGCTATACTGTGGAGTCGGCATGGCTACAGTCCCCGCAGGAAACTCCCCTTAATAAGATGACAAGTATTCAGATAGATGTAGGGTTAGGGCTTGACTTTTTAGGCACTAACGGTCTCTGTTTGAGTTTCAGGGAAAGCTACCGTCTCAATGGTAGATACAAGAAGAGGCTTGGGCTACCCAGAAGAAGAGGGGGACCGAGGATAGGAGTGCTGGACTGGAGGAAATGGTGAGTTTCTTACAAGCCAACCTCAATCAAAGTATTGAAGCCTCTACTATACTAGCTAGAACTATAAGAGAAAGAGGGGTTAATGTTGGTCTGATTCAGGAACCGTGAATTTAGGATAACTGTATCAAGGGTATTAACATTCCTACATATAGCCTCTATCCCCTACATATAGCGCCTGATATCAGGTAGGCTGAAATCACGGGCGGCCATTTTGGTTGCAGGCATAGATAGTTGGCTGATACCGGAATTCTGTGGAGGAGATGTGGTTGCAGTGATAATTAAACTGCAGGAAGGCAATGGCATGGGGAGGAAACTGGTGGTCGCATCGGTATACCTCCCATACGATAGGACGATCCTCCCACCATCAAGAGAGATGGTGGCGTTGGTGGACTACTGCCGGAGTGGGAACCTTGAGCTGGTGGTCGGCTGCCACTCCAACTCTCACAACGAGGTTTGGGGAAGTAGTGACACGAACGAGAGGGGCCTTGCTCTTGCAGAATACCTAGGAGGGACCGACCTTTTGGTACTCAACAAGGGTAATCTTCCAACCTTTTCAAATATTATTAGGAGGGAGGTTATAGACATAACTATGGCCTTTAGTTTAGTGAAGCATCAATGTTTCACGACATTAGTGACTGGGAAGTTTCGCAGAAACCCTCGTTGTAGGACCATAGACACATCTGTTTTGTGCTTGAGGGCCAGACAACACAAAGGTTATACAGAAATCCCAGACTGACAGACTGAGCCTCATACTCAGTGGAACTGTCTCACAGGCTGGATCTAATTCCTAAAGGCCAGATTCAATCTGGACTGGATCTTGAGGAGAGAGTGGCATTCCTTACGGAGGCCGTAACCATCTCTTATGAGAACAACTGCCCTTTGATGGCACAAAGGGATGCTCAAAGCCGGAGATGGTCTCACGAATTGGAGGACCATCAAAGGAGAACCAGAAGGCTCCTTGGCAAGGCCAATAGATCCGGCAGTGATGCTGATTGGTTGGCCTACCGGGAGTCACAAAGGAATTATAGACGAGAGGTTCGTAGATTCTCCAGGAAATCCTGGAAAGACTTTTGTACCTCTATAGAGACGACCTCAGTGATGTCTAGGCTTCACAAAGTGCTAAGGACCCTGAGGGAAGACTGGGATCCCTCATTAAAGATGATGGGTAGTAGACCAGATCTGAAGAAGAGACTTTGCAACTTCTATTTGAGACTCATTTTCTGGGATCCGTCGAGGAACCGGAGGTGAGCCCCCCATTTCGGTGAGGCGGGCTTGCACTGGGGCATCGCACGCGGACTGGAGTGAGGCAAAGAAGGTTGTTACAGAACAAAAGAATCAAGTGGGCAGTTGAGTGCTTTGCCCCCTTCAAGAGTGTGGGGCCGGATAGTATGCTGCCTGAGCTCTTGCAGGAGCTGGAGTCGCTCCTACCCCACTTGACTATAATATGTAGGGCTTCTCTGGCTTTGGCTTTCATTCCAAGGATGTTGAGGACTGCAAAAGTGGTCTATATCCCCAAACATTCCAGACCTAAAGTTTTCAGACCGATTAGCCTCATGTCTTTTCTACTAAAGACACTGGAGGGGTTGGTTGATATGCATATGAGGGATGGGGTATTGACAGATAACCCGCTCCATACAAATCAACACGTATACATGGCTGGGAGATCCGCTGTGTCGGCTCTTTATAGACTTGTGATGAGAGTTGAGGAGACGATTCGGCAGAAGGAGCTAGCCATGGTTGTCTTCACGGACATAGAGGGGGCGTTCAACAATGTCTCCCTGCAGTTTTTGTTGATTTTTGATACATTGATACATACATACATAAATACATTGATCGCTGCTGTCGCTAGGACGGACGCCAGTGGTACCATTACCTGATGGATCAAGGCCTACCTACGCTGCAGAATGGTTAAGGCAATACTGAACGAAGTGATGGATCAGGTTGTAGTCTGAAGCGGTTGTTCCCAAGGGGGGTCCTTTCCCCTCTCCTGTGGTCCCTGGTGGTTGATGAACTTCTAAGGGTGCTTAAAGGGATGGGGGTATATGCTCAGGCATACATGGACAATGTGTGCATACTGGGCATTGGTAAGCTTGCCAGCACAGTGTCGGACATTGTTCAGTCTGCCTTGAGATTCTTAGAAAGGTAGTGTAGAGACAAGGGGCTCGCAGTTAATCCTAACAAGACAGAACTTCACTAGGAGCAAGAGGCTGGATGGCCTATACAGGGTAGCACTATGGGAAATATGGTGCTAAGAGCTACAGGGTCGGTTAAGTATCTGTGGGTCCTCTAGGACGAAAAACTGAACTGGCTCAAGCACCTACAGGAAAAAGCCAGGAAGTTCAGAATGGCTTTTTGGGCTTGTCGGGGAGTCATTGGGACAACGTGGGGTCTTAAACCAAAGATGGTTTACTGGCTATACACGAGTGTACTTTGGCCCTCCTTATGTTATGCTGCAGTTGTCTGGTGGTCGGCCATGGCACAAAACAGTGCAAGGCTAACATTTGATATATGTCAGAGAATGGTGTGCCTGGAAATTACAGGCGCAATCATAACAACCCCATTGGCGGCGATAGAGGTCCTCACTGGGCTCCGCCCAATGGACCTGTTTGTAAAGGGGGAGGCTTGTAAGGCGGCCTTTAGAATAAGGACGACTGGTGGCTGGCTGCCTGGCCAACCAGGACTCCATGGCGAAATACTATCTAGGGACATTGGTCTGGCCCGATGCTCGCGATGGGAACAGACTCAATGATACCTAGATACATAGTTGACAGGCAAGTCAGGGCTTTCCTTCCAAACAGAGATGAGTGGATGGGGAGTACCGAGCCTGCACAAGTTAAAGGAAGCGTCTGGTTTACGGACAGCTCACTTATAGAAGGAGGTGCGGGTACTGGGGTGTATGGGAGGGGTGCATGGAAAGTTCTGTCAGTACCTCTAGGTGCCCATGCTACCATCTTCCAAGCGGAGGTGATGGCAATCATGACAGCCGCACAGTAAGAAATGCGTCTAGGTGGCTTCAGAGGAGTTGTGTCCATCTGTTCAGACAGTCAGGCGGCGGTAAAGGCGATCATGGTGCCACGTACCAGCTCTAAGTTGGTATGGAAGTGCCAGGGGATCCTAGAGACCCTTTGCCAGCGTAAACAGGTGAGGCTCATCATATGGGTCCCTGGGCATGCTGGCATTGATGGGAATGAGAGGGCTGATGCATTGGCTAGGAGAGGGGCAAAGTGCCCTCTTCTGGGACCGGAGCCGGCCCTTGGCATTCCTTTCCAAAAGGTTAAGGGAAGAATTGATCGGTAGACCTCTTAGGAACACGCTGGAAGATGGAGGACCGAGTCCGGGCTCAGGCAGTCTCGTGCTCTTATCCAAGGACCGGATCGTAGTTACAGCCAAGCTTTGCTGAGCTGTGACCGGGCCAAGGTTAGGGTGGTTACGGGAATGCTGACCAGACATAATCTTCTTCACAGACATATGAAGATTATGGGCCTAATAGAGGACTCCACATGTAGGCTCTGTGAGGAGGATGAGGAGAGCTCCATACACATCTTGTGTCATTGTGGAGCTCTCTCATCTCTTAGGTACAGGACTCTAGGTGCCGCTTTTCTGGAACCAGAGGATGTCAGAAGGGCTACACTTGGGGAGATCCTGTCCTTCATATCTATTCCTTCATATTCAGATCCAGTGCCCTCTTGTGGGGGGACGGTGTCACAAGAGGGGACTGGTCTCTTGTGACACTGTCGCCAGGCTTGGGGCGCAAAGGGCCATGGAGTCTAGGCGCGGTGGGCTTGGTGACAGGACCACAACCTGGTGTATCTAACTAACTAACTACTTACAAACACAATTTATGTACAAATAAATAGAATTTTTCATAGTGTCATGGACCTCCTACCCACCACTAAGTTTGTTATTTAACAGGATCTGTTTGACACTATTTATGTCTGAACAAAGATTATTGTTATAATATTCGCATGTATCAACCTAAAGTATCCACATTATGTGCTCTCCTTCATTATGTTCCATGTAAGTTTACAATATAAGCCTTACTATGGCTGTCTATATAGTTTATTGGTAGCCTGTGAGATTATGGTTGTAATTGTTAATTTATTGCAGTATTATGTTTACTTATTTACATCACACAACGTTTAAATTGTTATGCGTTATTCACCATCAAGGAAATCTTTTTTTGTTTTTATCTGTAACCTTATATTGTTGTCTTATATCTGCATGTCCAGTTCTTAGGTGGGACATGTTCCACATTACTCTATGGAAGTGGAATAATAATAATCACTTAGGAAAGCATAAAATATAACTAACACAGTACTAAATGTATCCAATATATTTAAAATATTATTCCTTGCTTTCATAGTCATATTTGTCAAACTCATCAGCACTAAGTTTTGGGAAAAGAGAATTAAATGTCCTTGTATAATTCCTTATTTCATCAATATATTGACTTACAGCCTCGGTTTTGAAGTCTTCCCACTGAAACGTATCGTGAAGATAATGGGTGTCTAGGCCTGCGTGTAAAAACAATGGAGCTCCTTCTTCATATAGACATTTAGCAGTTTTGTACATAAATTTTGGACTAAATTTTAGCAAATGGTTGACATCTCTGAACCGAGTTATGTATTCATCAAGATTGTAAAGAAGTGGTTCCCCTTGATCACTTGTAGGATTTGATAAAATCTCTGTAATATTCTTGTCTAGAGTCATCATAAATTTAAACAATTTTGTTTCTGACCAAATTAATGGCATTGCAGATAGCAAAACATATCCTGATAAAACTGGCTTTAACAACATTATAAATTATCTAATGAAAATTGTGTTGCGAAAATTGACCGGTTGAACCATGCCTATCAAGTTGATAAAACAATGCTAACAACTTTCAAGATATCTGTATTACTCGTGTAATCAGAATATATCAGACTTCTCATTTTAAAAATAAATCAGTTATCTTATTTACCGGAGGTAAAAAGTAAAACTATTCATTACAACCAATTTAACTAATTGATTTGTTTATAAAAACGTGACTAGATTGAATTAATCAATGAAATAAGCTGCAAATCATGAATATTGTCTCATGCTATTTTACACTGCTATTATTCATTATTAAGATGTTGATCGTAGAGATATGGGCGAATATGAGAGGCGAATGAGTGTAGATAAACAAGTGGAGTCATTGTTACTAATTAAGGTTGACTACTTAATTAATTAATACTCCAAAAACTAGTGCATCTACGGCTTTATGTGGAATCTGAACCACTTAGTATTGGTCTAATTTTTAGCTATTTGTCAAGCTTGATAATTGACTTCTCTATTAGTGTCCACGACAATGAGCAGATCTCGTATCAGTATTAGGAGAACTGACCATAGAACCTATTGCCTATACAGGTTATAGCACTCGCCACTAGTGTGCTCTCTCTCTCTCTCTCTCTCTCTCTCTCTCTCTCTCTCTCTCTCTCTCTCTCTCTCTCTCTCTCTCTCTCTCTCTCTCTCTCTCAATTTAATCTTTTGATAAAAAGGAATAATAGATAGAGTCGCTTTTAAGCATAGACTGTTTAGGATTTATGCTACGGGACAAAACAATCAACAATTTTAATATGAACAGAGTAAAACTGATAGCACATTATTCTAGTTTAAGTGGGATATTTTACTATACAGAGTTTTCCTAAAAGTCCAGGGACGTTATTATATTTTTTGGAACATTGCCTATAAAGCAATAACCCTTTACAAAAACTATATATACAATACCTAATAATCTACATTTTGAAGCAAATATCAATTTTTTTCTATAATACTGGGGATGGTCCACAAGGAGTCATAAGAAAATCTTAAAGGTAAGCATAGGTACAGTGCTTACATTTAAATCCAAATGTTAAATGTTAAAACCAAACAAAATGGCAGCGCTCGAAAGTTTCAATACTGATCTTATGTGCATGTTCAAGAATGGCTTAATTTTATGGTAACCATTGTCGAAGAAGTTACAAAACTTCACACATAATTACTGTACACAAACACCTACTTTAAGATTTTTAATTTTATTAATTTTTTTTAATTTAATTAATTAATTTAAAAAAAATAAATTTAATTAAGATTAAGATTTAAGATACAAATACCAAATGGCTGTTGGGCTATTAATAAATTGCCCTTTCTGAGGAACAGTTGAACTCAGTTAGTAACCAGACTACACTCATCCACACTCATCTACACTCATCCTACACTCATAAAAAACCATTCATATTCGCCTTAAAATACGCACAACGTTGTGTCGGCGTCTTATATGTAAGAATGTAAGATCTTTGGCCAGCTATTCTTCTATGGGAATGATCCATGAGGGGTCAGTAGAAAGGTTTTAATGTATTCATAGTTTCATATGCACATTAATTTTGAAGGATAAGTCAAGCAAAGTACAATGCCGCAAAAGACAAAAGACAAGACAAGACAAACTGCACTTAAAAAGTTTATCCGGTTCAAAATGGTGGTGGTTCAACGATTTTTATCTGCCACCATTTTAAAATAAGTGTGTAGATGTAGGTGTCCAAGCAAAATTTAGTCAAACCTCTTGGGATTTGAACGTGAGAAACCCTTGCATTGGCCAGGATTGCTAACCATCAGGCTAGCAAGATCCTATAATATAGGCTAAACAGCATCTTTAGGTTTGTGAAATGTTTGAGTTATCGGAAAAGAAGTAAAAATGTTTTTAAAAATATGCTTTTTTTTACATTATTACAGTACCAAAGTTTTATTTATTGCAAAATAGTATAGCAGTTTACAAAGAAAGCTAAAATGATAAAAAAAGTTTGCATTCGTGCATTGGTTGCTGCCACGATGTGAGGGTGTTTACCACCCTGCAAGGTTGTTGGGGCTATCCAGATGTTTCCAAGGGTTATTGGGATCATGTTAAATTGCAAGCTAAACTGAATACAGCATTTAATATATCAAAACGTGTAGCCTCGGTGTAACAAAGAACCTTAAAATAAAATATTTATATTTTCAGTATGGCGGTTTCAATCGGTGCGTACATTAAGACAGTGTGGGAGGTGCTAGACTTTTAAGCTTCAACTTTGCTAAGTTCAAGAAGAATCAAAGGTTTTCAGTGAACAACTTACACTAAAATTTATAAGCCTGAAAGTGCTCCTTGATATTCTTCCAAATAAATTTCACCTCATGTACCAATGCTTTAAAAATTCGAAGAGTATCATTCGACCAACCAAATCCCTCTTTTAGTTTATCATATTCAAATGTCTCATTGAACAAAGCTAGTCCGTTCAGGTCCACAAGGTGTTTAGCAGGTTTATACACGACTCCTCTCTGTGCTGCAACTTTCTTGTCAAAGTCTTGAAATTCTCGCAACAAATCTGACAAATAATCAATTACATATTGTTTGAGTTCTGTTTTAGGCGAACCTAATATTTGCATGATATGCTTATCAGCTGCCTCAAAATGTTGGGCTATATCCCAGCCATAAGCAAATGGTACATCCATTCTTACCAGATGTATGTTAGTTATTAAAAGATATATTGCAAAAGAGTTGATCATAATGTAATTTTTGCTATGGAGCATGTTTTAAGATTCTTCAATGAACAGTCGATTATTTCTATGACATTACACTTTTAAAGTTCATAGTAACAACATGTCAAAATTAATGCTGAGCCTTAATTAATTTATCACTTTATGAACAATACAGTTTATACAAAGTTATATAACTATAGATTCTCTCTACATTATTTTGTTTGAAGTTTACTGTATTTATTATACCTTTTATTTTAATCTTTAATACACCACCCGTAGAAATATGGGTAAATGACGAATGTGTATCGTGAATGAGTATAAATGAAGAGGAATAGTGTTGTAAATAAATCATTTGTACTGATATTTAGTAACAACTGAATGGTTGGTCACAATATTACTCTCATTGACGGTAAACAGTTATATTTTTACAATATTTGAAATAAAAATGAGAGTACTTGATTTATTGCTTTTGTAGTACTACCTAACTAACAATTAGTACATTATGAGAGATAGGACATCAGAAACTTACCTAAGAAGACAAGTCCACTAACACCACAGTAGTAGTAAACAAATACAATACAGTCACATGTGCAAACATTTTCTGTGCCACTGGCACTTTTTTAAGGTGAGTAGAAAGAGACTCAATCTTACACCACTGCACGTGTATGAGTGGGCGGGAGGATCATCACTACTGTACCTGTATGGGTGGAAGGGTCATCACCACTCTTCCTGTATGAGTGGGCAGGAGGGTTGTAACCACTTTAGGTGTATGTGGAGGGGCATATATTATCAAACTAGACAGAAATGGTAATGCCTAGAATGATCATGTGAACAAATAATAACTTCAAGGGAGTAGAGTACTTTCTAAAAGACTCAATCTCTCTACTCACTTGAAGAAACTGCCAGTGGTACAGAATATTTGTGCACATCTGACTCTGTTGTATCTGTTCACTATTGCAAGTTGTTAGTGGACCCATTTTCTCAGGTAAATTTGTCCTATCTCTCCTAATAGATATACTAATTCCTGGTCTAGTGCCCTTTAACCTAACCTAAAAAATATCATACAATTACAAGTCTGGTAACAGTTGTTTATTTCATAAGGGTAATTTAAAATAGCCTATCAGCCAAGGCAATCAACAGCGTCGTGAATTCTGGACCACAACATATTGATTTTTTTATCAAGCTAACTTAAGAACCCTGAACTCAGTTAAGCATTTTTTGTTTTTATTTTCACTCGCCAGTTCTCATGGGCATTCAGGTCTGTGAGTGAACTTTATTCAACGAGTGAAATACCGACCTTTGGCTCTGTGGGTTTCAAACCATCGACCATGCCCTTCACAGTCCAACGCTGTAGCCACAAAGCCACCACGCTGGCAAACTTTACTAAGTACATTTACTCAGTCCCTTACTTCAGTAACATTATTATTAACACATATAATAAAATAAATAATGAATTATTAATGTCTTCCATGATCATTTTACAAACTTACGCTGTTTTTACATTAAAAGTATGAAAAACTATGAACAACTATTTTTAAATTTTTAGTAAAACGTTGAATGGAAACAAATAAGACACAGTTCAGTATTAGTACTAACAAATTCTGGTGTAAACTAAAGTAATATAATCTTAATTTGTTTTGATGAACAAATGTTGGCCGGTTGTTTGGCAGATGTATGTGATAAGAGTACCATGTCACTAAATAAACATTTGTGAAAATCACATGTGACTTAAAATGAACCTAATACTGGGGTGTATATTGCTGGTGCTTCCTGTACTGGCATGGCATGATGGAAACCATTTGTTGCGAATGGATAGAAACATAAAAAAGCTTATAACTGAACCTAAAAAAGAGCAAGCACTATTGGTATTGGGTTACATGGACGCGTTTTTAGAACTATTTGAGTACCTCATTGAAAAGATGATGGGTTTACGAGACAGTGCAAAAGAAGCAGCGGAATACTTTGTGAGCAAGAGGCCTGACGGTCCAAAATTTGCTAAATTACCGAGCAATGAGTACGAGAACTGTGAACGTGTGTTTGACTTCAACAATGAAACTTCATTGAAATTCACTACTATAATAGAGTTGACTAATTCATTATGGCCAAAATTTATAAGTGAATATCAGAGGATCCAAGCAATCGAGACTAATAAGTCTGAGGAAGAAATAATATTTGGACCAGGACCTTAAAATAAAACTCAAAGATTTTATAAAAATCAGGCAAGTAAATTGTGCTTACTTTCCCAATGTTGTGAAAATCTTCAAAATGTTGTTTGTGAGTTGTCTAACGAAAACATTTTTTTAAATGATCAATTGTTTGTTACACTGTACATTCTTAAAACACTCTGGTTTTGTGGGCAAAATGTTTTAATCATCGTTTGGTTAGATAGTAAATTGTGCATTTCTTACAAAAATAAAACATCTATTGCTTGTTATCTTTAAACTGTTCAGCTTATATTTTTTAGTTTGAGTCAAACTAAAATAGTCGTAATATTCTAAACTATACAAAAAATAAAACAAATTTTGTTCAGAAAAACTGCCCAGTATCACATGTCAAAAGCTGCGTCATTTATTGATCATAGATTGCTGGATCCAGTATATCTTTGCAGTAAGTTTTGTTGCTCCCAGTTTCATCTATCCATATCCAAAATGCATCAAACGTATGTTTACAGGAGCAAGTACTGCTCTAGTTTTGAGCAAACAACTTCATTAGTATTTGATCTAGGAAATTTAGTACTGTGTGTTATAAAGGGAGATGTAGTTCATTGAAGTTTTGCTTGAACATTTTGTTGTATTCTGCCTCCGTTCTATGGTCTTTTGATTTTGAGAATTGTACCACTTCTACATGTATGGACGGACAGGTGGGTCAGTACCAGAATATGTATTGACCTCATTATCCATATTATTGTGTGCATTAGATATCTGTACCCGCTAGTTAGAATTACGCACGTCACATTTAGGGGTGGCCCTCCTTCGTATATGCTGATTGATTATACAAAGAGCACGCTATTGAGAAGTCAAGCCATTGCACCACTATTCTAAAATAATAGGTCACATACTCCACTTGCTTCCTGTCAGTTTAGTGAGCAGGAAGTACCTTATTTGATATTATGCCGCCTTTGTTATCAGTGGTACCTATATGTCATGTTTCTATAGATCTCGACACCAGTGTCCATAAGTTTGTGTGTGTAAATACTAGATAATCCCCTTCCATCAGATTCTGGATTATTCATTAGTAAGACGCAGATCATCAAGATATGGGAGAATAAAAAGGGCGAATGAGTTTGATGAGTGTAGGTTGACGAGTGTCATTGTTATTATCTAAGATCAACTGTTCCTCAGAAAGAGCTATTTATTACACCTTTAAGTGGAATCCCTTTAGCAGCCTGTTAGTTCAGATAGATGACAATTCACCTATATTTTCTGAGTTTGAGGCTTGGTTTAAGCAATTCTCTTTTTGTTGTGAAGTGTTTTAACAGCACTACAAGAGCTGGGTTGATAGCAGTGACGAATTTAGATCTTTTGCGGCCCTGGGCAAATTTTTTTCGTGTCCCCCCTCGCATAACTCTAAATAACTTAGTTTGTACTCTGTAGCCATCGACATGATAATCACAGGCACCATGCTCACCCCAACAAATACACCTTCACTATCAACAATACTTATTTCGACTTAGTTCTTTTGTATTATGTCTGTGTACGAGGTGTATTTCTATAACCTATAAGGAGTGTGACACATTTATTTTATATAAATTAGCAGGTAACTATGTAGGTAAATCGTGAGGACTTACTAAGCACATTAGCGCAATATTTGCTGCCTCTTTGCGCCCCCCTTTGGCCTTCGGCCCTAGGCAGCTGGCTAGAGGTAAATCCGTCGCTGGTTGCCTCAGCTCATTAATATAAGTGTTAGGTAGTATTTGTTCTAGTTGCTTCCTTATGGAAAGTTAACACTTCTTTTCTGATTCTCCAGAAAGAACGACGTAAGATCTGCTTTTCTGTAACAGTGACTATTCTTTATCCTTGCCAAACATAAATCCCTCTCCCGACAAGCCTTGAGGAGTAATGTTTTGTAGCATTCAAGGTCATCAGGGCAATACCTCACTGATTCTGTGTATGCTGGCTAATCTCTCCATAAAAGAGCGCAGGGGCACTCTGTAATTATGAGATCCATTGTTTGGATAGACTCCCCGTAATGTTTTTTTAACACTGAATTAGTTGGAAAAGTGCAATGAAATATATAAATGGAATGTATCTTAGTTGGACATTATGTAAGAAACATTCTAACTAGTGTGGCTAAGTGAAATAAATATTGAAATATAACGTACAGTATAGATTTTGTTATGTACTTATTAATTTTTAATTTTATTTATGACACTATAAAAATTACGATTCTGTCTCTTCTCAGGTTTTGGAAGCTAAGATTTCACAGGATTGGAGCCTTCTTGAACACTGGACTCTTCAATGCAACTTAGTATTCAGCTTTACTTTGAGGTTTCTAGGTTAATTTCATGTACTTGGCTACATACTCGTACATCAACATATAATGTTAAAATATTTATAAAAACATATGGATAAATTAAAAAAGTACCATCAAAAAAAGGCACCAAAAAACAAGAAAAAAGTCCACTGAACATTGAAATATACTTTCTACTCCAAACAAATGTTCAACAAATGACTATTATTGGATATCAAATGCAATCAATTGCTGTTTATTAGTGAATATTTTCTTTACTTATATTTTTTAATTTATTGCTTTATTGATTATTAAACCACTAATGAAGTTCTCTCTAACTTAAGCTACTGATTAAAATATTAGTCATGTATTTTTACATACATGTATGGTAAAATGTATTCATTTATACCATAAATACATATGAGTATGACTCACTGCAAGCAACCAAATATATGTTTAATGTAATTAACAATTTAACTAAAATGACCACGAACATACAACATAAATTTTTTTCAGTATGCCCATGTCCTTTACTTTTATACTTTCACCACCCTAAACTTATATCTTGGTGATGCATGCAGTGTCTAATGCCCTATCTAGATAGCATCAGCACTTTAGTAAGGATTAAAATAGTTAAAAATAGACTACATTACATTAAAACGGACAGATTCAACAAATAACATCTGCTTTGGTACCTTTACCGCCTTGCATGGTTTCCTATTTATTTATATCGTAGCAAGTGTGGAAACGTTGATTTACTAAAATCATAACACATGAAGTCTATTATATTAGCTGGTTAGTAATAAAAAATATATGGATTTTACAAAAAATATACACTGTAATATTGTAGCAATAATCATTAGAAGCAATACAATAGCCAACTACAGTACATGTAAAAAAAAACAAAAAAAAAAAAAAAAACAATATCATAGCACTACAATATACTTCCAATAACATGATTTACAATTACAGACATGCAACAATAATACATTTGAAAAGTACTTTAAGATATGCAATTTTATCATCTATTAGGATAACTAGCAATAACAATAATTGCATAGCGATAAATAAATAGATTAAAAACAATAGATTTGTCTATAAAAAATATTAATAAAACCACGAATAGAAGTGAATAAATAAGAATAAATGAGAACAACTAGCAACATGATAACTTTTTAAAATTATTTTACTAATTGTAGAAACAATATACATAGAAACAACTCTCTAATGCCATAAGAATAACACACCCACCCGCCCATACACGTACAGTGGTACTTGTTACACGTACAGTCGTACTGACCCTCCCTCCATTCCATACACATAGTGGTACTGAAAAGGTATGGGTGGGAGGGAGGGTAAATAGTACGTATATGGATGGAAAGGTGGGTTCACCCAATTCAATTAGATAAGTGTGGGGGAGTACTATTAAGAGCTTGAGCTCAGAGGTTTGGTGAGATAAGTGTGGAGCAGATATATCAAGAAGATGTACTCAGATGGCGGGAAAAAAGGGTGGGAGGGGTACTGTCAAGAGCCTGTGCTCAGAGTATGGGTGGATAAGTGTGGAGCAGATATTTCAAGTGTAGGAAGCCTATTCCCATCCTATAAATACACATGACTAAAAGCAACCATAGTAAGACATTCTAGAGGAAGTTTTAGAGTTCATGATTGTCATTGTGATATTTTCAAGGAAATTAAGACTTGAATTTATCATGCTCTGATTTACCTTAGGTGACAAATAAAAATAAATGAATAATTAATTAAACTAAAACTAATAAAAAAATAATTACAATTAAATTGTTATTTGTATCATATTTGTAAGTTTATTTGTTTTGGTTTTAATTTACAAGGATAAATAATAACTGGAACCAGTACAACTGGTTATAATCAATGCATTTACTATATATATATATATATCATATGTTTTTTTGCCAGCTACCATTATTATTATTTTTTTTTTTTTAATTTAAAATTATGTAAAAGCTGAGTTTTATAGTTGGACAAAAAGTCCAAAAGTCATTACACTATATTACAAATTACAAATAAGTAAATAAATGTCAAATGATCTCCTGTCGCAAAGCTAATCCAATCCATCAAGCCATTTAAGACCTGCTTCACTGATTCTATTTATGCTACTAATCCCTCCGTAAAACAGCGCAAGGAGCACTCTGTAAATGTGTGATCCATTGTTTGGATAGACTCTCCGCAATCACATGACTGGTCTACAGTCAAATTCCCATTTGTATTTCCAGTAATTACATCTGCTCACTCTAGTTCAGAACCAATCTAATGATGTCCACTCCCTACGAGGGAGGTTCATCCCACCTACAGGTATTGATGAATCATTAATAAGGAACTTATTTTATCCACCACAACTGTTCCATGCTATGGCCCAGCTAGTATTGGGCGAGAAATTTGATCTGCTCAACTGGAAAGCAGTACATAGAGGTGGGTTTTCGAGATTTTAAGCGACCGTTCTGATGTGGGAGATCCTGGGTAATGGAGGTGCAGGGCATTCAAAATTTTTTTGAATTCTTTACGTAGTGCCTCCTGACATCTTATTTCTGGAGGAGTTATATTGCACAGCACCGGGAGCCAAGGTAGTGGAGTTGCCACGAGAGTACCATTAATAGCTCACATGACTACTAAGTTGGACATCTATCGCTTTTGTATATGCGCTATTTAGCCATACGGGAACACAGTATCAGCAGCTGAATAAACCAGTGATAAAGCAGAAGTACGCAGGACGTGTGTTGGCTCACCAAGTTGTACAATATGATCTAGTACATTTGCCCTGGTTTTAATTTTAAGTGCTGCTTTTGAAGATGGATTTTAAACATCAGCGATCGATCTAACGTTACTTCCAGGTACTGTGGATGATTATTGTAGTGGAGTTTTACACCTTTTAGAAAGATGTTTAATTTTCGATTAGCTAGTCGATTACTTAGGTGGAAGCAGGCTAATTCGGTTAGGATTCAGCTTCCAGGTTCTTATATATTCTTCGAGGGTTGCAAGATCGTTTGGGAGTGTTTCTTCAGTAGCTGTGAAGTTCTTATGTTGATAAGCTAAAGCAAATAGCAATATCGTCTGCATATAAAACTTTCTTGACTTGGTGAATGGGATGTCAGCAGTATACACGTTAAATAAAATTGAAGCAAGTACAGACCCCTGTGGCAGACCATCTGTCTATATGAGCTTTCTTCATGACCTATATAAACTTTGATTAGTCTGGCACTAAGCATTGACTCCATAATCATGCATCATAAACACTGAAATAATATAAATTAAAAAATATATTTCAATGTAGGTAATTATTTAGGTTAGTGTTGAAAATAAACTGAATAATAATGGTTTTTTAATGCAGTTGTATAAGAATCTTTTATATATATATATATATATATATATATATATATATATATATATATATATATACATTTTATATTAATATAATATACAAATTAACAATTATATTCAGAAGTAGTAAAAATAAGAAAAAAGTTCATTGCTTTTGAAACAGAAAAAAATCTTTTACAAAAACTTTTTATATTATGTATTTATAGAAAGGTTTTTAGTTTTTATTTGTTTTTCGAACTCAGACCATACCTTTTTTGCATCATTAAACTCATCTATAAATATATCTAAATCCCGGTCTGTCCATCTCAAAGCTTTTTTGAATCCTGTCCTATTATCTTCCACAGGTTCTTGAAAAAATGCAGGTGGTCCAAGGTGGTAGAGCTTTTTTACAGGTGGATCTACAGGTTCTTCTTTTATTTTAAGAGTTATAAAGCTCAGTACTCCTGTATATAAATTGAGATATTTTCTTAATTTAGATAAATGTTCATACTTGGGACACTTCAACATAATGTTAAGCCTGTCACTTAATTTTACAGCATGATCTATAGCAAAGCCCTCAACTGACACAAGAAAGAAAAAGAATGACAAAAATACGCATACTATCAACTTCATATTGAAAGCTGTGTTCTTTTCAGTATATTAATGTTAGAACTAAACATCTTAATCTCTCATATTATTTGGTATGACTGCCTATTCAAATAAAATCTTGAAAACCTCTATCAGCTGGCTTAAATATTTATTTACTTCATTATTTTTAGTTACTTTCATTTATAACCTCAAATCATTAAATATTAATAAAATGAACTCTCATAAAAAAATATATACTCTGGAAGAAAGAAGTGAAAATGAAATATCACCACTATGGCGATGGCTTCAAATTATATTTTATATGTGTTACATTTGCTTAGGTTTTTTACTCAGTTATTTTTTCAGCAGTGCAGTATATCTTTTTCAGTCAAATTGTATATTACAGACAACAATAGATTTTTATGAAGACAGTTCAGGCAAGATAACACCGAATATCAATTTATACAACATACATTCAACCTACAAATGTCATATTGTGATATATCTTCCAATTATTATAATAGCTTTTTCGGGTTTTTTTATGGTTTTATTCTTTATATGTGGAAGAGGAGGTGCAGGAAATGCAGCATTCAAACATGCGTGGCATCTAGTGTTCCCAGCAGTGATATTTAACTTTATATGTTTTTCTTTGGCAATTTATATTGGTTGGACTTATCATCAAGGTATGAAATACACATTGCAGAATGTAGCTCTCGCCTTTAAATTAAAAACCTACGATCTAACTATTCTACAAGATTTACAATTTGAAGATAAAAAAATTGGACCTGAGATCTTTAAATATTTACTGCTTACCAAATACTTTTTGTATGCGTTTGTTTCTTTTTGTAGTCTGAGCTTTTTTTGGATTACCATACGATGCCTCTTTAATATAGATTTTGTTTTAGTTCGGACTGATGTTTACATAATGCAAAAACAATCTATAAAAAACAGTCGCTTAATTGAAGGTAAGATATTATCTGAATCCGCATCTAATGATTCTATGAGTGATAAAGAGAACAAAGATCGAGTGTTTAGAGTACGTTTCAAATCAGTTATTGAGAAAGTATCTGCTGGGACAGTCGTCAAACCTACTTCAGACAAGTATCAAAAGAATAAGGGTACAGAATAACAACTCATCTTAATCAAGATTATTTTCTTTAGTTGAATAAAACTTATCATGCTATATTTAAAATGAGAGTTTCAATGAGAGTAAAATAAAACAAACAGTGAATGCAAGATTTTAAATTTTAGGCTAAGAATACATTTCTTACAGTACTTTGCCAAGCAGATCAAAAAGGTAAATGAACAAATACCATCTTCAGCTACCAAATGCGAAGTTGATGTCCACCAAGGGTATTGTCTTCAAGTATAACACGCACAATCGTGGCAGAAATAAAAACCATTATTAGTTATAAGCTTTTAATAATGAACTGCTTGACGGAATACAATAAGAAATATGTTCTTACTATTATCTTACTGTTCAGCTCAGGGACTATCAACAACCCGCTTAGAAAGTGACCTACTAAAAATGCACTGAGTGGTGGAAGTGAGATATTGAACTACTTTTCCCCCCACTCATTCTATTTATAAATTATTGTGGAAACTAGGCAGATTGTAGGCCACTTGCTAGCAGCGCAGTAACCTGTCCCACCTCCAACGTTATTAGTAGCAGTGACAATTGGTTGGTTTGATTAACACTAACAAATCAAGCTTCGAACGATTAAATTAAATCATTATTTATTATTCAAATAACAATTATAAGAATAACATAGTGAATAATAATATAAACAATAAATGGCAACCAAACAAATTATAGGTATTTTTATTCAACTAAACACTGTTGCGGAGATTGAACACTTGAAGGTGGAAGTTAGTTACGCCCGTGATGTATAGTTACGTCCTAAGCGGTAGAACGAAACCCCTCAACAGCTGAAATTTCTATATGTTCCAAATATAACATGCAGGTCACTTACAACAATATTTTATTGATTGGTCCGAAGGGTGGTTGGTTAAACCCCATCTTCACAAGGACAACATCTGTTTGTAACAAAGACTACATTCACTCATCATAATCAAACGACATCCTCACTTTTATCTAGATGATTGGGGTCTTATGAATAAATAAATATAGTACATTGAATCAAGTATCCATTAGGGGAAAAAAATTACTAATTAAAGTAAATAAATAATTACGTTATTTAAAATAAATTTCATATAAGCAAAGAAAGCTAAATAGATCTGATTTTTAGTATTATGATATCTAATGCAAAGATCTTATTAAAAAATTAAAACAAAATCTTCCCAAATATTCCTTTATAATGTTCTTTAAAACTGAAAAGTACACATTTAACTAAATATGTTTAGTATTATCAATATTTTAAAAGGAAATTTCCTCAATGGCAAATTAAAAAATAAAGATTACTTACCAACATCTGATCTAGTTGAACATTTGTAATCTCATTTTGATGGACTGTTATTCTAATATCAAATTGTCGTTACATGACTTATTTTTTAACTTGTATAAATACATTTTTTAATCTTTGCACCTTGAAACGAATAAAATTAAACTTTAATATTACATATACTTTTAGATATAAACTAATTTACTATGAAACTTTTATTAGGAACTGGATCTCCTGATATATCAGGATTTTTCGCCCTCATGGTTCTGGAAAATTCTCTCCACACTTTTTTAGCATCATTTAACTCTTCTAAAAAAAGTTCTAAATCTCGATCACTCCAACTATAAGTATTCTTCAAATCTGTTTTTCTTTTCTCTTTAATTGGCATTGTCATAAACCTTGGTGGTCCGAACAAATAAAAATCTTCAACATCTGACTCATCATGTTCTTCTTCAAGCTTTAGGCAGAGGTAACTGAGGACACCGGCGTACATGTGAAGAGTTCTCCGTAACTTAGGTAAGTACTCTTTCCTTGGATATCTCATCATAACCCGTAAGTTGTCAGCTAGTTTCAACGCTTTGTTTACTGTGAAGCCACATGTTTTTGGTATGTGAAAAGTATAAATTAAGGCTATGAGATAAACAAGTCTCATTCCACTTTGTTGTCTTTGTGTAGCATTATTTACGAAATACTAGATGCAAAACAAATATCGAAATTAAAACTACTGATTAACATGTTTGCAACTCCCCACTCTGCTTGTTTTGTCAACTCACTCTTTGAAACGACAACAATGTAAGTGTCAAGATAGTTTTTGTAATGGACTATTAATATTAATAAAGATTAAAGCATAATTGTATAACAGCAATTAAATCTTATCTCATTCATTAATTACATTAATGAACGGTGAACTAAACAAAAATGAACCAAGATACTATTCTTTTGCTCTCTAAGTTTTACTAAAGAGAAATAACCTATGTTTACTCTCCCCCTATATTAGTAGTAATGGAGTAAAGTAAACTGTATCTTCCTTTTTTTATGACAGGAAATGCTTTAGACACCTTCCGATTCTTTTGGAGTTGTAGAGTGTGGATTCTTAAACATCAGTCAAAACAGTTTACTTTTCTCAGAATATTTTTCTTGCATTACTTCAAGAGTCTGCTAATTATGCATTAATAAGCAATTATAATTGGGCGGATCAGTAAGCGGCCTGCGTGATATATTTGTCATTTAGGGGCTTTAGCAATGGTGGGGAAATGTTGCTGACCATCACGGGAGTGACTACCTTTCACCATTCACTGCAACAGTGTTAAGTTGAAAAAAACCTGTAATGAACTGTAAAATGTTGTTTAATTGCCATTTATTGTTTGAATTATTATTCTTGTGTCACTGTTATAATTAACTGTTATTTCAATATTAAATAATAATTTAAATCTTTTAAAATCTTTTTAAAAAAATCTTTTTAAACTTGATGTCTTACTGTTAATCAAACCATTCAATGGTCGCTGCTGCTAATGACGTAATAGGCAGGGCTTGGTACTGCACTGCCAGCCCACAGCTTGGTTGCTATGAACATTTTTAAATGGAATGACAAAGTGAGTGAAGAGTAGTTCTCTACCTCACTTCCACCACTCAATGTAGCTCTCTCACACCTATGTTTCCAGTAAGGTCACATTGTAAGTGGTCTATCTACAATGCTTATTAAGTTATTTTAGCTATGTGTGAGTAGTCCTGATACTGTACTATCAATCTTCACCTTGTTGTCTTCAGCTTCTCCTCAGCTCAACAAGGCATTCATCACTCAGAATTAGGGGAGAAGAGCATTTTCCAGACAAAGCGCCTCGGAGAAATGTTATTCACAGTATCTTCATCTTTTTATGTAAGATCTTACATATTACATATTTTCTATCTTACACGATGGAAAATATATTAAGGTTGTTGCCTTGCTCAGAGTCTCCACAGACAACAATCACGTAATTAGTTTTAAGCTCAAAAGAGACTGTGATCAGTGAGGAACTGTTGTAGGTAAAAATTCTCCCCTCCAAATTATAACTCTATGTAATCTAGTAGAACTTCTATCAGCTTTATGGTCATGTTTGCCTCTATTTTCTTGTTTTGAACATTGCTGCATTTCTCCAAGAGGTTCCTGGAAAAGGTAATTGATTGCTCATTTCTTTCATGTACTGACTTTCACAATGCAAAAGCAACAGTAAAATGGTATGGTGACATTTTCACTAGAGAGCTGTTAGTTGTTATGAGTTGTACTTGTGACTAAAACAAGAACTGCAGCCTTATATGTACTACAAATTGCACTGCAACATTCTGTTCCAGAGAGCTCTTAGCTGCTAAGAACTGGTTTTGAGCCAAGTTTTGGAGGTCTAGTGGTAAAAAATGCTGGCCTGGGTTTAAATCTCAGCTGGACACAGAAAAGTGACTGGTTGAAAATTCATTAGTATCGTAAATACGTGGGTTAAAGCCACAGAAGACCTGAGGGCACGTTAATTTAGCCTTAATTAAGGACATTTTGACGACATAGTCCAGTACCTGAACGTAAAAACAGGATATTACTCTGAAATTCTTTAGAATAGCAATGATCCAACTGAAAATTTTTATTTGAGCTTGTCCAATCCTTTAGTTCAAATGTGATATCAAACTGAAAGTCATTGCTTATTTTTTAGGGGTGAAAACCTGAAAAAATTACAGTCTAAATGGTATTATATTTTAAAATCATTTTTTTATACTCAGAATATATTGTATTTCCTTTTGTAGAAAGTAATTCATCTAAATATTATATGTTTCAACCCCTAAAAACCACTCCTACTGAGAAAAATAAATAAGGCAATTTATATATTGAATTTTTCATTATTCATCTCTAAGACGCCAATCGTAGAGATATGGGCGAATATGAGGAGTGAATGAGTGTAGATGAACGAGTGTAGTCATTGTTACTATCTGAGTTTGACTTAGCTCAGAAAGCACTATTTATTAATAGCCCAATAGCCAGGGCAACTATGGGATCTACAGCTTTACGTGGAATCCGAACCATGTAGTGTTGGTCTGATTTTCAGCTGTCTGACACTCAGTTCTCTCCCCTATACAACATCTGAACCTTGACTACCATTCAATACGGACATTCCAGACTTGTCTAGTATTTTTTAATAAATAAAATAAAATAAAAATAAAGTAGTGTCTACGTTGATGGCAACCATTGAGCGGACGCCGTGTCGCTATTAAGAGAACCGAGCATGGAACCTATCACCTACAATCTCCCAAAAGTTTGTCCCCAAGTAGCTTGGTTACAGCACTGCGCCACCAGTGCCTACTGTTTGTATATTAAAAATGACAATTGTTTCTCGTTCTAGAACATAATTTATTGTACCTCATTATATTGGACAGCCCCTAAAACCACTCCTACTGAAAAAAATCTGCTTGCAAAAGACACGTTGACACACGTATACACTCCGCTAGAGCAGGTGCAGTTTGGAGGTCAAAGCCGCTTTGTCCCGCCTCTTTTCATTAGGCTTTGCGCACATAAATAAGAATACCTTTATTCATGTGTTTGCACATACGATACAATGAATAGTGTCAAGATTTTTAAGTCTAAAGGTTCTAACTTACAATATATTTTTGGATTCTAAACCTAATTCAGAGCAGAAAATGAAGAATAAATGTTTACCGAATTTCGCACCCTTTAATGTCCATCTGTCTGTTTGTGTTTTTTATTAAAAAATGTATAACTCAAATTTTTACAGAATTTCGCAACATTATTAAAAAATGTATAACTCAAGAAGGATTTGACTGAATGACTTGACATTTTGCACAACTCTTAACATTACAATTGTTAAACAGTTTAAAAATAGCCATTGAGTTATGTTTTGCCATTTCTAAATAGTGGTCATTTAAACTTTTAAATCAAAATATCTTATAAACTGTTAAGGAAACAAATTTTACACAAAAATAATAATTTCTAAATAATATTACTATGAATCTTTCTGTACCTAAATGTTTATTGTAAGACTGATTTTGGTGGAATTTGGCAAAAATCTATTTTACTGCATTATCTGGATGCAGTAAATACTTGCAGTAAAATACACTTTTTTTGCAAAACACCAATAATAATAGACGTAAAATAAAAATTAAGGTACCAATATAATTTTAATAAAATTATATATTAATTGACAAACTTAAGAATTTACAAGATATTTTGATTTAAAATTAAAAAAAAAAAAAAAATGCCATTTCAAAATGGCTAAAGACTATTTTTATATGTGTAATTAGTGTTAATGTAAAGAACTCAGAAAAATGTCAAGTATGTCAAACCATTCTTGAGTTGTTAATTTTTTAAAGAAAACACATATGGATAGATAGCCACTAAACGGAGCAGAATTCAATAAAAATGAATTCTAGTTTTTCTGCTCTAAATTAGGCGTAAAATAAAAAAAATTACAGCCAAGACACATTTCTAGTTACACCCTGTAATTTATAAAAGTGAAATAAAATTAAGTTAACTTACAAACTTGATATGTACCTGCTATTAACGATATGGTGGACCAAAACCCCCCCTATATCCTCCTCCCCCTCGTCTACCCCTTCCCACCCCCTCTTCCTCGTCTAAAACCTCCTCCACCATATCTACCTCCACCATAGCCACCATCATAACCTCCATCGTAACCCCCTCCATACCCCGTATCCTCATTATGACCATAATCTCCCCCACCATATCCTATGTCATGTCCATAACCAACTCCACCTCCCTCAGGGTAACCGGGTTGGTCACCTTCTCCGTAGCCTGATATTTTTCCATGTACACCATAGTCCAAGGTTTCACCTGTTTTTTCACTTAATATGTCCAAGAAGTCATTCCATAAATTGTCAATATCATCTCTCAGTTCGTGAAACTTGAGGAACTGTGCACTCGTGACATGAGCTGCTTCTTCGATGTCTGGCTCACTTAGTGAATGATCAATAAATTTTGGTTTTCCAAGTTGGTAGACTTCGTAAGCTGTTTTAACAATTTCTTGGTTGTCTGACTTCATGAAATTCATCATTTTCTTAATTTCTTGAATGACTGTTTCAATACTTTTCATCATATCGATCCACTGAGGCTGATCTTTTGGATTATCCAAAACATCTACAATTTTTGCATCAATAGCAGAAAAGTCTTGGGCTTTCATTGTCACTGAGTCACATAACGCCAAAATCGGTGTGGACCAACTCCATATAACATAGTAAACTAATAACAACATTTGTCACTGTCTCGGAGGCAGTCAGTTAATACCACAATTAACGACAGATTAATCATCTTTATATCTTACTTGGATATGATTGCAGATTATGTTATTTCCTCGAGCCGACTAAATAATAATTACTAAATATTATATCTTAACCAAGAATACAGACAACTGATGATATGCAGCATAAAGTTTAAAATAAATTAAAAAATCAAAAAAACCTTTGAATATATTTGTATTTATACTGGGCTTAAGTAAATCTATTGTGAACTGAGTAGTACAACATATGTCAGTAACTGTATAGAAAATTATCTTAACTAAGTCATTTTCAAGAAATATATTGACTATCCATTTATTTAACATTACATATAACTGGAATTTTCCAAACAGTGTATTCTTTTTCAGTCAAGACTTTTATCCAGAAAAATATTGGAAATATATTTATAACAAATCTGTTGAACAAAAGATTATTGAAGATTACTTGTAACATAAATTCTATCTATTCAATAAATGCTTGTATATATACTGCAGGCTGTATTCATAACAAAATTGGCAATTTTAAAATGGAAGGGAAACTGTAAGCTAAATCAAATTACTGACTGTGGACTATCTCGGTTTTCCTTTCTACACCTCCATTCCGAATCTTACATTATTTATCTGACAGGAAATGCAAACAAAATATAACCAAGGTTTTTTTTCAATAACATTTTTTTATATTGTCGTAAGAGTATGAGCACTATGGTTGTGCAGTTACTTTTAATGGTAAATCTATAAATATTGTGGTAAAAGACAGTATTTGTCTGTTAACTTGGAAATGTTAAAATATTCAGAAAAGAACTATGTACACTGCACAATTATGAAGATAAGTTTTTCTAAGAATAAAAGGTTATTATCTACAACATTTTTTAGCTACAAAATAATTGCCTTAGTATCAATAATAAATAAAATTATTTAAATTCTTAACTATAAATTTTTAAGTCTTAAACATTGTTTTATATAAATAAGTTTTATATTGGTTTATCACTTCTTTTTATAAGCGACGTCACAAACTCATCCCATATATATCGAGCATCTGATTGTAAAACCCTTAATTTAGTGAGTATTTCATCTTTTACCAATAAATATTTCTTCAGTTCGTATTCATTTAAGTCCATGTCAACAAACTTTGGCCTTCCCTGGTTATAAAGTTTGATGAGGTCATCCATGATGTCCTTTGCCGTGTCCTGTTCGAGTTTTGTACTTAGGTTACTCATATCCATGCAGTATAAGTTCATGAAGTGCATGGCCTCGTCTAGGCTTTGAAGAGACGGGTCTTCCAGGATCGTTGATATCTGTTTGTCCAAGTCACTGAACTGTGTCAGAATATTTGTCTGACACTGGACAATAACAAAGCACAAAGATATAATAGAGAACTTCATTGTTAACGGTAAGTAACTGTGATACTTTCTATGTTTCATTGTATTATAAACGTCTGTCGTTATGTAAAGTATTAATGACAACTCATTGTATCACTATAATGTGCTGGTAACATTTAATTTAGTGTTTAAGTTACAATAATGGAACTAATTCATTCATGAAATGTCAAAGTTATACATTGATTGTTCTGTCACAGGCCAAATGTTATAACTTTATTTAAATATAAATGTGCACATCTTTAAGTTTTTTTATATTAATACTATAAAATTTTGCTTGTGAGCTAATAAAAACTTAAACTAGTCAGTTGTATGATTAAGGAAAGATTATAAGTGTTATTATCTCAGATAATTCATGAATTACTAAAGTCAAATATTTTTTACATAGCAATTTTAATTTATTTCTAAAAATATGTTTGTTTATCTAAAATTATAGTAACATTTTTATAATTGATGAAAGAAATTTTAATTCACACCCAGTATGGAAGACTTTTTTACAATATAATACAATTTTACAATACAATATAATACAAATATAAAAATATCAAATTTTTATGACATGTAAGAGAAAGTAAAAATAATAGTCAAACAAACACTCTTTTAAAAATAGAATTTAAAAGCTATTTACTTTGCTAAACCTGATAATTTATTTTTTTTACTACAGAGTTTGTGAAATTATAAGAATTTTAACGGATATTCGTAGAAACACAAATGTAAGCTATAGAATAAATATCACTTGTGTGGTACAAAATTTTTTTTAAATATATAAAAACTGCTAAATTTTCTAGTGCTGCCCCTAGCAAAGGACATTCACATATTATTTTAAATTTGTGTGTTTAATTTAAGACAAATGAGTTTGGAAGAAAATAAGACTAAATATACTCCAATACTTTATTTTAAAGCAGAAACGTAATGAAGTAACTTATGAATCACATCATAAACATGTTTATTATGAATGGTAAAATTATAAATGTATAAGTAATTATCATTATACCTTAATCTCCTCTATTTAAAAAAATAAAAAAATACAATTAATTTACTTACAAAAATATCATACTGTGCATAGTATTTTCTAGTAAAGTACCTTTGCTGATTTATCCTCAAAAATATTCAGTTCTTCTACAGTTCTACAAAAATATATAAATATTTGTTTAGTTTTCTCACGTAACTTTATGAACTGTCTCAACTCACTTTCAGTCCATCCAAATTTTGTTTTCACTATGAATGCATCATATTTAAAGGTAACAAACTTTGGTTCTCCTTTCCTGTACAAGTGTTTAGAATTTCTGATGCCGTCAGGAGTTCCATTTCGCAGAGCCGACACAAGATTCATTACGTTGTCGTTAAATTCACTCACATCTTGTATTAGCTTCTCACCAATCATGAACATTGGGTCCAGTAACATCTGGATGATTTTCTTGTCTGCCGTTTGCAATTTATTGTAATACTTAACGGAGTGCCCGATGCTTATAATGAATGAAGTTATTAATAACTGTTTGATCATTGATTCTCCAATAAAAATATTTAAAGCATTACAAAGTAACAGTTTTCATCTACTGGTAATATTCTTTTGTGTTGTCAGTAACATCTAGAATTCATTATTTCAAAAATATATTGTTTTCTTCACTGGAAATGTGATTCATCAACTGACAGGACAATCAAACAAAATTAGACAATCCACAATTCATAGCCATTGTTAACTTCCAGAACTATAATTCCCATGTCATAAAATATTATGTAATGGGAGTTTGTCAGTTCATTTATTGTCAGTTGAGTAAGGGCTTTCCGTTCAACAACCGTCAAGTCATTTGAAAGTGTCATCTTAAAGATTTAAAGTTTAAATTTTGTTTATCGTACTTGGTTTTTATCAATACCACCAAGCAGGAAAGACTGACTTACTGAACACAATTGACAACACTCCTTCATTTATTATCATTGGAGTGTCTGATGTAATTGCTCCCTGTACTTGCCTCATTATTAAAATAGAGATTAACAATGGGAGATTTTCTGATCTGGAAGACAGTAACAGACACTATATTTTCTAAAAAAGCATCTAGAAGTTTGTCTAATTTTTGACGTATTTGTGTATGTGAAGTAACAAGATACCCAAGAAGGTTGTACATTGTTTTTGTATAAGAGAGTCTGCCACATAATCTTTCTTCCTCAGCATTGTTTAAAAAACTTGTCTCCTCGAACATCATGTGCAGGTTTGATACCATTTATCTCACTTTCTAGAAGGCATTTAACAAAAGCTTCCTTAACATGTATTTTTAAAGAAGCTTTCTTCCTGTGGGTTTTCCCCGTCACTCATTTAATGGATAACACTTTTGGGTTGGACATTTAAAGGGCGGTCTGGTGGTATTCAGGTAACTTAATTGCCAGTTCAGGTGTTTCACAAGGTTCTGATTTGGGACCTTTATTTTTCTTATTTATTTGTTACTGTAATGTCCAATTATATATACAGATGCTACTAAATTATCTCTACAGACTACTGATACGAGAGACCAATTGGCTCTTCTATCATGTATTTGCCTGTCAGGTGGGCCAAAAACAACCATATGCCATTAAACCTAGGCAAAACAGTGGTAATTTATTTCACTCATAAAACTAAACCATCAATTTTCTTTTATAGGAGCAGTGGCTATACTATAGAAGCCAAAGAAAATGTGCTGTGTGAGCTCTTGGTGTTATCTAACGCTCCAAGTTGATCTTTCCTGAACATTCATATTGTGGTGCATCAATGGCTAAGAGGAGCTTAAATCTCCTTATATAGGTCTTTAAGTATTTAACCACAACCATGCTAGTTTAATGCTGTATTGGTCCAAAGTCACCTTGATTATGCCACTGTTAATCGGAATAGGGATCAGGTGTACACAGTGTAATAGTTGGTTGAGGCTGTCCAGAGGAAATTTCTCTCGTGGATTGTCTGGAAATGTTCGGAGCTAAGCATAATGGAAGTGCTTAGAACTTAATTTATTTTTGATACTTTAACGCATTGTGGCTAACTGGAGGAGATTATTGGTCTATGAATTTGGAGATATATATTTTTCTCAAAAGTTTTATTTTTTCATCTATTGAATTAGGTGACTTGGTGATCAGGTGTGCTGTAATTATAAACAGATTTTAACGAACATTTTTTTCTATATTGAATATTGTAAGTTTCTAAGGACTCTGAAAGCATCACATAACTTATGACTGTGTGACTAAACTCATAATTGGAAAATACTTTAAAAATCTTATTACAACTAAAATAACTTGTCAAGGAGGAATGGTAGTTTTCCTCTTTATTATTACAAAATGGAAGTAGTTTTTCTCTGCTATTTATGTCTACCATTTACTATTAGAGAAAAAATGATAGCTTTCTCTTTATATTTTACCAAAAAAGTCACAATAGAGGAAAAGGGAATTTAAATAATATAAATGTATAAAGAATACATTCCCTGATTGTCTTATATACTTTTTTAAGATCTGAAATATAATGTTCAAAAAGGGTAACCCTTTCTGGTATTATGGAGATAATGTTTTGTAGATTGGTAATAGTTTATAGCTAAGTGTTTTTGGCATAGGTGAAAGGAAAGATTGGTATTTATGTAATAAAGTTACTTCTTTTTAGACTTTGGTTTATTTTCTTCATTAAAGATACCAATGCTTCAGGTCTTTCAGTGACAATTACAATCCTCAGAGGTGGTTTCTCTATGTAATTACGTCTTAACATCCAAACATATTATCTTCAACAAATCTTCACTATTAAATCAAACACACTGTATATTGCAAATATATTTTCACCTTCATAACATTTACAATCATATGAAATAATATGATCCATTGTTTGGATAGATTCTGCGCAATCTTTTGACTGATCTATTAGGGCAGTCTCCATTCATTTTTCTGTACTTACATCTCCCTAGCCAGTTCAGTGTTGCCTGCGTACTGTTATATAACAGTCATGGAAAATGTAGAATATTCAACATCCTTTTAACCCTTTCAGTGCCAACATCCTGTTAAGATGGTCGTTTAAGAGTGTGCTAGAAGTGTAAACGTCTGGTTAAGCTGGACGTTTACAAATAAATTTGTAATTAATTAGTAAATGCATATTTTTGCATATATTTTATATGAATCTGATTGTGATGAACTGTTCTTTCATAAACATTTTAGTTTACATCGTAAAAAAATAAATATACCATTATTATTTGTGTATATTAATGCACATGCACATGAAGAGCTTGCGCCATCAGCTGACTTCGTTTATTTATATTTTTTTATCAATGAAGTAGTCACCATGAATTTTTACCTACAAATAGACAAGTAAATTTTGTATTGAACAGTATATACAAAGAAATACTCTACCTATTTTTTTAATATGGGAAAAATACAAGAAAGTGAAAAAAAAATATTTTTTGGTCAGTAGTTTTATATTTTTGGATTTTTTATAGGCATTATTATTTATATATCTATAATGTGTGTTGTTTCCTGATTATTAGACTTTAAATTAGTATATAAATATTTATTCTATCTCAATAACAAAAGTAGTTAAAACGTTTTCCCCAAACCCTTGCAAATTCAGTAAAAATGCTTCGGCACTTTTGTATACACCTTATGTAAAAATCAACGGCACTTTTGAAATATACATCCAAAAAATTTACGGCACTGAAAGGGTTAAACTCCTTAAGCAGAGTCTCGTGTTGTCTTATTCAGAAGATCCTATTTAACTCTGTATTCAGATGCTTGCAGAGGAGTTGCTATAGGTGTGAGAGCCAGTTATATAGCTCTCAAGATTAACAATCTTAAAATATCAACAACTTTAAGTATACTGTTTATCTATAAGCAAGTACCAGGGACGTACCCAGAACTCAATTTTGGGAGTTGTCCAATCAGTTGGTCTGAGCAGGGTAGATGGAGGGGTGAACCCAGGGCTAATGAAAACAAGGGTACGTGTGTGACATCACTGGTCTTATTCACCATTCTTAGGAATGCCACAACTATTCAACTCAACTCAAAACTCTTTATTCCATAGATAAAATTGTTTTACATGGAACAAGTCAAGTACAGAAATCTACATAAAATTGAATAATACAAGTGAAGATATATATATATATATATATATATATATATATATATATATATATATATATATACATATGTATATACACAAATTAATAATAAGTATATTTAATTACTAATTTCTATTGGCTGTACAATACTCATCAACGGTATGTCATAAGCAAAAAGGTGTAATTTGAAATGAATATGTTTCTTAACAGTCCTGTTTGAATTTTGAGTTTTTAGGTCCATAATCCTATATCTCTGAAAAAATAAATGCTCTTTGAGACAATACAGGGGAGAAATTTAACATGTTGTAATGTTAAAAACCCACCCACTCTGTAGACACACATGATTACGTTGACCCGCCCACCCACTCTGTAGACACACATGACTGACGTTGACCCGCCCACCCACTCTGTAGACACACATGACTGACGTTGAACAACCTACCCTTCCATTAGAGATACACACAACTGGCATTGAAGAATCCACCCACTCTGTAGACACACATGACTGACGTTGAACAACCTACCCTTCCAGTAGAGACACACATAACTGGCGTTGAAGAATCCACCCACTCTGTAGACACACATGCCTGACGTTGAACAACCCACCCACTCTGTAGACACACATGACTGACGTTGAATAGCCCTCCCTTCCAGTAGAGACACACACAACTGGCATTGAACAACCCACCCTCCCTGTGGACACACATGACAGATGTTGGGCACGCGCATGCACACAAAAACACACACATACACGTTTTGTCTGTTGCCTTGAATGGTTTGTGACAAAAAAAGCCTTGATTGTGACAATAGCAAAATCCCCTTAATTTTTTAAGAATTTTTTTTCGATTACATAAATGCCAATGCAGTTTGTTGTTTTTGAAATATTTTAATAAGTAAATTACGCTGTTAAAAAGAGATCTGATATTTAACATTGTTTACATCTGTAAACAGTTAAGATGCTATTCAATGTTTTAGATGTCTCATGCTCTATATTATTCAACTGAAACTTCTAAATCACTTCTTAAAGTTTCAGTTAAAGTAATTTTTAACAGATCTAGTAATAGCAATAGCATCAACATGTCATATGCCTATGGGATTGTAGGAAAGATTGAAAATTACATCTTTAGGCTACCACTGAAATAATTTTATGAACAATGACTGACAAATTTAATTGGAGTTACTTACTAATTTCGTAATGAAACAACCTTGGTTTGTTGCGAAAATTGAAAACGAACAGTTAGAGGTTAACTCAACTTTACATAAACAAATAAGATTAAATCAAAGAGCTCCCTTCTTAATTACTTTATTTGTCATACAATTAATGGTTGATGTCAGCACATCAGATAATACTGCAGTGTCAAGGCTTCACATTGCAAAAATGTAAGTGACGTCAAAGTGGCAACCACTGTATGATATTATTTAGAACGTCCCCTTGTGTGTTTGTATACAACAATAAAAGAATGATTTAAGATGAATAATCAACACCATGATTCTAAGACTTTTGATAGTTATCAATATATTAATAATATTTCAATGGTGCGGAGGATTTGATGTAAGAAGAGTTCAACAGATAAACAATGATATTTTACGTTTGATGGACAGTTTGTCGGCACCGGGTGACTGTGAGAATTTGGTGTCATCTATTAGGATTTTTATTGGAGGTTTGCATGTAACAATGCTTAAGATATTACATTTATACAACAAAACAGAGAGTTTACAAGTAGGGAAGTGTATTTACGATAAGGGAAAACCTTCATTTATTGACAGAAAGCTTGATATGGAAGAAATGGAAAAAATATGCGTTTGGGAACATGACGAAGTGCGATACTTCAGGAAAATAATGAGAGATGCAAATAACACATGGACTAATTTTGTGAATGCCTATTTAAAATGGAAGGACAATCCTATAATACCATTTGAGTTTACAAAGTGTTCAGTTAAATGTTAAATTACGCTTATGCCTGAATATAAATAAGTTGAAAGCTTTATATTGTATTTTAAAAATGTAGATAGCTTTTATGAATTCAATACATAATAAAATACAAAAGATGTATTATGTATGTATTTCTGTATTTGGTAATTTAGCATGTCCCTAGTTCAATGCATAGTTCTAAACTGAAATTTATATACTTTTTCTAAGCACTCATCAAATCTGTTCTGATGGTTTCTAACTAAACTATTTCTTCCTGTTTTCGTTCAGTATGTCTCACGTTTTAAGTGTGTTGTTATTTTTTTTTTTTAAATTACTTAGGATTCTGCAGAGGTTGTTGGCTATGTTGGTTTTAATCCCATAAGAACAATGTTATTTTTTAACCAAACATACGATCTCACGTATCCAAACTTAACAGTTATTTTTAAACATATTATTTTCAAACAAAATTCATTTGATTAAGAATGAAATTACTCGTTGGAATTGCTATGCCAATTCCTAATTAGTTTTATAGAAAAAAATATAAAATATTTAGTTAGAAGTTTTTATTTTCACCTATTTTTCAAAACTAGCGATATCTATTAAAAATATGAAAAGCAAACCCAATACACAATATAATAGAGTTTAATATGACACTTCCTACATAACTTTTGGTCAATAAATAGCGAAAAAATATGGATTCGCAAATAACATTGTTCTTATAGGATTAAAACCAACATGGCCGACACTAAACAGCCTCTATAGACTCTTAAGTACTTTTGTTTTTTGTTTTGAAATAGTTTGAGAAGACGTTTAGGAAATGTTTTAAATCAAAAGGTGTATTAAGACAAAGATAATAAATTAAAAACAGCCTTAAATGATTTGATATAAAACAGGAAAATTATTTTGTTTAGCTAGCAATAATTTGTCCCACCCCCCAGTGGTCATGAGCCTCCTGCCCACCCATACACTTATGTAGGTCATGGCCCTCCCTCCCACTCGTACACTTACGGAAGTGATGCACATATACTGCTTAACTCATTTGCTGTGACAAACAGGATATTTAAGGTTATGTGACGCAGAAAATTTATAATAATGAAATAACTTACTTTAGTCAGGATTGAAGGCTAAATGACATTTCCAGTAGTATTTCCTTGAACAGTGAAGTCACATGATTTGATCCTAATTGGGACCATCAGCAATATCGTGCTGGTTTCATATTGTTGAAACTTGTTGTTGTAAGTGCTTCACTGCTATATCCCTGAATTGTATGGTTGAGAATTCTGAGATCAGTGTCTAAATGATGTTTTTTCTTATAATTTTATGCATGTCCCCACAGCTCACCAGGTGCCTGTCTTTTACTTTAGGTAGTCATGATAAACTTCAAACATACTCAGGCCAGACTTTTCTGGGAATGTTTCACCATAGAAACCTGTCTTTAGATTTGGATTTCCATTTTTCTTGCATTGCCTATTCTTCTTTCTCCTGTTACGGCTGGCATTTGTCTCTTGGTCTTGAATTTTTCGCAGCTTGTGAGCCTGTTTCCCTTCGTAAGGAGATTTAATGGCATGAAGTGGGCGAGGTAAACATCTGTGATTACCTCCAATAACAAATCATAGAGGTCATCTTTGGCTGGTAACATTTACCAGTAGGATATGCGCATTCATCAGGATCGTTTGTTTAGCATGAACAAAGATATTATTGTATCAACTGATTGTTTTTTGCTCATACAGGTGGTACTTATCTGATCAATGCTCACTCCTGAGGGAGAGGTTTTTTTTCTTTGTACATATATTAGTTTATCAATAAGAGATCATGTTATTCTCTTTTTCAGTGTAAATGTAAAGGACTATACTCTTATCTTTCGTATATATATGCAATTGATTATGCAATCGGTTATGCAATTGAAAACGCCATTTGCATAACCCACGATTGTCTCGCTCTTCTTCAAATTTTGGCATTACTTTAGGTGTAAAATTTCTTCCCACACACAATACATCCCTTTGGAAATATGTTTCTTCAACTGGTAACTTGGGACATGTGAACAGAGTGTCCCTACCCAAGAAAACTTTCTAAAAGTGAAGAACAATTCATCCTCTACCCAACACCACATAAAACAACAATATCTTGTTGCTGAGTAAGCGGAAATTCAAAATAAATTCATGATGCTTTGAAGAAGTATAAAGTTTTACTCCGTACTTATGTCCCTCACTCTTATGTACTGTCGGGAGTATCCATATGTACTATCCGCCTATCCACTTTGTACCATTACCTTATCAAGACATAAATCTTCTCAAGGATAGTATACATTTTTCATCTTGCAATTGAAATAATCAGCAATAAACTGAATTTATCAATGGCACTTTCAGTACCAGTGTCAAAAGAATTGCCATTGGTTCTTTATAAAAAAAAAAAAAAAAAGAATGGTAGTAACACATGCTAGATAAGAACTTGTTCCTAAACATAAAAATATTGAAACGCTTTAAATTGAACAAGTAATATTTTCCAATAATTTTAAATTAAGTTAATTTTTATGGTACCAGTATGAAGCAAAATTCTTAAAAATGCTTTCAGCTAAGGCTCAGTGGCATCCTTCTAAAAATGTATTTTTGATTTAGGAGTCAAGTTTTGTTTACTATAAGTATCATTGAATGAGTAATAATTTGTTCTTGAAATTGAAAATGTTAATGTAATTGGTAATGAAATTGAAATGTTTCAAGAAACACTTAGTCAAGAAAAACTCCTGTGGAGAACCCCCAGGACTGGCACCAACGTAGAGTTGGTTCTGACAAATACAATAGATTGGATACCTGTTATAGAAATACTCCAAGTATACTTACATTTTGGTGTGTATTCATCAGTGTCAGCATAAACTGACAAAGAGTCTGTAGAAGTGTCATCAACACTCTTGGATGTTATATGTAGAACCGTTATTGTCATAGGAATCTCCATCCGTAGAAAGGAAGTATACACTCTGACCGGAGGTATTAAGCACTGTAGGATTTTCATTAAAAAATTACTATTTATCGACTGTAAGAAGTATACAGACACTAAACTTACACAGTAACACTACACTTAAGGTGACAAATTAGGAGATTTTATAGGACCCCAATTGTGGTTGAGTCGTGTCATTGAAGAGGGATGTTGGATAAGATTATTTAGGTGTAAAATATTATTATTTCAGAGATGAAATAGATTTAATGATTAAGAAAAAACATACTGAGTTATACATGCCGCTCATCACATTTATTCAATTTAATAATAACAATAAACAACATGCTAATGGTCTTGGATTATTTTATTAGAGCCAAGACATTTATTTTAAATTGTCACTATACCGTAATTAATTACTCCTGTGAGAATACAACTAGAAGCACTCAGCTTAAAAACAAATAAAGTAAAAAAAAACTGCCTGTTTGTTAATTTGTAAAATGTAATTGACATCAGTCAGGTTCAGCTATTAAATACAGCGTGCAATTGATTAGATTATTTCTCTAAAATGTTACTAATTTTAATTGTTGTATTCTTTCTTCCAAACGTATGTGTTTGTAAACGTGTGTATGTAAATGGGACTCCAATTACCCTCCCAATTACCCAACCGCCCACCCATACACGTACAGTGGTATTTACCCAACCGCCCACCCATACATGTACAGTGTTATTTACCCACCCGCCCACCCATACACGTACAGTGGTATTTACCCACCCGCCCACCCATACACGTACAGTGGTAGTACCACTATGTGTGTATGGGAGGGCGGGTGGGTCAGTACCACTGTGTGTATGGGAGGGCGGGTGGGTCAAAACCAAACAGCTGTTTCGGATTTAATGTAAGTGATGTAGAACAACTGAGTAACAAAATTATAAAAATTCTGGACTATACTAGTGAAAGAAATGATAGTGATCAGGTAGTAAGGCTGATGGCGACCTACGCTGGTGGTATGTCAAGCACAAAGTTAAGTATTGAAAAACCCGGAGTGCCGAAGGAAACTTGGAGAGTGTGTCAAGAAATTTATTCATTTGGAAAGCCAGACTTCATTGATCATAAGTTTGACAGAAAGAAAATTAAACAAACTTTTGAGTGGAATGAAGAGGATGATATATTTTTTGAAAACATAAGGATGGATGCTCGAAAAGCATGGGAATATTTTGAGGAAACCTTTGAAAAAGTAAAGAATAAATATTTGAGCATGGAGCTTTGTTGATGCCTTAAAGACATTACCGTAATCAATTTGTTGAGGTAGATTAACATATTAATTGTAAGAAGTTTAAGAAAACTGATCATTTCGAGTCATTTTAACACACATTTGCAAAAAGTTTAATGCTATAAAAGGATTAAACACAACCGTTTGTATGGTTCACTGTTATAAATATAGTGATCCATTTGCCGTATTTCTGCACACATTTCTCTAAAAGGCTGATAGCATTGACTATAAAAAGAAGAAGACTGCCCGCTCTTGTGTGTCTGTGACGCAGAATTTTCTGTTCAGTAACTTCTTCATGTTTGGTTTTCACTCCATAAAGTACTCATAATATATGTTGCTATATATGTTGTACTTTTACTTGCCCTACGTACATATGATTTTGTCTACTCCACCTCCAATCCTAGATAAGCTATAAGCACAAAATGTGGCAGATGCGAAAGATTAATGCACTGATTAAGAACTCTGATTGAACGCTGTCTCATCCAATTGTCAGAAATACATTGTGTCGTAGTTGAATGCACTGTACACCGAGTATTAAGACAATCTAGAGAACTAAACATAGATACAAGGTGATTGTTACTCTATGGGGTATACCTAACCCATTCCATACACTTTTGTTACTCTATGGGGTATACCTAACCCATTCCATACACTAACTGGTAACATGCCCACGGACAATTGCATGCCCAGACAATATATTACTTCTAGGTAGTTGTTTTATTTATTGACAAGGTAGGTATCTGACAAATGTGATAAGACCCAAACATTTAAGCTCTGCAAGTCTTCCTTTAAAGTTTTGTTAAATGATTCCTACAACTGACGTTAATTCCCGATCAGCATGATATGTAATAGAACTCAATTTAACACTTTTCATCCATATTTCAATAAATATTGTATTATTTTATTCCAAAGTTGTTTTTTTTTTCTATAATGGTTTTAAAAATAAGCCATATTATACATTTTTAGAAGAAAGTTGGGCACAGTTAGAATGTTAATTGATTTTTAGTAATGAAGTCCTACTAAAATAAATGAAAATAAATAACTACATTGAACATAATCAGTTGTTATATCTAATACACTTATTCTATAATGTATTAAACATTTTTTTTTTTTAAGGAGAGGCCGATCTCCTCCTTGACCTTACTGTGTCTATTCCTCATAGACTATTGATCTGTGCGAGGAACTTATTCAGACAGAGTAAAGGGGCGAACCAGAACAGTAGAAGGTGAATATTACTGATAATCTTTTAGTCTAGGCCGGATTCGAACCAGCGCTATCTCTAACCCAAGCTCAAAGTCCTAACGCCTTAGACCACTCGGCCATCGGCTCGCCATTAAATTTAAGAAGATAATAATTAATTTAATCCTACAATGTCTGCATTGGACCCTGGAACATCGTTGGTTTTACAGGGCACTATATAAACTCACGGTACGGTATTTAAAGAATTTTCCTGCGTTTGTATAGTTTCAGTTACTATTGAATTGGCTTACAGAATGATATTTGGAGAACTGGTGTCTGAGTGGTCTAATATATACTGCCCACTATCCAACATATCTGCAGACAGGTCTGTTCCGACCAGTTTCGCCATGTTGAATGTTCAACACACAGCCTCTGAGCAGTATGTCTGATAGTCGGGACATTGTGTATCATCAGTTTCATTCGGGGTACTTCGGGTCCCATTTGTGATCAGTTCCGTCCATGCAAAGACTTAAGATGGAGATAAATGGCTATAAAAACAATCTAATGGTCAGAAGAACTCCAACACCATGGCAGTATCATGATGGGCAGAACATGTTGGCAGTTTGTCAAGTCCACTGGGAAATCTCTCCTGTCTGTGGCCTTGTCCGACATGTCCATGGACCAGGTCTTGTACACTATCCGATCTGTCAGAGATGGACAGTGTCCTTAATGTGTCAGGACTTTAAGTCTGTTAGAGATAGCGCAAGTTCGAATCCTGGCCTTAACTGTCAGTAATATTCACCTTGTTCTGTGCTGGTTCTCCCAAGAGTGTAAGGATCTGATAAGTTTCCTGCACAGATCAATAGTCTAGGGCAGAGTAAGGTTAAAAAGGAGATCATCCTCTCCTTTAAAAAAATCTAACTTAAAGTTAACTTAACATCTGATTTTAAGCGGGGAGTCAGTGGCTCAGAGGTCTAAGGAGTCAGGACTTTGGGCGTAAGTTAGAGACAGCACCTTTTCGAATACTGGCCTTGACTGGACATATTTATCAGTAATATTAATCTTGTACTGAATTATTGTCGGCAGCTCAGGAGAGTTCAAGCGAGGGGTACGGGAGGTGTGGGGAAATATGTCGCCACACTGCTCAGTTACCAGGGCAACGACTGTACTAGCCACACAAATAACATTTCTCGGAAGAGCTACAGAAAAACATTTTTCTGGTAATGTTTGCACATGGCACTGCATAAATAATCATCACAGTTTGCTAAGTAATCATGTTTTATACTTATCAGGTTATGTTAAAACACAACTTAGAAAAGTATTTTCAAATATGCACAATTCGATGTTTTAGAGAAGGTATGAGATTTTTGTTTAGAGTAGTTCAAATGTCCATCACCTCCAAACATTTATTTTTTCATTAATTAAGTTGTTACAATAGTTCAGGGACTAAAAAATTAATTAAAAAAATTATTAAACTAAATAGTTTTGTACATTTATATTTTTCTAAACTGACGTACCGCAGAAGGTTAGAGTGATAGTTAGCGTTGAGATAAAAATATTAATTATTAGTAAAACACGAACATTTTTCAAATCATTAATTTATATACTGTAATACAATGAATATTGGATAATAAGATAAAATAAATTACTGCATAAAACTAAAACTATTCTATCTTAAACTCAACAAATTTAAAACAAATACAAAATGAATGTATATTTTTAGAGTTGATTAATTTTATTAAGCCATTCAAGAAAAAATTCTGTCTAACTTAAACATGCAGACAGACAAACAGGCGGGAGGAGACCAGGCAAATGTTATTAGGTAAGAACATATCTTGGCTCGTCTGTCACAGCCAATAGTAGCCGCATTCCTGCCGCTAGCACTCTCCTGAGCTGCCGACAGTAGTTCCCCCTTACTCTGTCTGAATAAGTTACCCACAGACCATTAGTCTATGGGGAATGGGTAGAGTATAGAAAAAGAGGAGATAATTTTCTCTCTTTTTACTTTAAAGATTGTTAACTTTATTAAACATTCTGATTGAACGTTGTTTCGTTTGTAACTAATACAAGTATTTTAGGTCAGAGATATTTTTTTGAAAAGTTCTGTACTGTTTGAAAAAATACCAACACGATCTCATAGAAAGTGTTAAAAGTCACATTTAATTTTTTTTTCATTTGTACATGCCACTCATTTGTTCTCAACAATATCATGTTTGTGAGTTGGCGGCTTGTTTTACTTTAAGCTTCAATTACTTGTACTAGAGAATAACATCAACTGTACAAAAACACACTTACAGTAGTTGATTGCAAATCTTCGTGAAAAGATAGATCATGCAAAAAGGGTTTATTTAAAATCTCAATTTATTTAAAACATTATAAATCTAACAATCAAACTATGTTTCATGAGAGTGAGCGTTTCTATAAGTAAGTTTGGCTAGTTTTAAAAAAACATTCTTCCCATTACCTTACAATCTGTTAATGTTTACAGTTTTAAACATGTAAAAATATAAAATATTTCACAGAATTTCTTTGCAATAATTATTTGTTTAAGAAGTAGAACGGGGAAATAACAATAACTATAACACTTAAAATTTATTAGGGCTTACAGTGACACAAATTAAACAGTTTCATTTATTTGTGATTGTCAAAACACGGTTAGTTTTGGTTTGGATTTTGAACTATATAAACAATAACATTGTACTGTGAACTAAATGTATTTTGTAATTATTTTATCTCATCCCAATCTATCATATCTTTCAATCCCAGTTAGTGTTGGACATATACTCTTTCTTCCTTCTGTTCAGTATTTTAATAAACAAACCAAACAAATAAACATTTAACTTTATTTTAATTTTTCACAATGGTTTTTGATCTATTAATAATTATTTCCATTGTAAAATATTGTGTTGGTTTTAACATTAGTGATCTACAGAGCTCTCATGAAAAAATTACAGGACTTTTGAATGAAGATGGCATTAAAGGAAAGAATACCGCTTATAATGTAGCTAAAATTAAACTATCCAACGAAGTGATAATACAATTAATGGTAAAAGGAAGCAAAAAAGAACACGGAGAAGAAATACTAAGACTGATCAGCGAATACACAGTTGGAATGAATGAGAATACATTAGACCTGGTCACGTTGAACGACATTAGAAGTATGTGGAGAGTGTACGATGACATTTTTGCGTTTGGTAAACCCCCGTTTATTGAGTACAATTGTGATCTGATGAGTATGAAAGCACGGTTCCAGTGGGATGACGGCCCCATCAACTACTTCAAATATATCAGAGAAGATGCTTTAAAAGCTTGGACATACTTTGCAAAACAGTTTACTGAGCTAAAGAATAAATTAACATCACGCTACTGAAATAGAAATATTTTGCCACTCGATATGCAACAATTTCACTTAAGGAATTACTAAGATTTTCATTGGCTTTAAAAAAAATATTTTAAATCAATGCAGTTTTGCTAATTTTCAGATTATTTTTCTTAACATTTCATACAATTACTCAATTATCTGAGTTTTGTAACTTCAGAGCATTTTATGAATTGAAACTACTTGACTGATATAATATTGTACTAAGTTTAAATTATATTACTAATTGTTACACAAACAGACTCATATTTATAACCTTCATTGTTTACTGATTAATAGATTATTATCAGTAAGAAAAGATTAATATGAAACAGATTCAATCTATAATCAGCATAATATATTTGTGAAAATATCCAGGGTTTAACATTATTTTAATTAATAACAACAATTACTCAAATACAAGAATCTATTAGTAAAGTTTGTAACAAAAAGACAGGTTTCAAAACAAAATTACAAGAAAATAATAAGGCATTAATTGTTGGAAGATTATTCCTGGACAACAGCTGATTGTTGATTGAATCTTGAGCCCCTTTGCAGAAACTTTCTTTAAACACTAAATTAGTTTATGTCGAAAAATACTTATAAGGATTCTATAACCTAAATAAATATAACCTACAAATATATGAAGAGATTAAAATATTAACAGAATAATAAGACTAAAAATAGTTCTGATCAGAATGAAGAAACTACCAACTAACTACATACAGGGTCAGATTAGCAATTAAATTGGTTATTTTCAGAAAATAATAAAAATGTATGATTTGGCTGATACAAAATAAAAACTATTTGTATACAAGCTACCAAAGAAACTGCATTCATCATACGTTGTTCTGTATTTTTAAAATTAGTTTAAAACTATGTCAAATGTTCAAATTATACTTAGCTTTTTATTATTTCACACATCTCAGTCATTGACTAATGTCGAGGAAATTAAGTTTTTAGACAACAATATTACAACACTGATGAAATCTGCTACAACGGAAGAAGAAGCCAGCAGAATGCAAAGATTTGTGACCTTCTATACTGGAGAAATGGCTGGAGTAGTATGGCAGATGGTGGAGCCATATCAACCAAAAGATCTCTGGCACATCTCAAAGGAGATTTACGTTCATGGAAGACCTAGATTCATAGATTTAAAATTCAACTCTGAACGGTTTGTAAGACTTCTTCGTTGGCAGTTAGATGACATCACATTCTTTTCAGATTTACGAACAGATGCCAAAACTGTGTGGGAACAGTTTGTAGAAATATTTGAGGAGAAGAAAAATCAACACCATCATACAATTGACGATACTACTGTTACTAATATAGAACAAGTTTACTTATGAAGTTGATTATTATTGCTCTCAAGAATTGTAATTGTTGTGTAAATATGAAATAAAAATCAATGATAACCTCTTTTAAACTTCTTTACCTTTTCAGATTGTATTAAGGTTAGAAAAATAATATTGAAATGTTTTATTCTTATAGTTTTGATCAATTATTTTAAACTCATAAATATGTGATTGTTAAAATTTCATTTTTAAATTCACTGTCAAATCTAGAATGGTTCTAGTTAGCTTTTATTCTAGCTGAACATTTTTCTTGAAATAATTTACAACAAGTTAGTTTTCAAAGGGTTGCCATGTTCATTTATAATTTATAACAGCTACCCCACTTAATTGCATTTTATGGGTTGACTAAAGAGCCTCTATGACAAAACATTAGAACTACTGGAAATGAGGTTGTTGTATCAAGGAGCATGCAGCTGGAGGTCAGGTATATGAGTAATTACATTATTAGTACAGATGTTAGGTTAGTTTAAAGGGCTTTAAGCCAGGAATGCAGTTCTAAATTTTTATTTGATTTTTACTGGTTTTGAAATTAGCTTAAAAGACAGTTGACCTGTGCAGATTAAAACAGAACAAATATAAATATAACAAAAATGTTCAGTGACAATTTTCACTTCCTTCAGATGAGAAGGGACTGACTGAGCCTAGCCTACCCACCCATAAATGTACAGTAGAAATACCCACCAACATATGTACTGGTATACCAAAATGGTATGGCCACCTACCTAGAAACAGTTCTACTCAACTGAGGAAAGTGCCAATTCTCACTCACTGAAATTTTACTTTACTTTTTTTAAGAAAGGAGAGACTGATCATCTTCTTAACCATAATCTGTCCATCTCCCAAAGACTATTGATCTGTCGAGGAACTTACTCAGACAGAGTAAGGGTGCAAACCAGTATAGTAGAAGGTGAATATTACTTATAAATCTTCTAGTCTAGGCCAGATTCGAACCTGCACTATATCTAACCCCAGCGGTTTGTTCAAATTTGTATTATATGTTATGGCTCTATTTCTTCTCTTCTGATCTGCATAAGGGGACTTGTCTCCTGAGATAAGTTTGCTGATGCTCTACCTCTCTTATTATACTAATAACTTTATTAGTACATATAAATTTTTGTGGTTCAGTACAGTATTTAGACGCAATACAATTCCGAAACATCTTGACTTCAGTCATAACTCTAATTTTTAAGCAGAATCTAAAGATCTCTTCTAAAGATACTTTTTTACTAGCCACTTTACATGGGACTGCAAACCTGTGTGTGAACCTTATCAAACGAGTGAAGTACCAACTGTTAGCTCAGTTGGGAATTTTAACCTTGCAATCTGAAGCCTTAGCCACTGAGTCACCAAGCCAGTGCCGGGTTCTGTTATCTAAAGAACAGAAAAGAAAGATAAGTTGTATGTGGACATGTCGAGTTTGATCAATCTAATATCAACTTGCTATAATCTGGATCCCCTTTGAAACTCACCAGACTTATTGGTCTATTAGTATTAGCTCAGCATCTTTCCATTCTTGAAAACTTTCAAGAGGTTTCTTAAAGATTACAAGATCTACAAGATTATTTATGAGAACAACACATAATCTTGTTGGAAATTGCTATGATGAACAAAAGAACTTGAAGCAAATCTGGGAGTAGTCTGCACAGTTGTAACATACTTATATTCGTTAATTCCAAGGACGTTCCCTGGTTCTAATAGTACCCTAATGAGAGATGTGAGAACATGCAAAATAAAAGGTAGAGGATTCCTTCAGCTAAGTACAATTGAGTAGGAAAATGGAACTACTTTATTATTAATTGTTAAATAGATATAACACCTTTTTTATTAATTATTTGTTTTGTTGGTAGAAGAATTTTATATGAAAGTGTGGGAATACCCCGTCAGTCATGAGCCTGTCGACCAACCTCTCCAATGTCTTTAGTAGAAAAGACATGAGGCTGATCGGTCTGAAATCTTTAGGCCCGGAATGTGTGCCCCTTCCAGGTTTGGGAATATAAATCACTTTTGCGGTCCTCCACAACCTTGGAATGTGACCCTAGGCGAGGGAAGCCCTACCTAAGCAAGTCAGGTGGGGCAGGAGCGTCCCCAAGCCCCTCTGCAAGAGCACAGGTAGAACGCCATCCAGCCCCGCACTCTTGAAAGAAGTGAAGCACTCAACTGCCCACTTAATCTTTTGTTCTGTGACAATCCTCTTTCCCTCAATCCAGTTTGCATGGGAGGCCCCAGTGTGTGTGTGCGTGTGTGCGTGCGTGCGTGATTATGAAAAATTATGAAAATTATGATGTTTTGCCAAAGGTAGGAAATATCCACTAAACCCTAAACAGGTAACAGGAATCCAGACCAAAAACCCTTTTGGATGACTTCACGGCTGATTGCATGTCTTGTATATAAGCTACTTTATTTTAGAAGCCTAAGAGTTCAGTTAGGCATACCTCTTATTGTTTTGTACCAAGGATGACTTAAAAGTTGGCAACAACAGCCCTAACATCAGTTTTACTTCAAAGCATTACCTCCATCATGGTATCTATCGAATCAACACACATAGAAGAGCAAGCACTTTTCATGCTTTAGTGAACCACCTGCACATAAAGAACGAGTGATGAACATCTTCATACGCAATCTGAGGTGATCTGACTTTTCTCAACTTACGGAGATATTTCCTAAAGTAGCCATGTCTTGTCAGAAACTAACACAAGTCTCCCCAAGGCCATAGTCTATCCACGAGATCTCTCTGGTGGTTGCCAATACTTCTTTCCTCACGTGCTCGAAGTCGGATATGAGGAGGAAGAGGGTTGATCTGTCAATGACAAATAGATCCTGACTCTTATTTTTCGTTTGTTAATTTCATGCAAAAAATATTTAGTATGAGATGAAAATCTCATATTTTTGAACTAAATAGTAAGGGACCAAGTCTTACATTATTTGTTTCAAAGAGTTTATAAGCTGTAAATAAGAAACAAATAATTAGAAAACTCAGCATGGTCAACTTGAGTAACATTTTCAAAGCAGTAACATGCTTCTCTTTCGTTTTACATAATCAATCTAATCTGTACCCGGACACCCAAAAATCATGGACTATATTTTCTTTATCTGTCTAGCATGTCATTTACTTTGAGAATCTGGATTTAACACCGAGACATGTTATGAATGTTTATATTTGTCCAATTTTTATACATCTGTCCTCATAATAATACTTTATTATGATTATAATCAATGTGTTCATCCTTGTCATATTTATATTTGTTTTGTAGTAGCTGCCATATCTGGCAGATCACAAAATCTTGACAGTCCAGCTACCAGATTTGTTGCTCGTTTAGAACTACCCAGGGTGTACATTCAGCTTTAAAGATTTGCTGTGGATGCGAAGTATAAATGGGGACTGACACTAGATCAGTCATGTGATTGCGGGAAGTCTATCTGAACAATGGATCACATAGTTACAGGGTGCCCCCTGCTCTCTTTTATGGAGAGATTAGCCAGCATAAACAGAATAAGTGAGGCAAGTCTCAAATGGCTTGATGGATTGGACTTAGCTTAGTGACAGGAGATCATTTAAAAATTTTATTGAATGAATATTCCATCATGACTTTTGGATCTTTATCGTAATATACATTGCAGTTTTTAAAAAAATTAACAAATGGTAGCTGGCAACAAACCATACAATATATAAAAGGTAGAAAAAATATATAAACGCTTTTATAACGTTATTTTTTCCATAGATAATTTGATAATAGAATTTTTTTGACTAATTGTCTTCCTTAAAGTATCTTAAAGTAAAGTATCCTAAAGAGTAATTTACTTGAAACCGTTAAATAATGAAGAAATATTATTCTTCAAATTAGTTACTTTGAAATTCAAATGTCCACTACTTTGGAAAGGGTAAACATTTCAAAGCCCGGCTTGCGGCAATTAATTTCTCTTGAATAGACCTTTCATTTGATACCAAACTCGACCTGGGATTACAATGAAGATTTTTGTTCAACTCCTTGTGGGCCTAATGGCGTCAAAAAAATGTTCTTTGTAACCATGATAATGTACAAGATTTCACCTTTACAAGTGAAATCATACAAAATTTGTGTAAGCGTTTCCATATTTTTTTCAATCCTGTATATAAATATAATTGTGTTATACGATGTTTTGTAAAGGTTGCTAACCGATTGGATAAAGGTTAGCAGTTGAAATATAGCAAAAATTGTACTACAAATTCATAACTGGAACAAAATCAATAAAATAATACTAAATGAAAGAAACATTTTACTATAGTTCTGATATTATTTTACTTTTTAAATTACAGTAGTCATATTTTTCACAAAATCTAAAAAATAATTTTTTTTCATCCACGTCATTCGCTGTATGAATCGATCATACTCTTGATCTGCTAGGTTACGTACTACCCACACTCTATATATCTGTATGTCGGTCATATTGAACTCTTTTTTCAAGGTAGGACCGATCACTGGAACTGTGATAAATTTAGGCCTTCCATAGCGAATTATGGGCTCCAACTCACTCCAAAGTGCTTGGACGTTTGCTGGCAATTGCTTCGTAAGGTTGTTCAACTGTTCGGTATAGGTTTCCACTCTAAGAAGCATGTCGTCCCACTTTTCTCTGTTGGATTTTCGAAGAATCGAACACAATTCCTTATCCATTTCTCTCCATTTATCAATTATCAGGCCATTACTAATTACTGAAAAGAAATAAAGAACAAACACTTTTAAGCAAAGCATAAGACTAAATTATAATTTTTATCTTAAAAGTTAAAGTTTTCAATTGTTTAAAATATTGAACGCACTATTTTTCATATTGAATCAATTAAATAATGAAATTACTTTAATACCAACTGATTTCTTGCTGTAAAATAGTATACTAAATAAATATAAGCACTATCAGACAGATGTGATTAGTTAAAGAGTTAGATGGCTTTAGGGTTAGCATCTGGGTCATAAACTTGTTTTCTTACCTTACTGCAGATATTACTTAATTTACTTTTTTTGCAGAAAAAAAACAGGTAATAGAATAAAAAGTAATTAAAAATAATTTTGTTTTGTAATACGACCAATTGATTCTAGTCACAGTTGCTTTTTAAATTATCGCTACGGTACAAAATGTACTAGTGTCATTCTTATCGTTTTTCTTGCTATGGAACGACAATTTACCAAATGATGTTAGCGTGCAATAGAGATGCTGTTATGACAGAAGAGCAAAACAGCTAGTTTGTTCCCAGACTGGCAGGTTGATTAGGAAACTGTTACAAGTGGAGGTTGGGCCGCAAAGATCATCAGGGAAGTTCGACCTTGGGTGGAATGGAGACATGGGTTATTTTGTAATTCAGTTTGCCTCTGGCCCTGGATACTTACGCTCCTACCAGCACTAAGACAGAGAGCCCCGAGTACATGGACACAGTGGAGCACACACTTTTTCCAGTGTCCGTTGGACCCTGAGAAGAGTCACTATGACTATGGAGGTCCATGACTTCTACCTCCTAGTAGACTTCTTTGACATGTTCCATAATGTCGTAGATGGCATACTCTGAGTGCAAGACACCTGAAACCATGTAGCCTGGTTTGTTGAGGACATAATTCAGAAAAAGAAGGCAGATCTATACCGCTAATTTAGCGGTTTAGACTGCCTTCAAGGCAAACAACAGATAAGCCTAGTCCTAAGTAATGTGATAAATGGTTCTAACAGTCTTAGCAAAAGAGTGGGTTTTTGTGGGTAATTTGGGAAACTGAGAGTCCCACACCTTGTTCGTAAGTAAATTGTTACCTCCTACCTCGCAAAAAAAACTTTAGTAAAAAAAATTTGAAACGGTCTCAGTTTTTGAATCATATAGTCATGAATACTTATAATTTGGTCCACATACATATATACTGTATGAACATTGTTATTACCTATCTTAGACTACTTATAAACAGCCTGATGTGCACAATCCTTATCGCCTATTGTCCATCATTGAATTCCAATCAACTTCTTCTACATATTTTAAACCTTGTTGAGCTCCCCATAAAGCTTGTTAAAAGTCATTATGTTCATTCAAGAAATAAACAATGATGAAACAAACTAAGAGGAAAGAATCAAAATGGCAAAAAAAATCAAATTTGCAACCCAAGCCGTTGCATTTGCAAACCGTTAATTGGTAACATAACTCTTCTATTGCACTTCACTATAAATAAGATATAAACAAAAAAATCGTGTACCCTTTCAACAGTATATTACATTACAGTACATTGTTTAATACATCTTATGAAGATTTTTAATTTTTAATCCTAAAGTTTAAAATAATAAGTAGATAAATTACTTAATAACAATATAAAATACATTTTATTTTGGTCTAGAATATAAAACAAAATTAAACACTGTAGGTCAAATTTTGCTTTCCACAAATTTCAAGAAATTCCTGCCAAATCTTTTTGGTATAATTCCTTAACTCGTAAAATCTCTCTAGCTGTTTTTTTGTAATTTCAACCTCAGTTAATAGATCATTTTCATCTAAAGCTAAATTCACATAGTTAGGAGACCCGTCTTTCAGTATTTTAAGCACTATTTCTTTATTTTGTTGGCAGTCTTGAGCAAGGATAATGCAAGGATCATTCAGTTTGTTGGCATATAATTCCATGGCTTCCAACATTAGATCCCACTTTTCCTTCGATGGTCTCATTAGTATTTTAGCTATCTTTCTATCTAACCTGTTGTATTCGTTATTTGACAACTCAAAACCGTTTATAACAACTGAGGAAAAAACAAAAACTGTGACTAAGAGCTTCATCCCATATCATAAATTATCAATCACTATATTTATCAGATCAAGCTGATATAGTAAGATCTCTATCAAAACGATGCACTTTTAATGCATCTCTTAGAGTAATATATATTGAATATTCAAACTAACAATTTTAAAATTGACTTGAATTAAAAATAAATTTAAATAACTACCCATATCTCTATTCTGAAAAGGCACATTTGAAATATCAAGTGTAAAAATAAATTCATAAAAAATCAAGGAAGTCTTTCACAAGTGATGAACTATATTTGTTATATTCTGATTATTCAGATATGAGAAGCCTACACAAATATGTTTTTGTTTTAAGGAAAATATGAATGAATCCACATTAGCGCAGGATGCATGTGGATGCCCTGTGTAGTCTGGTTACTAGCTGAGTTTGTCTTATGTACAGACAAATACAAGTATATTTTGGTAAAAAGTTTTTGATTTTCACAATCATTGCTTTTATACACAACTCTTTATTCATTATTTATTATTAATACACCAATCATAGAGATATGGGCGAATATGAGGAGCGATGAGTGTAGTCATTGTTACTAGCTAGGTCGACTCTTCGTTAGAAAGAGCTATTTATTAATAGCAAGGTAGCCAGGGCAACTAAGGGACTTACAGCTGTACGTGGTATCCGAACGTTGTGGAGTTGGTCTGATTTTCAGTTAATTGACAAACCTGATACACAGTCCTTTTCCCTACTCAACATCTGGACATTGACTACCACCCCACATGGACACCCCAGACTTCTCTAGGAGTGTCCACGTTGAGGGTAACCATTGAGAGGATACTGTGTTGGTATTAAGAAGATCAAGTTTAGAATGTGTAGCCTAAAATCTCCAAAACGCTTTGTCCCCAAGTAGCTGGGTTACAGCACTGTACCACTAGTACTGACTGGTGGTAGAAAAAAAATCAGAGGATGGCTTAAATCATAAGCTCTGTCACCAAGTAGCTGACAGATACAGGTTTGATACATTACAATATTAACATAACTTAAGAAAAATTTTAACTGATAACCATATGCCACCCAGCCCACCATACACACACAGAGATATTGACCCACTCGCCCACCCATACACGCACAGTGGTATTGACTCACCCACCCATCCATACACACAGTGGTATTGACCCACCCGCCCACCCACCCACAAACGCACACTGGGTTACAGCACTACACCACTGTTACTGACTGGGGGTACAACAAAAATCAGGGGATGGCTTAAATCATATGGCCTGTCCCCAAGTAGCTGGGTTACAGCACTGCACCACTAGTACTGACTAGTGGTAGAGCAAAAATCAGGGGATGGCTTAAATCATACGTTCTGTCCCCAAGTAGCTGGATTACAGCACTGCAACACTAGTACTGACTGGTGGTAGAACAAAAATCAGGGGATGGCTTAAATCATACGCTCTGTCCCCAAGTAACTGGGTTACAGAACTGCACCACTAGTACTGACTGGGGGTACAAAAAAAATCAAGGAATGGTCTTAAATCATACATACATATAATATGATCATGGACTAAATAGTACTGTATTCTAATTTCTTGTATGATGTTTATAATCATACGAAACACCAAATTGTTCTTCCTCATAAAGCATTACTGTATTTCTTTGTATGTCTAATAACTTTTGATATTTGCTATGTTATATATTATTATTATGATGCTGATCATCAAGTTATGGGTAATTATGATTGTGAGTGAGTGTGATGAGTGTAGGTGAATGAGTTTAATCTTTGTGGGCTGGTCTTTTGGCCTAAGTTCTATCGTGATCATTGGTCTAGTAATAAAATCATCATTTCCTGTGTCAAAGAGGTGGCCTGGCCTGAATTTGAATCCCAGTTGGGGGCTAAAAGGTGGCTGGTGTACTTGTGTTAGTAATGTTCTACCGCAGTAATAGAGCACAGGACGAAGAGTAGGGAATGGTGAGGCGGCATGACAGAATCGCGGTCGGAGAGAAAGAAATAATATAATGTTGACTGTGTGGTCTACAGCACCAGTCACATGTAAGTTATGCTCACTTTTAGCTTAACACAATTAGTTATCATTAGTCGTCAATGGATAATAGCCTAAACGTCTCAGCAACTAAGGAACTTGCAGCTTATTACTTAAGGATTGCAGCAGATTCAAACAACACCTCCTCCATTGTGAGTTGGTGTTTCTTATAGCACCCACCCCTTGCTTTCTTGTAAGGTATGCATGTTTCTTCAATCAGCTATCAAAAGTTTCTGTTCATTCAGAACTACCCAGAGAGTATATTAACACTTAAGATCTGATGGGTCATGGAGAAAACCATTCCCCTAAAAAAATTAGTATTATATCAAATTTATACACTCACTGATTTTCTCAAAGCACTTTTAAAACACCATCAAAGGCCCTTTTACAGTTAAAAAATTATCAAATTTAGATTATATAATTTCTGTATCCAACTCATATAAATAATATTTGAAACAATTTAGCACACATAATTTGTATATATAATTTTTACTCCATAATTGAAATTTGGTGGATTAGAATATTAAAATATTGGTTTTGAAACATCAAGATTCAGTCTGTAATAATGATCATATCACAGCACTTGAAGTGTTAAGTAAGCAGAGTGTAAAACAGCACTTAGTGTAAAAAAGAACTATTCCAGTGGATCGTCATTTTTTTTTTAAATAAGTATTTTATATTTTACGGTTAAATTTATGAAACTTTAAATGCCATTCTTGAAGATCTTCAATTAAAAACTTAAAATATCAACTTGTGGTACACCAGATTGGGTCTTTAATAATCATACAGTGTTCTCTGTAACTCGTTATAATAATAAATAAAAGCTGTTCAGATGAAATAGAACAGCATGTTTTGGATCACTGAAGGTAAGATTGCATGACTAATGTAGTGACTATTGTTGTTCTAGCAGTGAGCCAGTAGTTAGGAGAATGGCTATCTTAAGAAATTTGTATAGTTTTTGTTTTAAAGTTATCACTAGGAAGTTTTTAAGATGTTTACATTAAATCTTTAAAATTGCAAAGAAAGAATTTTTATTCTTCACTTTCACTGGTATCAAACAAATTAAATTCATTTGTTTCTATTTGCTTTGATGTCTCTTTCTTCAATGGATAAGGTTCTTTTCTCCCTTTTCTTCTACCCAATCTTCTTCCATGAAAAGCACTTTGAACAATATATGGTTTTCTAGTTTTCTTCTGCCACTTCATTGCCTTAGCAATTTTGACAAACTCGACCCAAGTCCTGTCTAATTCTAACCTTAATTCATAGAATTCCTTTATTTTTTCATAAGGTATACACAAATCTTCAACTAACTCTTGTTCATTAATTGTAAAGTTCATGAATTTTGGTTTACCACTTGCCAAAATCTTGTTCACCATTATCTTGTCCGTTTCCATCATTTGAGATATTCGGAGGCCTAGGTTCACTAATTTCATTATATAGTATTCAACAGTTTTTAACATTTGATCCCAATCTTCCTCAGACATTGGTCTGAACAAAACTTTCAACACATTGTTATCCAAATGTTTATACTCGGCCACAACAGAATGAGATTTGCAGGATGGAATAAAACACAGGCCGACCAAACAAACTATAAATTTGATCATAATTAATTATAGTGATATGTTAACACATAATGTATTGTATACACAACAAGCAATCATAACTGATGTTTTGTACTTACTTAAAGTAAATCATCAAGTTGATTAACATTTATTATATCTAGGTAAAGTGTTTCTAAAATAAGAAACTTTGCTTAGGAATCTGAAAACTGACTACTTACTATTAAACACTCCTTGATTACTATTAAAGCTCGTAAAGTAAATTAAACAGATAAATTGTTAAAATATTTGTACCATAAATATTGCACTGACTTAAACGTTAAATCTATAAAACACATAAAGTATTTTATATTTCCATAAAATCAACAAGTTCATATCATATATGTCTCTAAATTGTTTATTTACAGCAATAGAACTACATTTTATCTGCATATAAAAATATCAAGATTATAGAGTTTATTCTTCAAAACTGTAACATAAAGTTGGTTTTTTTTGCATTGAAAGATTACTTTTTTAATCATAAAATCACAAAATGTTTGTCATGAATAAAATTTTGTTATTTATGAGAATGTTTGAGTTTTTAACACTACAATTTAAATAATGATATTTTGAACAAATGAAAACAACGATTCTGAACTTTATGTTTTATAAATATGGGAATATTTTCAGTTTAATAAAATAACACACATCAAAATGGTTTTAAGGCAAAATTATTTCTACTTGCTTTTTAAGTTTTACCATGTCCACAAGCAATTCCCAGTCTTTTTCGGAGTATATCCTGCTCCAATACAGTCTTTGCATCTGATCATCGGTCACTTTTATAATTGGCTGTATTTCATATTCTACAACATCTGTATCGATAAACACTGGTTTTCCATTCTTAACAAATCTCTCAACTTTTTGAAAGTATGCTCTAGTCAAGCCATCAAACGTAGCATTCAACGTCTCAATCATTTTCTTCATGCTTTTATCGTAGAACTCTATGTCCAATAAATTATCTTCCCATTCTTCCTTATTTGGGTTCTTTAAGAATGAAGCAATTTTTTCATCCAGCTTCTTCAAATCTTCAAGTTCCAGTAAATACTCTTTACAATAAAAAGCCGAAAAGACCATCAGAAGCACCCCACAAAAAACAATACTTGCTCTATGATATGCCATAATTTATATTAAGAAAGAAATAATATCTCTTTAGAAAGAAATAATATAATTTGCAAAATAAGAGTAGTTGATTTAACATAATCTGCTATTTTATTTTATCATCATATATGAAGTTAATGATTCATTAACAAATATAAATGTGTCAAAACAAATAATTAGTTTGACTGTTTTTTTTTAAATACTGAAATTTAATACAGTATTTAAAGGAACCATTTTGTTGATATTTAGATTGTTTGAAAGGATTAGATTAGATGACAGGACTTATTGATTTAATATCAACTAAAATTATATTTAATTTAAATTGTTTAAATTAGTTAAATCTATACGCAAAAAAGTGTCTTGTTGCAATGAAGAAAATTGAAACTAGAGACTTGCCTGTAGTTATTAAGATTTTGTCTTTTGCCCTTTTTAAGAAGAGGTTTTAATACAGCAATTTTAGCCTTTCTGGAAAAATGTCATTTGAAAATTATTGGTTTTCAAGCTTATTTACTCATGCGCGATGCTCATATTATATTCAAATTCTTTATTGCTCATATTCTCAGAGAACAGACCAAATCAAGTGTTTGTGTGATAATTGTATCAAAGAATAGGTGTTCGTTAGTCAAGGGGTTTGAGTCTTCCATTGAAAAAAACGTTGTAATACTAAATACAGGGCACTCTAGAAACCAAGTTTTCAAAGGTGCTTCGAAGTTCTTCTCTTACAGTTGTCTTATGTGATCAGGCAAGGAGTTAAAAACAAGGCTCCTCTATACAATGGTTTTTTTTTCTAGACTCAGGCGATGTTGGTCAAGCAGGAAATTCCTTCTGTGTCTGATGCTGAAGGAATGTCCACATCCAGTCCTTGTTTTCCCAATCTTTATTGCATGAAGCAGGTGTTCTCAAACTGTGGGGTGCGACCCCCAGGGGGGGGGGGTGTGAAGACTGTATAGAGGAGAGGCGTGAGAAACTTGGGAAAATGTATATTGAATAAGTAAGGCTGAAAAAATAAATCAAGTAATTTTTGATGGTGAAAAACACAAGGAATTAAGAATTGAATAGTAAAAATATATTTAATAGTACAGATGTTGCGTTAAAAATAAAGATAGACTATCCCTATAGCCTATGATTTGAAGATTGTAACGTAATTGTCGTTACATACAATATGACATTCACAGGATCCTACAAAAAATGATTTAATATGTACTTTAATGACAAAGTTGAAGTAAATACGAACACATTAAAAAAATAAAACTTTGTACTTTGCATCCACAACACTTTTCTGATAATTATATTATAAGGGGGGCTCTGCCTAAAGAATTTCAAGGTGGGGGGGGGAGGGCTCGGCTTGAAATGTTTGAGAACCCCTTGCATAGAGGTTAGTGTCCTATGACTGTCAAAATTCTGAGTTCTTTGAAAACAGTCTGGCGTGTAGGCCTAGTGGTCTCAGTCCTTTTAAGGTTCTGACTGCTCTTTTCTGGATCTTAAGAATCCTTTGGAGGTTTGTGGCTGTTGTCATATATGAATTTTGCAGTCTCTTTCATTGAACTAACTGGAATTCCAACTTAACAAATGTTTGTGTTTTAAGTAGACTTAATAAATTTTATAGCATCAGTGGCCGTAACATTCAGGACATCAGGCTTGGTTCAAATTTGCTGTCAGTACAAAGGCTTTTTGAGGACTTCAAAAACATACAATTTATTTTACTATTCATAAAATGTCATTGTTAAAGAGATCACTGTTTTACTTCCTTTACCTATCTCTCTATTATCTATTTCAATATCACAAAAAGAATATTTATACACATGTTTTAGAAAATTAAGAAAAATATCCATTTATTCTATAGTATGTTAGTTTTTAGGTTCATGAATATGGACGAGCAGATGTGATCTTGTTACAAACCAAGGTTGGATTCTCCTTAGAAAGTGGAATATAATTTATTAACAATCCAATGATAAATAAAAAGCTGGGAGAAACAGATTAGGATAGACATACTTCTTTTCTTTGTAATCATAGAGTTTATTACAAGTAACTGCCTAAAGTTAGACCAGTAATATAAAATAATAACTTTGGAAAGTAAAGTTACTAAAATTCCATAGAAGAAACGTTGATGGACTGCATCTATTTAGTACTAATATAAATGTTATATTTATAAATATAAAAATGTTTACAGAATATTTAAATGAAACTGGAAAAAGGAATGTTGTATAACCATATAGTATGCCCTTGAGACAGTATAAAAATTCAACTTATTTGTTTTCTTTTACTGAATTTCTAGAAGCTTTATTTGAGTAAGCTACAATCAAGTTCTCTAAGAAAACCATAACATTTTTGGTAATTTTCATCATTGAAGTTCCCTTTAAGTTAGATTATTATCATTTATTTTTCTAATAAATCAACCTCTAAAAGCTTTTGCTAAAATAATAAACAAAATAAATATAAAGTACAACTTTACGATATATTACATTAAAGTTACTCTTCTGGCATAAGTGATTCAAGAGGTTTATTTTCCTCTACTATTAGTTTAAGCAATTTCCAGTGAATACTAAAATATAACCGAAGCCAATTCAGTTTTTCCAGTTGATGCTCCTCTGTTTTAAATTCTGGTGTAAATTCTTCATCAAGTATAGTAGTATTGATGAAGGAAGGCGTCCAATTTTTTACCATGTGATAAATTTTTTTGAAAAATCCTTGAGTTAAGCCCTTACCTGTGCCATTAATAATGTTTATTACATTCACTGTGCTGTTATCAAGATGTACGATATCTGGAATTATTTCATACAATTCATGTTGTTTTGAAGATTTTAAAAAAGATACTATTTTTTTGTCCAAATCCTTAAAATCCTGCGGGTCTTCTAAATAAGCACAATACAGGGTAGAACACAAAAATGAAAATAGAAAAACTGTTACAGTTTTAAAAACACAGAACGCCATTACTCCTAGATCAAAATAAATAACTATCAATATTTAACTTACATTAATCTGTTCACAAACATTTTAATGTATGGTGGATAAATGTTTGAATACTCTAATTATTAATAGTTAGTCATACAAATTTATGTATCACACTTCAGTAAATTAAAAAAAACTAACACTCTTATCATCATCGTCGTAAATCTAAGATATTCCAACAAGTGGATATAAAGTCTGTAATGAAACAATCACCTTAAGGTACTAACAGTAATTAATATAGAGAGTTAAAATAATTATGTGCTTTAAATAATTGTCGGCGTGGCGGCTCAGTGGCTAAGGCTTCGGACTGCTGAGGGCAAGGTCCAAGGTCCAAGGTTCGAATCCCCACTGAGCCAACAGTCGGTACTTCACTTGTTGAATAAAGTTGACGCACAGGCTTGTAGGCCCATGTCAACTGGTGAGTGAAGATTTAATGTAAAGTAAAAAAAAAAAGTAAAAATCACAAATGTTCATTCAAACCATATAATCATGTTTTCTTAGTATATTTGGTATTTCTTAGTTTTTTATCTACCCATCGTTAATTCTGAAAATGTACACATCATAATAAATTTTAGCTTTAACAATAAATATGACTTCGTCAACTATTTTACTAGTTTATTATTGAACATTTATGAATGTACAGTTAAACAATATCTAATATTGCTATTTTACCTCAATACACACAATTTGATTTAGTAAACAATTTGTTAATTCACATAAAGTAGATATGACGTACAGGCAGTTTTACAACGAGTTTCAACTGTTTTTAATTTGTTTAACAGAACTTTAATTGTTTAAGAACATCAATAAACAGAATTACACTGTAACATTGCTATATTAAGTCTCAGAGGACTTAAACATTCAACTACTTTGGATGTTTAATTTTTCAGTGAACATCATGTAAACTCCCTAAAATCAACATTGGCATAGCTTTGAGTAAAGTCTTGAGGCATGGCCAAAGGGTTGAAGTGAATGAGTCGTCTGAAAAATATTTTCAGCATGCACAACAAACACATTCTGTAGTTGGTTGCAAGAAGAACTGATAAGTATGAATACTGTTATACTTATCAGCTAAACAACATCGTTCATTACAAGTAATGTATGTTTGATAGCAATCCATAGCTTTGCGATAATGTCTTCCTAATAACAACTGTTGTATTTACTGTCGGTGGAGTATGCAAAGGAATTTACAAGTGGTGATTAATTAGTGATGAAGAAAAAAAATCATCTATCTAGGATAATCTTGTTTGAAAATGGAGTATTTGATATTAAATTCATGGATAAATCTTAGATTCACTTAAAACCTTGGTTTGGAATAGAATAGCTATCTATTTAAACTAGGAAAGGGTACAAGACTGCGAAAAAGTAGCAGAGTAATAGCGCTAAGACTACTGCTAGTTAAAGTGGATCTTTAAAAATAAAATATACCAAACTCGAAACCCTTTAAATAATAATAATAAAAAAAAAAAAAAAAAAAAAAAAATATTACTACAGCCTCAATTATTGACTACAGCCTCAGTAATTTATTTATTACTTTGTTTATAATCAAACAAATATATTTTTCTATTACTAAGATTAGCATTTTCAACTATTATTATTATCATTCATTTTTAAGATGCCGATCGTAGAGATATGGGCGAATATGAGGAGTGAATGAGTGTGATGAGTGAATATGAACGAGTGTAGTTATTGTTACTATTTGAGTTTGACTTAGCTCAGAACGGACTATTTATTAATAGCCCAACAGCCAGGGCAACTATGGAATCTACAGCTTTATGTGGAATCCGAACCATCTAGTGTTGGTTTGATTTTCAGAGCTAAATCAATATAATATTATTATTAAATAAACTATCAATATATTGAATAATGTATGCTGATAATAAGTGAAAAGAGTGGCTCAGCCACTGAACTATTTTGCAGAACAAAGAGCTCTGATTAAGCATTCATGTTGCATCCCCTACATTGCTCTATAGACATGTTTACTGAGGGAGAACTTGTCTTTACTATCTCAGTTTTGGAATGTAAATTAGAGGAATATAAAGTAGATGAAGGAATGAACAAATAAGTAAAAGGATTGAAAGCTTGTCAAATAATGATGGAAATGCCCAAGAGCCCAAGAACCCAAAGAAAAAAGAAACAGAGATCACTTTGTTATGGCAATAGCGAATGACTCAGTGGCAGCTACAACTAACGTAAATGGTTATAAATTTGTAGTAATAATGACTAAATTTATCCTTCAGAATTTAGAGGAATATAAAGAAAAAGTAGGGGATCGACTGACAAACAGTGCTGGTTGTGCCATGTGCAGAGAGAAATCCAGAACTAACTACTCAACACCCTAAGTAGGATCTTTTCCGTTACTTCACTACCATAACCATTACTTAGGTTAACCTAACCTAAACTAACCAAACAAACATAACCTAACTTAACCTAACCTAACATAACTAAACCTAACATAACCTAAATGAAACTAACATAATCTAACCAAAGTAGTGGTAGTGAATTAACAGAAAAGGTTCCCCAAGTATTTATAAATTGACCCCATTCAGCCCACTATTGGATTAGACCTCCGTTTCTTCCTTCTCTGTGCAACAACTAAATGAAACCTTATAGAGTGAATAAAACATTTAAATGCATTAGAAGCAAATAGTATATATGTAATTTAATGAAATTTATGATCATCAATTTATTTTTACAGATTTCATGCACTTCACTAGATTTTAACTTTTATTTTTGCTGCATTAACTTACTACTAAATCATCTGCAAACAAACTAAACACAGATAATTGTATAAATTGTTTTGTTACAATTGCATATAATTTGCTAGTAGTATAAATCTAAATATAATAAAGAAAATAACAGTAAAACAGAGTATAATAAAAACATTACACAAATAGGTAGCAAATTAGCAGACTCTTTTACTTAGTAACTAGTATAATACTGGTAGTTAATCAGAAAATGCAGGTAACATTAACAAATCTCAAACCAAGATGTGTTGTACTATGCTTTCAACATGTAGATAGGCAAGGAACTAGGGCACTTCTTGCTCTCGCCGATATTTGCATTTGCAACAAATTAATGTTTACTATTCATTAGGAATTGTCCTTAATTATTATTCCAATTTATTCAATGTTATTCATTATTAAATGTTGAGATATAGACGAATATTAGGGGCGAATGAGTGTCATGATTGAGTTTTGTAATTGTTACTAACAAATATCACCCCTTTCTGTGAAGTATATATAAAACCAAACTGAAACTAACATGATGTTATTATAATAAATTATTTATAAAATTATGTATATTTTCATTACATGTATCCAAGCCAAACTGTGAGCATTCAATTAAAAACACTTGTACTAAAAACACAGTCTCTAAAAATATTCCAGAAGGTGTTTTACAAAAGTAAATTGGACATTTGCTTTTTATGAGTAACCATGTGACTGAACTCTTCCCATTCCTTCTGAGCAAACTTTTGCATGTAGTAAAACCTCTGAAGCTGTTCATCGGCTATTTTAAGGTCCATGATAAACTTTTCATCGTCGATATACATGTCGATAAAATTTGGTTTCCCTTTAAGCATCACCTTCTCAGCTTCGACGAATGTCCCCAGAGTAATTCCTCCATCCAGTTCTCTAACTATACTCTGCAAACTTCTCACATAAAAACCCATGTCTAGTAAGTTGTCTTCCCAGCCCTCATTGGTTGGATTTTTTATGAATGAAGAAATGTTTTGATCCAGGTTTTCAAACTCAGTTGCGAGTCTTATAAAGTGTTTGCCTTGAACTGTTAAGAGACACACTAATATCGCAAAGCAAATCGATGGCACAGTTTCACTAGCCATCGCTTTGCTTGTTGTGAAAGATGTAAAGTGCTTCAGGTGATATCGGTTCACCTTTCATGTTTCTGATAAGATGAGATTATTGTAATGTTTGCAGTTGTCAATCTGATAAGCAATACTTATAGCTGAGTTAAGTGAGGTTGTACTAGTTCTGGAGTCAAGAAGTATAGTTCTCATCTATTGTTGAAAATCAGTGTTTGAATTTATTTTTTCCTTTAAGGATTGTTAATGAAAAATCTTTAAAGACCTTACAGTGCATTTTTAAGACCTTACAATGAAAATGCTGGTTGAAAGCATTGTTGAATATGCATTTAAATTATTGCATACTGTCCATATTTGTAGTTACATATAATTTATTCGGATTTTGTCCTTGTGAATACTGTTTCAGTACGGTGGTTTTCACAATATTTTTTAAAGACTTCTCTGACTTGATTTTTTTTACAGAGCATTTTTTCCAGTATCTCAGATCTTTATTTCACAATAATTTCAAGAATGTGAATTTTTATATAGATGTATGTACATTTAATTAAAAAGCTTGTTTCTATTTTAATGTACTATGTTGTTCTTTAAGATGAGATCTAAGGTATATTGATTTGGTAGTGTTTAATTGATAAAAAAATGAAATCAATAAAAAAAACTATGAATTAGAATTTCGTCAATATTTGAGGAAGTAATGGATGACTAAAAAATTTCTCGGTAACACTCAGCAAACAGGAAAACACATTTAAATAGAAATAAAGTATTTCTATGTATTTTAACAAAAGTTTCTTTAGATATTTGGCTGCCAATTACATTAATCCCAAGATAAAAATTGAAGGAAAGGCAAAAACATGATTTTCTAAAACAAAATACAAAATGAACTCTTAAATAAAAAGTACCAAAATGGAAAAGTATCAACAACGTGCTAGAAGTTACCAAAAATTCTCTCATGCTTTTGCATTTTGCTAGGGAAATGTTTAAACATTTATTTTCCAGCAACTAAATTAATTTTTACATTTTTATTTGGAAAACACTGTTAAAATTAATTTAGTATATTTTACTTTTTAGTCACTATATTTGAATTAATTATTATAACTAAAATAATGCTAAGAAATTATGGCCAAAAAATGTATAAATGATACTTTGCGATTCATGCACTTGTCTTTTACGTTAAATGTTAATTCTCAATTTATGGTAGCATAGTGTCCCTACACAGGGTTAGTCAAAAGTTTGAAAACACTCCGATTACTTGTAAATATGTTGATTTAGAACAACCAAACTCACACTACGTTTATATGGCACAAAAATATACTTTATTATGCGTAGAGCATTTGGGTCCACAAAACCAAAATTACATTTTTTGGGGCCAACTCAACATTTTTAAATGCAAACTCCCATCATGTCACCTATATTTATTAAAGGTCTTGGTAAAATAAAATGAACAGCACAAATTAGAGGTCTCCATCTTAATCCTATCACGAATGGTGACCAATAAACCAATTTGATAATACTTTAATTTCTAACAACGTAAATTATTTAGAAACATATCAGGCAAGTTTTTTACTGGCCACCATTAATTATAGAGTTGAGATAGAAATCACTATTTGCGCTGTTCATTTTCTTTTACCAAGACCTTTAAAAAGAGGGAGTTACATGATGACGGTTTGCATTTGAAAATTTAGAGTTGCTGCCAAAAAATCTGATTTTGGTTTTCACAGAATAAGTATTATTCATTATTCATTGGTAAGACGCCGACCGTCAAGGTATGGGCAAATGAGTGTAGGTAGATGAACGAGTGTAGTCATTGTTACTAACTAAGGTTGACTGTTCCTCAGAAAAAGCAATTTGTTAAAAGCCCAAGAGCCAGGGCAACTAAGAGACCTACAGCTTTATGTGGAAATTGAACCACATAGTGTTGGTCTGATTTTCAGCTACTGACAAGTCTGACACTCAGTAGTAGTAGTGTCTAGTCAATGGCAGCCATTGAGCGGACGCCATTTCTATTTTAAGATGACAAAGCATAGAACCTATCGCCTACAATCTCCTACAAGTAGCTGGGTGACAGCACTGCACCACCAGTGCTGATGTAATCGGAGTGTCTCCACACTTTTGACTAATCCTGCATATAAGTAATGTCAGTATACAAAAATACATCAATAGACAAACGACCTTAATTAATTTTTATGTAAAAAATCACTAGATAGTATACATTAAAATTCTAAGCAACAGTCAGATGTGTTGTTTTAGAACTGTCAAAAGATAATTGTAACAATAAATATAATAAATTATATCTTGGCTACCTATCTCAGTGAATCAAATAAAAGTATATATTAATATTTATTTTATACAAAATAAATTATGTTTTATTAAAACAAAATGATTTTAAGACGCTTGTATATGGATGAATATAATTGGTTTTTAAGTTAGTAACCTTTAAAATAAGTAAAAATTATTTTGAAGAGAAAATAAATATGTAACAATTTTAATTTCAAATATTATTAGAAACTTTTCAATACAAAATTACAATGTTTGATTCAGTTTTAATTTGTTTACAAACCGTGTAAATTTATTCCACTGTAAATCAGCATCCAACCGCAGAGATATAAATCTGTAAAAGTCCCACTCAGTCAGGTTCAGTTGTTTATTTGCTCTTTTATTCAGACTTCGGTCAATAAACAACGGTTTACCTCCTTCCACTAAATCTACAGCAGTGTCCAGAATGCCAGTTGAGTTTTGCTCCAATGAAAAGTGAAAGTTAACAAGGCTGTGAGTGTAAAACACAATGTCATCCACCATTTCATCCCATATTTCCCTCTTAGCTGTTCCAATCCGCCGAGTTATCTTTTTTTCTAAAAGCTGGAAGTCCTCGGCTGTTGTTAGTGGATCTGTAGTGCTGTAGGCAAAGACCAGCCAAGTCCATCCCGATGCAATGGCCACTAGTGGTATCTTTATGGCTGTCATTATATTTAGTGGCAGTCAATTATAACAAGAGATTCTCACCAAGAGAATAGATGGAATCAGAATGAATAGACAGTTGTTTTTATTAAGTTTTCTTTATATCTGCAGATAAAAACAGAAGCATTTGAAACTTGTTGTGAAAAAAGAAATATAAATTGTATCCTCGAGGATATAGACAAAAGCTGTGATATTTACTTATGAAAATTTAATACTAAACAGTAAAATTTTGATAGTTTGACACTTTAGACTACTGGGATGTTGATGTATCGAAATGTCCAATTATGAGGAATGAATTTAAACATGAAAGAAAAAAATCAATGCTATAGGGAAATTGAACTGAAATTTCTCCATTAATAGTTGAGTTAATTATAAAAAATAGACAAGTGTAAAAAAATCCTAAAAACAAGTTATGTAACATTCTAGCAGTGTATGACCTACTTAATTGGTATGGATTATAGTACGTAGTTGTTAAGTATGGTCAGTACAGTAACTTAATACCTAAACATTGATCATTTTTAACTGTTTTTATTTTTTACTTTCACTGGGCTAAACAGCCTGCCACTGACAACAATTTTTTTGCATCATATCTCAGTGTCTGGTGTTGAAATAATGTTATACTAACTTGTTCGCGTTATACAATACGACCAAGTTACCCCCATCCGTATCACTGTACGTGTATGGGTGGGCAGGTGGGTCAATACCACTGTACGTCTATGGGTGGGTGGGTGGGTCAATATCACTACGTGTATATATAGCGGGTGGGTTAATACCACTGTAAGTTATGGGAGGATGAGTGGGTCAATACCACTGTACATGTATGGGTGGGTTAATACACTGTACCACTGGGTGGTCATTCACTATACATTTTTGGGTGGGCGGGTGGATCAATACCACTGTACATGTATTGGAGGATGAGTGGGTCAATACCACTGTACATGTATTGGAGGATGAGTGGGTCAATACCACTGTACATGTATTGGAGGATGAGTGGATCAATACCACTGTACATGTATTGGAGGATGAGTGGATCAATACCACTGTACATGTATTGGAGGATGTTTGGGTCAATACCACTGTACGTGTATTGGAGGATGAGTGGGTCAATACCACTGTACATGTATTGGAGCATGAGTGGGTCAATACCACTGTACGTGTATTGGAGGATGAGTGGGTCAACACCACTGTACGTGTATTGGAGGATGAGTGGATCAATACAACTGTACATGTATTGGAGGATGTTTGGGTCAATACCACTGTACGTGTATTGGAGGATGTTTGGGTCAATACCACTGTACATGTATTGGAGGATGAGTGGGTCAATACCACTGTATGTGTATTGGAGGATGAGTGGGTCAATACCACTGTACGTGAACGGGAGGATGAGTGGGTCAATACCACTGTAGGTGTATGAGAGGGTGAGTGGGTCAATACCACTGTAGGTGTATTGGAGGATGAGTGGGTCAATACAACTGTACGTGTATTGGAGGATGAGTAGGTCAATACCACTGTACATGTATGGGTGGGTGGGTGGGTTAATACCACTGTACGTGTATGGGAGGATGAGTTGGTCAATACCACTGTACATGAATGGGTAGGCAGGTGGGTCAATACCACTGTACATGTATGGGTGGGCGGGTGGGTTAATACCACTGTATGTGTATGGGAGGATGAGTGGGTCAATACCACTGTACATGAATGGGTGGGCGGGTGGGTTTATACCACTGTAAGTGTATGGGAGGGTGAGTGGGTCAATACCACTGTACGTGAATGGGAGGATGAGTGGGTCAATACCACTGTACGTAAATGGGAGGATGAGTGGGTCATTACCACTGTACATGTATGGGTGAGCGGGTGGGTTAATACCACTGTAAGTATTTGGGAGGGTGAGTGGGTCAATACCACTGTACATGTATGGGTGGCGGGTGGGTTAATACCACTGTACGTGTATGGGTGGGCGGGTGTATCAATACCACTGTACATGTATGGGTGGGCAGTTGGGTCATTAGCACTGTACATGTATGGGTGAGCGGGTGGGTTAATACCACTGTAAGTTATGGGAGGATGAGTGGGTCAATACCACTGTACATGTATGGGTGCGGGTGGGTTAATACCACTGTACATGTATGGGTGGGCGGGTGTATCAATACCACTGTACATGTATGGGTGGCGCGTGGGTTAATACCACTGTACATATATGGGTGGGTGGGTGTATCAATACCACTGTACATGTATGGGTGGGCAGTTGGGTCAATGCCACCATATGTCTGTGTTGATCAATACCTTCTTACATGTATGGGCGGGCGTACCAATGCTGTCTCACCAAAAACATGTAACTTATTTTATAATGTAATAATGTTGTTTTAGTTAGTATATAATCTGTAAATGAAATAATCAATCAGTGAGCTTTATTCATATATAGTGTGTACAGAATAGGTGTAAAAAAAAGTGTTTTAAAAATAGAACACGGAAAAGAAAATGAGACAGTTATACATTTAAAATTAGTCAGTAGTATGATTTAGGTTGCCAGGTTGATGTCTAATGTCCTCCAAGTTATAAATTCTTGGATTTATAGTTTGGAGAAAGACCTCTCTAGTAGCCATGTTGAAAGGAGTTACCTCATGGTTCAACATTGTTTTTTACTTCCTTTGGTAGAATGTTAAGAAATTTGGCTCCAGCATAGGATGTTTTCTTTTCAAACATATGTAGGTGATGAGCTGGTAATGAGATGTTTCTAGCATATCTAGTGTTATAGTTGTGTTTATCGATTCCTCTCTCCAGCTTCAGAGTATTTGCATATGTTGTTACTTTTAAAATGTAGAGGCATTATTAAGTTCCTTAAACTGTTGCCTGCAACCCTCTCTCATCTTAAGTTTTACAATACCGCTCACATACATTATGGTATTCTTATAAGGGGTGGAACATCAGCAGAAAACGTAAACAAAGAACTACTCCTCCAAAAAAAAGGCTGTCAGAGCTCAACATGGTCTTGGACTGGACCAGCTGCAGAAAGGTCTTTAAGGCACTATATAGAGTCATTTCACTCTATATCCACTCAGTTATTTACACAGACCAGATGGATTTATCAAGAGGGCAAGAGAAGAAGATTTTCACATGTATAACACCAGAGGAGCGAAAGACTACAAAATCCCTCTACATCACACCATTCAGTTAACAAAGAAACCATTTTATATTGGCCGCAAAATCATTAAATCACAGCCCACAAACATGAAGAATCCAAGAGGGAAAGACTAGGAGACTGGCTAGAGGAACATCCGCTCTGCTCAATGCAAGAATATTTTGACCTAGTAAGCCTACATGAAAATGTGTAAAGCAAGACGAAAAAGAATTATGACACTATTGTAATACTTAAAAATAATTTACAAATAAGGATGTATTCTATGTATAAGAAATGTCGAAGTATCGAGTATCGGACTATCAAGGTGCTGTATCCATATTTTGTTTTATGATGTTACGTGCAAATTGCAAATATTACACGTATTTTATGTAAGTGGAGTGAATGGGTGATATTATTTATAGCTTGTCTGGTATATATTATAAATTTATATATATAAAATATATACTATAAATAGCTTGTCTGGTAGAGTGGGTGGGCAGGTCGTAAACGTCATAGTTGTACGTAGATATCGAGTGATTGAACTATCAATTATGAACTTGTTTCGTTGCATAAAACTTATGCCATACTTATGATTAAGTCAGTCGTAACCACCAGACCTCTTGCTAGCCTAGGGTTAGTACTTACATTCTTAATATGAGTCACTGACACAACTTTATGCATATTTTAAGGTGATTATGAATGAGTGTGGATGACCTGTGTAGTCTGGTTACTGACTGAGTAGACTTCCTCAGAAAGGTTCAGTTATTAGTAGACCAATAGCCAGGCCAACTAAGGGACCTTCAGCTTTATGTGGAATCCGAACCACATATATTACTCTGATTTTTAGCTAATTGACAAATTTGATACTCAGTTCTCTCCCCTATACAACATGCAGACACTGACTACCACCAAACATTGACATCCCATATTTCTGTAACTGTGTCCACGCCGATAGCAACCATTGAGTGGATGCCATAATGGTATTAAGAGGACCAAGGATATAACTCATCACCTACAATCTCCTCAATACTGTACTTTGTCCCCAAGTAGCTGGGTTACAGCACTACGCCATTCCTGCCTTTAGTGAATCTGATCACGATTTAAATCCCTGGTCCCCAATAAATTTATAAAGAGATATTTGGAAAGTCATGCCTTAAAACGTTAAACGGGAAGAAGCAGTTGAATTTTATGATGAAACTTACAATCAAGGTAAGGATTCGAACCTTTCACCATTTCTAACTCAGGTTCAAGATCCTGACGCCTTAAACCGCTGGGTCATTGGCTCTCCCAAATTTAATTCAAATTTCTCAGAATATAGGCACTGTAAATACATTTGTTTATAATTTTATAAATTTTCAGTTTTTCAGCAATTTAAAAATTTTTATCAAAATAAAATATATTTAGGAAACCTAGCAATCAACTATTTATAAAACAAATAAAAACAAACAAGATATTTTTTAATAAAAAAAACATGGAAAAAAATGGGTAACTGTCAGATTCAAGTTCAGGAAATTATGTTAATACTAACTGTATACACGGTAGAAAAAAATATGGAAAAGCTTTCATAACAACGTTATTTTTTCCATAGATAATTTGATAGTTAATTTTTTAAATAATTGTGTTCCATAATGTATAGATTTTGATCAGAATAATTTACTTGAACGCGTTAAATAGTGGAGAAATAATATTGTTCAAATTAGTTACTTTGAAATTCCAATGACCACTACTCTGAAAAGCATAAACCTTTTGAAGTCTGGTTTGCAACAATTAATTTCTCTTGAATAGACCTTTATTTTGATACCAAACTAGACCTAGTCTTACGTTGAAGATTTTTGTTCAACTCCTCATGCCCTGCCCGGAAAAGTTGAAATGTCCCTAATGGCATAAAAAAGTATGTTCTTTGTAACCATGATCATGCTCAAGATTTCAATTTCATAAGTGAAGTCATTCAAAAGTTGTGGAAGCATTTTCATATTTTTTCCACCCTGTATAAATGTGATATTCTTCACCACCTACACCTAATGTTTATTAATTATCAACGAACAAGTGTTAGTTTACTCAAAAGTACTGTATGCACAAAATACCAAGGTCTCTCGTTTGAGTTACAATACAAACACTTTGGTTAATTAACTCAAATTGAATTGAATCTCTGATTAATGCACATATTTATTCAACCTCCAATATTTGCTGGCAAACTTCTACCTTCTATATAATGTGGTACTAGGTAAATATTGTATTTGTATTTCCACTGAACACACATGTTCAGGTTTAAGTCGATATTTATTGCTACTAAATGCTTTGCAAAATGCATTTCACTAAATTTCACCGAAATCGATCACCATAATATTTGTACATTTTGTACTTGTATTTTAATATATTTGTGCATTTTGTGCTTATATTGTAATAAATTTCTGTTGTGTCACGTTTACTTGTACTGTAAATTTCCTAATACGTTTTTGTTATAATTTTCAGGACATTAAAAGGTATTGTGAAAACTTCGTTGTAGGTATTTAAAAAATAGATATTTATATGACAAAGTATAAAGTTTCATTCTGTAGTTATCTATAGATCAAATATATATATATAAAATTTACAAAAAAAATATACAAAGAATCAATTTGATTTTTTATATTTATAACATTTATTAGCATAATAGTACCTATTTTTATATAGCACCTAATCTTTAAATAGTTATCTTTTATTGATCTAATTTCATTTTAAATAATTTTTGGGCATATGAAATAAAAACAAATATTACATTGAACAACAATTATTTCTACTTTTACAAGATACATGATATAACATTTTAATGTAATACGTAAATATGTACTGGAAAGAGAAAAAAGAAGTTAGTTTGTTAGATGGATGAGCTTGCAGTTTCACTGATCTTGTAACTTTATCTTTTATTCCAAACTGGATTCGCGCCCTCCTTGACTTGTCTTCTCGCCCCCTAACGAAATATTTGACTTTTTAGAAATTTTCTACTTTTCACACACACACAGGCCACCCATACACTTACAGTGGCAGTAACCCACCCGCCCACCCATACACGTACAATGGTAGTAACACCCGCCCACCCATACACGAACAGTGGTAGTAACCAAGCCGCCCACCCATACACGTACAATGGTAGTAACCTACCCGCCCACCCATACATGTAGGCTACAGTGGTAGTAACCCACCCGCCCACCTATACACGAACAGTGGTAGTAAACCACCCGCCCACCCATACACGTGCAATGGTAGTAACCCACCCATACACGTACAATGTTAGTAACCCACCCATACACGAACAGTGGTATAACAGTGGTTCTTATGGGATTAAAACCAACATGGCCAATAACCTCTTAATTCTTTTTAGTTTTAGGCCCTGCTAACAACAGTTTTAATACCCGACAAACAATAAATTACACATATAGTGATATCGACCCACCCGCCCACCCACACACGTACAGTGGTATCGACCCACCTGCTCGCTTATACACGTACAGTGATATCGACCCACCCGCCCGCCCATACACGTACAGTGGTATTAATCCAACCGCCCGCTCATACACGTACAGTGATATCAACCTTACAGTGGGCACAGTCGTCAGTAAGTAGTATTAACCCACCAGCCCACCCATACATGTACAGTGATATTGACCCACCCACCCACCCATACATGTACAGTGATATTGACCCACCCGCCCGCCCATACACGTACAGTGATATTTACCACTGTACGTGTATGGGTGGGCGGGTGGGTCATTCCTACTGTACTTGTATGGGTGGGTGGTTGGGTCATTGCCACAGGAAATACTTAATCATATCAAGCTACTTCATTATGCTGGTTAAGTAGACAAATTTAGCCTATTTTCGTTCTTGTATTAAAAGGTTTTGGAAAAACTGGTGTGACCTCAGTTTGGGAACTCCTGGTCTGATGCATTCTTAGAAGTTTGTACACCTCTAATTTCACAAAAAATAAGCCCCCTTATGTGTCTTTTTATTCTTTTTACACAAGTGGCATATTTAGATGTCTAAATAAGTTCCCCGCACAGATCAATAGTCTATGGGAAATGGGTAGAATAAGGTTAAAGAAAGGATTGGCCTCTCCTTAAAAAAAACCCAATAAATCGAATAATTTTTTTTATGTAATTTAAGATTGTTACTCTGGAAGATGATAAATCTTTCAAGTAAGGGTGGCAGGGGTGATCAGAAATTCTGGTGACTTACGGTCTGGTTTTTGGCCATTATGAATTTATTCTCCATAAAACAAAGTTAAAATTTCACAAAAGAATAAACATTCTAGAATCACTGATAATCTCCTAAAAGTGTTGTTGATTAGCAAATTTTTACAAATTATATTTTAGAAAATTCTTGAATAAATCCTTGAAGAATTTTAGTTTTTCCAATTGATTGCTGGTCTTTTCATTTCAAACTACACCTGCTGTCTTTCTCCAACAACACTTTTGTAGTTTACTCTATCGTCAACATTTTAAATCTAAATAAAAATGTAATAAAAATTATCTGCTGTTTCTCTTTATAGACTCCCAACAAGCAATTTAAATAAAATTATTTTGTAGGCTGCCGCTAAAAGCAATTAAATCCAACCATGTTAAAATGAGAATCCAAGTAAATAAATATTTAGCAAAACTAAACAATACTGTTCCGTAAAATTATAAGGTGGTTTTAGGAACTATACTTCGACTGTTTTGCAAAAGGTAAGTAATTCAGTTCAACCATGCAGCCTGTGTTTAATGTTACTTCAATATTACTAATTATCAATTTTATATCGGTAAAACATAAAATAATATCTATTAAAAAAGTTAAAAAATTAGAAGAAAACGTTGTTATAATGTGTATGCAGTAATTTTGAACTATTACTGCATACAGAAATGAAAAAAAAAAAAAAAATTACAATATCCTAAATATTTTACTAGTAGTATTAACTAACATAACATAACAGTGAATAATTTAGGACGACAAAAGTAGTGTATGGAATATTCTCTATTTCAAAACCTTTCAAGGGCCCTTTTTACAAGGCTAAATCACTGCTGGGAAGTCGAACAGACCTATAGTAGACATATTGACTGCCACTGGGCCAAAAGAAGCTGTTCTACTTCGACCGGACGGTTTGTCTTTATTACTATAATAAGTTATTGTGCATACTATATAATTATTAAATATCCAATTAAGTGGACTATGAGTTGATATTATATGTTTTTTTTGAAATTTAATATCATAAAAAATGACAATTAATGTCTAAAATATTTAACTGAGACAAATAAAAAAAAAAACTATTAGAAAAACTAACTCATGGTCCACTAGAATAGGTTTCATGACATGTCTACTAGAATAGTTCTTTACCCATCAAATTACACCTAATGTAATGTGATACGATCATAATTACAGACCACATTCTTGTAATAAAACCACAATGTTTTAGTTTTTTTTTTAGGGCGAAATGGCTCTCTTAAGTTAATCTATAACCTCTTAAGTTAATCTATGACTATAAAAAAATCTACTTTTTTAGCCAAAGATGGTTGTATAAATTTCAACTCAAAATCTGAACAAATATTTATAAAAAATAATTTGGTAACACGTAAAAAAATATATTTTAGATTTACTATATACTAATTATCAATCAAAACTAACCCACCCGCCCACCCATACATGTACAGTGCTATTGACCCACCCGCCCACCCATACACGTACAGTGCTATTGGCCCACCCGCCCACCCATACACGTACAGTGCTATTGACCCACCCGCCCACCCATACACGTACAGTGCTATTGACCCACCCCGCCCACCCATACACGTACAGTGCTATTGACCCACCCGCCCACCCATACACGTACAGTGCTATTGACCCACCCGCCCACCCATACACGTACAGTGGTATTTACTCACCCGCCCACCCATACACGCACAGTGCTATTGACCCACCCGCCCACCCATACACGCACAGTGCTATTGACCCACCCGCCCACCCATACACGTACAGTGCTATTGACCCACCCGCCCACCCATACACGTACAGTGCTATTGACCCACCCGCCCACCCATACACGTACAGTGCTATTGACCCACCCGCCCACCCATACACGTACAGTGCTATTGACCCACCCGCCCACCCATACACGTACAGTGCTATTGACCCACCCGCCCACCCATACACGTACAGTGCTATTGACCCACCCGCCCACCCATACACGTACAGTGCTATTGACCCACCCGCCCACCCATACACGTACAGTGCTATTGACCCACCCGCCCACCCATACACGTACAGTGCTATTGACCCACCCGCCCACCCATACACGTACAGTGCTATTGACCCACCCGCCCACCCATACACGTACAGTGCTATTGACCCACTCGCCCACCCATACACGTACAGTGCTATTGGCCCACCCGCCCACCCATACACGTACAGTGCTATTGGCCCACCCGCCCACCCATACACGTACAGTGCTATTGACCCACCCGCCCACCCATACACGTACAGTGCTATTGACCCACCCGCCCACCCATACACGTACAGTGCTATTGACCCACCCGCCCACCCATACACGTACAGTGGTATTGGCCCACCCGCCCAACCATACACATACAGTGCTATTGACCCACTCGCCCACCCATACACGTACAGTGCTATTGACCCACTCGCCCACCCATACACGTACAGTGCTATTGACCCACCTGCTCACCCATACACGTACAGTGCTATTGACTCACCCGCCCACCCATACACGTACAGTGCTATTGACTCACCCGCCCACCCATACACGTACAGAGCTATTGACCCACTCGCCCACCCATACACGTACAGTGCTATTTACCCACCCGCCCACCCATACACGTACAGTGCTATTGACCCACCCGCCCACCCATACACGTACAGTGCTATTGACCCACCCGCCCACCCATACACGTACAGTGCTATTGACCCACCCGCCCACCCATACACGTACAATGATATCGACCCACCCGACCACCCATACACGTAGAGTGGTATTGGCCCACCCGCCCACCCATCCACATCCAGTAGTATTGGCCCACCCGCCCACCCATCCACATCCAGTAGTATTGGCCCACCCGCCCACCCATAAACGTACAGTGGTATTGACCCACCCACCCACCCATACACATACAGTGGTATTGACCCACCCACCCACCCATACACGTACAGTAGTATTGGCCCACCCACCCACCCATACACATACAGTGGTATTGACCCACCCGCCCACATCAATATCAATGTACGTATATGGGTGGGCGGGTGGGTTAATATCACTGTACGTGTATGGGCGGGCGAGTGGGTCAATATTACTGTACGTATATGGGTGGGTGGGTGGGTTAATATCACTGTACGTGTAAATAAGTTGGAAACGTTAGAAGTAAAAAATAAAGAACATGACAGACTAGGCTAAAGCAACGTCTTGAAGTACTGAAATTATTAACACTGTATTCTCAAAATGTTAATAAAATAAATCACACGGTTAGTTCATGAGCTGTGCACCAAAAGGCCAAATAAGTCACTTTGGCCAGCTATATCCCCATAAAGGCTTTTTTTAGGATTTATCTTGTAACACATTTTTCATTACTTAATGGATACTAATAATTTCATTTTTTTAAATTCAAAAATAATTTTTGATCAATCACTTTTAAAGTGTTGACTGTGGAGTCCATGGTCCAATGTTCAAATCCCTAACTGAAAAAATGATTGGTACTTCTCTCGTTGAATAAAATTCACGCTCAGACTTCTACGCCAAAGTGAACTGGTTAGTGAGGTTTTTTTTTTAGAAAAGAAAAAGTGTCTGAAGTATACATGATGGTTTATTGTTTCAGTTTACAACATAGGGCATCAATTACCTGAATTTACCATGGAGTAAAAAGCATTTCCAGAGTTTCTAAATTATGTTAAAAATTATAAAAGCAAAAAGAAATCATGAATAAAAACAATCACTGTTAAGTCCAGAGTATTAATACCAGATTAATTAATCTTTTATTTACTATGGGTATTAATAAATAAAAGATTAACGCTGGAAGTTGTGCATTAAGTATTCACAAAAGGTACAAATTGAGATTCCACACCGAGCTTGGAGGCGCGTGAATTTACGAGGTTGTTTTCCAGGTACAAAAGAATGTTAAATGTGATGTTCTGTGACTTGAAGGCTGTAACTGCATGTCGATCGTGTAGTCCCCATTGTCAAGTTGTCAAAGACACACAGGATATTTGTAAAATATTCTCTTTATTTCACAGCTTGGTAGACTGTGCAAGACTTTTCACTATTCAAAGATGTTCTTTTTGTTTTAGCTTACAGTAAGAAAGTATTCATTAAACTAGTTTCTTTGAAAACAGTGTTTGAATTGTAATTGGGGAGAGTGTAATAAAACCTTAATTTCTTATGTAAAAATACAACGTACTATATTTAGTATGTGAAAATATTTTAATACATACAGTAGCCTTTGAACTAGTAAATCAGACCAACACTACGTGGTTCGGATTCCACGTAAAGCTGTAGGTCCCATAGTTGCCCTGGATATTGGGCTATTAATAAACAGTCCTTTCTGAGCTAAGTCGAACTTAGTTAATAACTTTACTACACTCGTTCATATACACTCATCACACTCATTCAACCCTCATATTCGCCCAAGGTATCTACGATTGGCGTCCTAGAAATGAATAAATGATTAAAAGAACCATGAGTACTTGGAGTAACTTACCATGAACAAAGGATTCTTGCCTAAACTATAAAGTAGCAACATTTTAGATATTTAGTAGCGTGTTGCCAGCCGGTGTTTCTGAATAAATTAATGAGGTATTCCACATTTAATGGATGACTGAAATGTAAATTAGACGTGTGTGTGTGTGTGTGTGTGTGTGTGTGTGTGTGTGTGTGTGTGTGTGTGTGTGTGTGTGTGTGTGTGTGTGTGCGCGCGTGTGCGTGCGTGCGTGCGTGCGTGCGTGCGTGCGTGCGTGCGTGCGTGTGTGTGTGTGTGTACAAATTACCTTTACACAGTTATTAAAACTAAGCTTTTAGATCCCAAGGCAACACGTGTATGGATAGGTGATATGGTTGTCACAATTAAATGTACAATAAAATGATATAAAAGAGGAAACTGCTCTAAATTACTTCAAGACTTTTCCTAAGCTTCATTACAACAAAGGGCCTTTCTACAAAATTGCAACGAGCACAATATGATATTACTTTGCAGAAGTAGTAGGCCTAAATAACTGGGTTCTCCTACCTACACGTATCTTGATTGTTACCTTGGTTATGGGGCTAACATAAATAGCTCTTTCTAAGGAAAAGTCGATCTTAGTTAGTAACAATGACCCCACTCCTCATACTAATTCACCCCCACGCACACAACATATAAAGCCATTGTAAGAATACTAATAGTATTCTGTTTCAAATATTAAAAATCTACTCAATAGCATAACAAAACTTTCGCAAAATAAGTAAAATTATACTTCATAAAATAAGTAATAAGTTATGCATATAAGATATTATTTTGATATTAAAGTTATAACCATATTGTAATTGTCAGGTATATCAACATGTCTATAGTTAAGTGGTATTAACCCACCCCTATACGTACAGTGGTATTAACCTACCCACTCACCCACCCCTACACATACAGTGGTATTAACCCACCCACCCCTGTATGTAGAGAGGTATTAACCCACCCACTCACCCACCCCTACACGTACAGTTGTATTAACCCACCCACCCCTGTACGTACAATGTTATTAACCCACCCACTCCTGTACGTACAGTGGTATTAACCCACCCACCATTACACGTACAGTGGTATTAACCCACCCACCCCTGTACGTACAGTGGTATTAACCCACCCACTCCTGTACGTACAGTGGTATTAACCCACCCACCCTTACACGTACAGTGGTATTAACCCACCCACCCCTGTACGTACAGTGGTATTAACCCACCCACTCCTGTACGTACAGTGGTATTAATCCACCCACCCTTACACGTACAGTGGTATTAAACCACCCACACCTGTACGTACAGTGGTATTAACCCACCCACTCCTGTACGTAAAGTGGTATTAATCCACCCAACCTTACACGTACAGTGGTATTAAACCACCCACCCCTGTACGTACAGTGGTATTAACCCACTCACTCCTGTACGTACAGTGGTATTAATCCACCCACCCTTACACGTACAGTGGTATTAAACCACCCACCCCTGTACGTACAGTGGTATTAAACCACCCACCCCTGTACGTATAGTGGTATTAACCCACCCACTCCTGTACGTACAGTGGTATTAATCCACCCACCCTTACACGTACAGTGTTATTAACCCACCCACCCCTGTACGTACAGTGCTATTAACCCACCCACCCCTGTACGTACAGTGGTATTAACCCACCCACTCCTGTACGTACAGTGGTATTAATCCACCCACCCTTACACGTACAGTGGTATTAACCCACCCACTCCTGTACGTACAGTGGTATTAATACACCCACCCTTACACGTACAGTGGTATTAACCCACCCACCCCTGTACATACAGTGGTATTAACCCACTTACTCCTGTACGTACAGTGGTATTAATACACCCACCCTTACACGTACAGTGTTATTAAACCACCCACCCCTGTACGTACTGTGGTATTAACCCACCCACCCTTGTACGTACAGTGGTATTAACCCACCCAACCCTACACGTACAGTGGTATTAACCCACCCACCCACCCCTGCACGTACAGTGGTATTAACCCACCCACCCTTACACGTACAGTGTTATTAAACCAACCACCCCTGTACGTACAGTGGCATTAACCCACCCAACCCTACATGTACAGTGGTATTAACCCACCCACCCACCCCTGCACGTACAGTGGTATTAACCCACCCACCCACCCCTGCACGTACAGTGGTATTAAGCCACCCACCCACCCCTGTACGTACAGTAGTATTAACCCACCCACTCCTGTACGTACAGTGGTATTAACCCACCCACCCGTACACGTACAGTGGTTTTAACCCACCCACCTCTGTACATACAGTGGTATTAACCTACCCACCCTTACACGTACAGTGGTATTAACCCACCTACTCCTGTACGTACAGTGGTATTAACACACCCACCCACCCCTGCACGTACAGTGGTATTTAACCACCCACCCAACCCTACATGTACATTGTTATTCACCCACCCCCTACCCCCACAAGTACAGTGGTATTAACCCACCCAACCACCCCTGCACGTACAGTGGTATTAACCCACCCACCCTTACACGTACAGTGTTATTAAACCAACCACCCCTGTACGTACAGTGGCATTAACCCACCCAACCCTACATGTGCAGTGGTATTAACCCACCCACCCACCCCCACACGTACAGTGGTATTAACCCACCTACCCCTGCACGTACAGTGGTATTAAGCCACCCACCCACTCCTGTACGTACAGTGGTATTAACCCACCCACCCGTACACGTACAGTGGTTTTAACCCACCCACCCCTGTACATACAGTGGTATTAACCTACCCACCCTTACACGTACAGTGGTATTAACCCACCTACTCCTGTACGTACAGTGGTATTAACCCACCCACCCTTACACGTACAGTGTTATTAAACCAACCACCCCTGTACGTACAGTGGCATTAACCCACCCAACCCTACACGTACAGTGGTATTAACCCACCCACCCACCCCTGCACGTACCCAACCACCCCCACACGTACAGTGGTATTAATCCACCCACCCCTACAGTGTTGACTCACCCACGTAGGCTTTAGCAGAAACTGCCAAAAAGACTTATGCACTATAGTAAACATTTCATAGCAAAATAAATAATGATTTATAATTATTATTATCACTTTTAATCTATATAGCAACACAATATTATGAACATATTCACACATCTCAGCTGTTCAAACTGTCCAAAAGACTATAATTTGAAGTGAGACTTTATTTTCAATATCAAGGCGCTCTATAGGCAATAATGATACAGCATTTAAATTGCATCATAGCCCTTGAAGGAACTCACTGTTGATTATTATCGCCCTCCCATTCACAACCAGTGATATTAAAACTATTGCAGTACGAGGTATGGGGGTTATTGTTATATTCACCCACCCACCCCCCTACGATCAGCGGCTAAGTAGTGTATAGTAATAATAATGAATATCCTTCACTAACTTTATAACCTGGATGGATCCTGCAGGAAACACATTCCAGTTATCTGCTCATAAACCACAGGCGAACGTAGTTATTAGTTCATGATGATGTTTAATGAGAAATCATGGACATGTAATTAGGCCCTGATTACATATTTACCTGGGATCCAATATTGAACACGAGGATACCGGCAACAAATTGCTAATGAGCATATTTAATGAATAATTTTGTACTCGTATATATATTTTGAAACAAAGTATTTAAAATAATGTGCTTAAAACTTATATTTCTCCATATTGAAATTATGACTAACATAATAAATGGTACCAAGTAACTGGCACAAACTTTTTCCCTTTCCCTTTGTTATGTCAGATTGTTTAAAAATGTACAATAAAAACAGATGTTCAATTAATTACATTTCTAAGGAATGTACAGACAAAACACTTATCTTACTGTTATATAAAAATCTAATGGTGTCTGTGTGTGTTACTCAATCACGCAAAAACTACTGAACCTACTCATCTTAAATTTTTCATGGAAATTCTTAGGGAGTCTGGTTAACACATAGGCCTATCTTTATTTTGAAATTCCATCAGGAAGCGACCTCCGGGGTTCTAAGAAGTATCAATGCAATCCCTATGGTAACACCAACAGTTAGTTGTTTATAATAGTTTCATTAATCAGCTGTTGTAATAAAAAAACAACTTACGTAGTTCTGAAGTAAATACCGAACCAAACCTAACCACAACCGTTCATAGTAGGCAAATTAGTCACCGTACAACAGCTGGAATTGTAAACTACGGCAATTAGAACTGTATTTTTGTGTTTGTTGTGCCATTTCGCCCATGTGACGTCATAGGAGATGCGCGTGATACCTACCGTAATCTTTCCTAGTGGTACCGTGACCACAACGCACTTTTGCATTATACAGATGCAAGAATGTACATGTTTTGTATTACTGAATGCAATAAGCACAATATAAATCAACGTAAACCCCGTACAAAGTTTACGTTGACACAGTAAGGTGCTGTGCTATATTTAAATAAAAATATGGAAAAATAATCTTTAAAAACAGCTGTTCAATTAATCACATAGCCAGATGTAAACAACCTTCAACAAGTTGTAGCTTCCGGTCTTCGGCCTCGAGCCCGAACTTAGTGGGATGGTAACTAGAATATTTTTAAATCTAATATGCATCTTTATTGAAAATTAAATAAAAAATCGTTTGAAGAAAACTTGAAAAATTGCAATTTTAAATGTTTTTGCCCGTTAAAGAAATGTTATAACTAAAAAAAACTATTAAAGTTAGGGGCATGTGATTTTTGCTAAATTATTGTAAATTGTAATGCATATATTTCTTGAAAATTTAGTAAAACTTGTTAGAGAAGTTTTTTGAAAATTCCATTTTTTGTATGTTTTCCCCGTAAAAATCTGTCTGTCGCACTGTCAGTTGATTTTCTCGGTCTTTATTTTACACTGCCTTCAATAAGCATTCTCTAGGCAACTTAATAAACGTAAATAAAATAGGCTGACTTCTCCATAAGGTCTGTTCTTCTAAAAGATATTTGTAATTATTGGTATAGGCGAGTCTTGGAGTTGATCTTTCGTCTTGGTGCACAACCTCGGCGACTACCTGAATTTCAGTGCTTTACATCGGCGTGCCCGCAAACCGCTAGACTAGATTTGAGTGAAGGCTCCGTGTGCTCTAACCTTGCTAAAGCAGATAAGCAATTCTGAGGTAGCATTTGAACTCAAGAACCCTCCCTCTCCTATTTCGTAAGCTTAAGCGGCTGGAGTCATTATTAAAAACTAGTTCTTCCGGTGTCAACCACGCCAAAGGACTATTTACAATATGTAGAATTCCAGACGTTTCGCCCATGCTACGATGTGGCATCCTCAGTGGTCTGGAAGTGTACATATTGTAAATAGTCCTTTGACGCTGTTGACACCGGAAGAACTAGTTTTTAATAAACACTCTCCCTCTGCCTACCTTAACCAACTAAGGAATGGACCTTAGCTATCTACCGGTATATTGTAAGTAACAACAAGTAAGCTCTTAAAATGGTTGTTTATTTTAAACACAGCTGTTTTCTTCTTAAAAGTGTATTTAAAAGCCATTAAATTAATTTGAAACAGTCGATAAAATGTTCATACAAAACATAACAAACTATTACTTACCAAACTAATTGTTTCGTTTTAACATTTACGGAATGGTTTATAACACAATATAATTACAGCATTTGCTCTCTAAAAGGAAAACAAACTAAATAAATAAAACAAATTCTTAAAAAATATTAATACAAATATTAGAAAAACTTAACTCATTATAACAGAATACTTTAAAAACAATTTCAATTTGTCTCTTGTAAAACTACACGATGTCTTCAACATCAGCGTCATACTCGGAGACCTCCCTCCTGTAACACAGCTTAGGGTGTTTATAAGGACGGGACTGTTGTCTGGAGTAGTGAGTCCTGTGCAGGATGTCCAGGACCTCGGCCACGGTGTTGGCGCAGGGTCCAGACAGGAAGGACAACCCTCTGTTGTGCCGAGGCCACGTCTGTTCTACCTTCAGGTACTCATCTGGGCTGTTGTAGAAGATGGAAGGCACAGCACCAATCCTTACCTGGCAACATTTTTAAAAGTAAATTTATAAGTAAATTGTTATTAGCTTTAAATTTGTTAGTGGGCTTGCCGGAGGGTTCCGACGTTATCACAAGATAACGGCATCAAGCAACATCGAGCGTGGCTGCCCCTTGGATGGCGTCTGAGCAATCCCGTCCCTGCACGTAGTCCACTTGGCCGGTTACTAGTGGTGGTTCGGAAGTCACCTTTAAGCCGTTTGTTCCCTTAGGTTAGGTGTTAGGGATGAAATCTTAGCCCTAACTTCGCGTGGTAAAATAAGACAATCTTTAACTTTTAACACCCACTCACACATGCAATTCAAAACTATATAGACCCTACGTTTTACGATGGGCAAAATTACGAAACTAGTGAACGTTGCTTGTCTTCTTATATAAGGACAGCATATACTAAAAAATTAGTTTAGATAAACAGAGTTCAAATGATTTTTTATAAAGAGAGGCCGACCTCCTTCTTAACTGTAGTCTGTCCATTCCTCATAGACTATTTATCTGTGCGAGGAATTTATTAAGACAGAGTAAGGGGGTGAACCAGTACAGTACAAGATGATTATTACTGATTAATGTTCCAGTCTAGGCCGGATTCGAACCAGTGATATCTCTAACCCAAGCTCAAAATCCTGACCGCTCGGCCACCGGATCTCCCACTCGTTTTGTTTTGAAACAACGTTGCATTTCTAATTTAAATCATTTCAACTCCTATATCTCATTACAAAATTATATCTTACTAGCTGAACTTGGCGGACGTTGTCTCGCCTTTTTTAGGAGGCATGTCATAAAAAGTAAACTTCAAAACAAATAATTATTTATTTTTTATTTTCACGTTTCACCACATGTTTTAATTACCGAGGAAAAAAGGTTAACACCAAATACAGATCACCTGATCAAGTAAAAGTAGTGTGTGCTACACTCTCAAGGTGAAATGTAGAACTACAATAAATCAAAACATATACAGTACTGTTGTTGTGAGAACTTCAATATGCTTATGGCATGTGAAACTACTTTAAACCACACAGTCATATGTTTTTTGTAAACAATTCAGATTCTCCATTTGAATAACATGGGATCTTTAGGAGCCCGTGGGGCGGGACCCTGTGGACGGATCTGCATCAAACTTCACAGAAACCATCTCGGGAGTATACAGGACAACATCCTAAAGTTTCATGGCGATCGGTTGGATGGTTTGGCAGCGCATAAACTTCAAACATGTATATATACAAACATCCTCTTTTATAAATATAGATTAAGTTAATATAATAATAGTACCAAAGGTAATAGGTTAAGGTAATAGTATAGTACCAAATAAATACAAATATGTGTTTTCATTTAGTATGGGTTTCTTTAGACGTGCTTCGATGTTTTAGTGACTTCGAAGAATCATATATTAGCACAGGAACCAAATTTCTTACAGGAATAAAGTTGTATACATTTTAAAAATATAATTGATGCTAAGGATGGCAACGATATATTGGAAATATTGATAAATATGTTTCAATGTATCGATATATTAGTATCGATATTTTCAATTGATAATATTGGCAATATCGATAATTTGGTCCAATATATCATATTACTAACTGTTATACTGACGTTATTATCTTCTCAAAATCATCACGATTCGAAAAAATACATTTAAATTGCCGCTTATGAGTTAAAAAAATGCATTGATATAATATGATAAATATATTTAGTTTTTTACTTGAGGTTAACACACTAAAATCTAGTTTATTGTAGACCAGTGGCTGGAACGGGTAAATTATGCTGTGTATGAGTTGGCAATGCTGACTCTATATTATTCTTTTATAACTAACATAATAATTAAATGTATGATTATTCTTACTTAGGGTTTTTTTTCATTCCACCCCACAGAAAACAACTTGTTTCGTGTTCATAAATGTATTTAATTTTACATTCAGTAGGCTATTTTAAAAAGTGATAGCAATATATAAGTGTATTTTTAATCATAACACAAGAGTTAGTGCATAATTTTAAATAGGTAAATCATTTACAATTCGTTATATCAGTTACCCAATATATCGATATTCTTCTTTCAATATTATCGTTAGATCGATATTTGGTTTGCGATATATCGATAAATCGATATGTCGAATTGTGGAAAATAACCTTCACAAATTGAAACACGCACATAGACGGATTGATAAACCGTGTAAATACATTCATAAGTCCTTTATCAAAATCTTAAAATTAATTCCTCAATTAATTGAGAAACAGGAAAACACTTACCTGTAGCTTCAACCATTCGCAGTGTCGCTGATGAGCGTCGGTCCACCCAAACTGGGAAATCCAGGGCACCTTCCGCCAATGAGGGTGAAGCAACTGAATTGAATTGTTGATGTTGAGGGTCGGGGTGGTTCGATAACCTCTGTCTACGAGTGGTGACTTGTTGGCGTTATCGTTGTTGCTGATGGATGCTGAAGACGACTTCACGACCTGCCAATGTGCCATTCTGCACGGTTTTGATATGTTTTCTGTGACAATTTGCTTTGTGTGATTTGATCTACAATTATTGTAATTTTGAGTAGATGGGAAAACATTTTTGATGTTGTTGTTTAGCTCGTGTTTTTGGTGATTAGATACACTTGGTTGATTGGATGGTGTGGACTGTTGATCTTGTAAAACTGATAAGGCTGTTCCTCCACGAAATAGAAGACCACTGACTGGTTTCCGCAGTCTGGAGACCTTAGACATGTTTTGGGAAAAAATGCGAGAAGGATGTAAACTCTTTCCACGTTGTATGGCCAGTCTTGTCATGTCATTTGTTAGATCTGTAACTGCTGTTCTCGAAACAGATAGAGGACAACATTGTTGAGGACTCTGGAGATATTGTTGATCATAACTTGATGTAACACGTATTGTTGGCCTGAAACAAACAAAATATACTCGTTGATATATTATTGACCTAGTTCGTATTATAAATATAATATATCTTTTGTTCTTCATGGATAGGCTTCCACGGTCGTCACTTTTGTTGTTTATTTATTGAATGACCGAACTACGAGGAGTTGGGAATGTTTTAACCAATGGCGTGACGATGTAAGCCAGCTGTAACCATAGCAACGCCTTAAGTCCTGCATTGTTGCCACGTTTCAGTTGTCTAAATACACCAATTTTTTAACCTAGTTGTTCGATATTGTGAATTTGAGTGTGAGTAAACATATTATGATTATGGAGTTTTGTATTGTGTTATACTTGTTTCCTATTGTTCATAGTTGTTCTTAATTCATTATTTTTATATTGTTCCGTTTTATTATTGTTTTAACGAACTAAAAATACCTCTTCAGGTGGATTTGTAAAACAATAAGTGATTATTGATTGCCGTGTTTTAAACGCAAATAAATAAATTACACCTACATCGCAAAAACATGCAATCTTTACCACATGTTTTTGAACACAAGTATAAACATTTTTCATGTTATTGTTGTGAACAATGATAATATGATAGCTAGGGAGGGCTCCCTCCCGTTCTATCTGAGTACGAGATGCGGTTACTCGGCTAATCAGGAAGCCCCTAGACAGTGCGAGAGGTTCATAGTGTTGCCTCTAGGTGAAACTATGAGGTTGAGATCATCCACTTTTGGAACCGTTTGGGTCGAAGTAGCCTTATAAAAAGAATCCCTTTGGCCGACTAGTCAGAGTCAGTGGGAGTGTAAGTCTTCAGCCTGAAGTGGAAGTAACAGTAAAGTGATAAGTGCTCGTTCACAAACATTACCGTTATCATAAAAACACAAAGTAATGGGTGTTAAGTGGTATTAATTACTGTGAATAAAAGGGGTTTATATTTACGTGCTAAAATAATGTATAGTAATTTATAAAATCGTACATATCTCATATTATGTAATTAGTCAGTGTAAATAAAGGAAACAGTTGTTAGCCACAGAGTGGAATCACCTTTTTGTTTATTTAGAATGTTACGACCTTGTTGGCCCTTAGTGATCGTTCTATTATCGCCCCTTTTCCAATTATTGTCTACCTAATTTCTAAGGTATGAAGTTAAGTAGGACTCAACATTTTAGTTGTTCAGAGATAAAGTGAAGTTATAAGTTATTTGTTAAACTCATTTTTTACTTTATTGAGCAAAGGCTTTTTAACTAAACTACCTTTCCAATACAGGACAGTGTTTTGTATTGAATACTTGTGTATTTCATTACATCATCTCCAAAGGGCATTTCTTTACTGGAACATAAATTTTCTTATGAAAAATATTTTTATAAAAAATTCCCTTACAATAGCATATTCCCATAAATTGGTCGTATATGGGCTACTTGGTTTTAAAAATGTCTTTATGTTGGTCTTTGTTTTATTATTCTTGTAATTTTTATCCATACTTCCTCTTAATGTCATCATCATAAGATTTTATCAGCTTGTAAAAATCATCTAGAAAAAGCAAAACAACGGTCACGTTTATATACACAATTTGCAGAAGTAGTTTTAGAAAGCAGTGTTGGGTTAATAAATAAATATTATTCTAACATATTTTTATACGTTTCAGAAATATTGGAGTACAGAAACTTATGTTTTTTCAAATATCAGTTAGTTTCAGTTGGCAAATCATTTTGTTTATTCAGTAAAGAAAAAGTTATAACTAGTTGTAGTACAAACAGACCCGCTCAGACGCTGTGTTTACTAAGCAAATATTTTCCACCCCTAGTCATTCTTGACATTTTCTAATGACTAATAAGGTTCCAGAAATAGTATTATTATAACTTTATTTCATTATATACATCAAATATATACATATTATGTACTTTGTTATGCGTAAAGGGGAAAAATATCAGCTGTAATTGATTTTCTAGTAAATCGTCCAAAGTAAAAAAAAAAGAAAAAAACGAAAACAAAAAAACAAAGAACGTACGAAATAAAAAGGAAAAAAATACCGTTCAAATTGCATAATTTTAATAAATATTATAAGGTATAGTTAAGATTACATACTATCATTACTCTAATATGCCAATTAAATACGAGTTTTTATTTTTATTCTTTCTACACCAGTGTAATTTTTACTTAGTCTTTAGTGGACAACAGCCCAAACCCTCAAGCAAATATTAAGTAGACCTCCCTGGATTTGAACCCGTGACCTCCTGCATGGGAAACAGAAATAATAACTATTAGGATAGCAAGAGGCCCTTATAGGTTAGGGTATTTACGATAATTTACTACCATAACTTAGGTTAACCTAACATAACCAAACCAAACCAAACATAACATAACTAAACCATACCAAACATAAGATAACCAAACCTAACATAAGTGTTTTGGTATTCTTATTTTTTTGGTTATACAAGATATTGCTGATAATTCCTGTCATTGTTTTCACATTACCATTGTTAAAAGGAAGTTAGACCTGATCGACCGTCTATTGATCATCATGCAATTTAAGTCGCGCAAACACGCGCGCGCGCGCGCGCGCGCGCGCGCACACACACACACACACACACACACACACACACACACACACACACACACACACACACACACACACACACACACACACACACACACACACACACACACACACACACACACACACACACACACACACACACACACACACACACACACACACACACACACACACACACACACACACACACACACACACACACACACACACACACACACACACACACACACACACACACACACACACACACACACACACACACACACACACACACACACACACACACACACACACACACACACACACACACACACACACACACACACACACACACACACACACACACACATGTAAACCCCAACCACCCACCCACCCACCCTTACACGTACAGTGGTATTGACTCACCCACCCACCCACCCTTATACGAACAGTGGTATTGACCCACCCACCCACCCTTACACGTAAAATGGTACTGACCCACTCGCCCACCCATACACGTACAGTGGCATTGACCCACCCGCCCACCCACCCATACACATACAGTCGTACTGACCCGCCCACCCACACATACACATACTGTGGTACATATAAAAGTAAAAGTAAAAAGTAAAAGTGGTACATATAAAAGTACTAAACCATACCAAACATAAGATAACCAAACCAAACATAACATAACTAAACCATACCAAACATAAGATAACCAAACCAAACATAACATAACTAAACCATACCAAACATAAGATAACCAAACCTAACATAACATAACTAAACCATACCAAACATAAGATAACCAAACCTAACATAACATAACTAAACCATACCAAACATAAGATAACCAAACCAAACATAACATAACTAAACCATACCAAACATAAGATAACCAAACCAAACATAACATAACTAAACCATACCAAACATAAGATAACCAAACCAAACATAACATAACTAAACCATACCAAAAAAAACATAACCAAACCTAACACAACACAACCAAGCCAAACCTAACAAAATCTAACAAAACATAACATAACATAAACAAACCTAACATAACCTAACCAAAGTATTGGTAGTGAATAAACGGAAAAGGTCCGGAAACAACAATTTTAAAGACAATATAAATAAAAAGACGATCATTATAAGTTTACACACACTGAAATTCACAATATCAAACAAATAAGTAATAAAACAGTTGCATTTAGTGAAGTGAAACGTGGTAATAATGAAAATGTAAAGGCGTTACTATGTTTGCGCTTGGCTTATATCGTCACGCCATTGGTCGCAGCATTCCCAAACTCCTCGTAGTTCGAGCTAAAAGAGTGCTCTTAAGTCAAGTCGGGACATTCATTCCATAAAAAAAAAAAAAAAAAAAAAAAAAAAAAAAAAAAAAACACACACATAATTGTTAATACTAGAACTGGCGGAGGGATAAATTAGTTAGTTAAATGAGATGTGGATAGTAAGTTTTACATACATTCATGATTATTCATACTTTATTTTTAATTGAAACACATAGAATCATACAAGTTAAGAATCAGTTGAGTTGACTCGTCTGACACCTAGAAGCATCGGTCCATTCAATACATAATTGGCAAACTGTTTTCATATTATTGAGTTACTATTTGATTTTTTTATTTAAATATACTTAAAAGATCTAAATTGAATTTGTACACGATAACGTTGGACTACTAAACAGCTGATATTTGGTGTCATCAAATGATTGATGCAGTCTTTAAATCCATTTATGGCTAATATATTTTAATAGATAAATCTACTCTTTACGTGGCCTCTCATAAAGTATCTCCTTTTGTTTCAGACCTCTTAACACCTCCATGGTGTCCGCTCAATGGTTAATATCAACAAGAACACTACAACATATGTTTGGGTGTTGTGTACAGAAGAGAACTGAGTTTCCGACTCGTCAGCTAGCTAAAGATCAGGACAATACTACGTGGTTTGCATTCCACGTAAATCTGTAGGTTCCTTAGATGCCTTGACTATTAGACTATTAATAAATAGGATTTTCTGAGTAGCAGTCGACCTTAGTTAATAACAATGACTACACTCCTTCATCTACGATTAACACGTACATCCCTCATATCCACACACATATCTACGATTGGCTTCTAACTAGTTGATAATAACAATAATATCATAATATAACTTATAAAAATGTCCTAACATAAATAATATCAGTGTAATAGTTAATTACGGCATACAAAATAATAACACAATAACTTGTTTTTTAACTTAAGGTAACTAAGGCATTTGAACCTTAGTTACTAAAGAATGTAGTTAAACCTCAGAAAAGTATTAACTTTACTTGTCATTCAAAGTTTAAGAATTAAGGTTTTTGTAACGATGGTTTTATCTGCAAGAATTTAGCGAACAACAGCTATAGAGATGTTTGCTGTAGAAACAATCAGGGCTCAACTTTGAGCAGTTTAAGTTTCATGGGACAAGTTTTAGGTTAGTTTGCTTGAAACTCCTTAGCTATCACCATACAAATAATTAACTATAGACAAAATATCCACTTATAAAATTAATTGCTTGATAAGTAAAATAAAACTGTGAAGCCATCTTTTAAATGATGTTAGGATTACACATTATGCATGAAGTGGTGAGTCTCAAATTATTCGTGAAATAGTGAGTCTCAAATTATACATGGTGGTGATTATCAAATTATACATGAATAAACCGGTGAATCTCAAATTATTCGTGAAGTAGTGAGTCCCAAATCATACATGAAGTCGTGATTATCAAATTATGCGTGAAGTGGTGAGTCTCAAATTATGCGTGAAGTAGTGAGTTTCAAATTATACATGAAATGGTGAGTCTCAAATTATACATGAAGTGGTGAGTCTCAAATTAAGCATGAAGTAGTGAGTCTCAAATTATATCAAATTATCCGTGAAGTAGTGAGTCTCAAATTATGCATGAAGCGGTATCTCAAATTTTAGTGCATTCTCTGGAAGCTTTAAAATAAGTTTTTTTTACCAAAACTCCACTAATAATAGGCGTACATTAAAAATTAATGTACCAATAGATTTGCTATAAAATTAATTGAACGTGTCGCACAGTAAATCATTTTATACGGCTGTGAGATATGGGCGGACGCACCACGACATAAGCGTTACAGGAGGGAAATAGCCTTAGTCTAGAGAGGATGGGTACTCTCATGATCACGCCCACTTACAGAACTGTATCCCAGCTGGTCGTCCTCATGGTTGAAGGAGTGATTCCCATCAACCTGCCAGCAACCGATAAGAAACAGATATACGATGGGGCCATACCGGTGCCGAGTACGCACCATGCAAGAATGTCAATTGGATGGAGAGACCAAAGGCACAAGGACAGCGTGGCTTATCATAATTTTCTCGTTACCAACTTAGTCAAGAAATGTTGTACAAACTTACAAAATTTTACAAAAAAGGTTAAAAAACCCGCCCGCCTATACACGTATAATGGTATTGGTATTGGTAAGATGGATGTCATAAGTGCAGATGGTTGGACTTCACCCGAACGGCAGGCTGAGGGAAAACGTCCCACTCAAGGACTCTGGAGTTTTTGAGTCTCTGCCAACAAACATGTCGTGACGAAAGGCGGAGAACAAGTCAAATGACAGGCCATCCTGACAGACGAGAGCTGGAAGAAGGAACGACTGAATCGGAGCCAACGGCCACGAAAGTAAACAACTCGCAGCGCATGAGTGATCTCAGGCAGCCTGGCAAACCACGATGACAAGTAGCAAAATGTACCGGTCAAACGACCCGGTACAACGTACAGTGGTAATGACCCACCCACCCCATACACGTACAGTGGTAATGACCCACCCGCCCGCCCATACACGTACAGTGGTAATGATCTAGCCGCCCGTCCATACACGTACCGTGGTAATGACCCACCCGCCCGCCCATACACGTACAGTGGTAATGATGGTAATTGTATTGTGTAAAATTGATGAATCTAATACTTTACAAGATATTTTGATTTGACCGATCAAAATATCTTGTCTCAAGTATTGACTCAATCGATTTTTATATTGTTTAGATTAAGAAATGTGCAAAACATCAAGTCAGTCGAATAAATTGTTCTTGAGTTATCAACTTTCTTGTGAAAATCACAAACAGACAGATAGACACTAAACGGAGTGGAATTCGATGAAACTTTATCCTTAATTTTCTGACCTAAATTAGGTGGACAATCTGAAAATATATAGCCAGGACACCTTTTTAGTTACACCCTGTATATTGCATTTTTTCAAAATATAGTTAAAAAAAATTATACTATTCAAAATATAGTTACAAAAATTATACTAAAGTACCATTAGCACTTGAGTTGTACATTTATAAAGAATTTACTTTTTTACAATTTTATTCCGTTATTTGATTTTATTAACTGCTATAGAAGAATTATTTTACTATAAATCATTAGTTTTATTTTTTTGAATGTCGTGTTTATATAAATAAGTTGTCGTATTGATTTTGTAAGTAAAAGGAAAGTAATCAAATTGAAAGTCTCAGAGGAACCACTGAGGATGCCACATCACAGTATGGGCGAAACGTCTGGTCATCTTATAAAAATATTGTAGATAGTAACTTGACGTGATTGTCACCGGAAAATATAGATTCTAGTTAATCAAATTGAAACAGTTTTACGTTGTTTAATTAATTAATTTAATTTAAAGTGGAACTGAGGACCGAATGAGGATGTCAATAACTAAAATTAACAATTCAGATGGTATTTTGAATTAAGAAGCTGTTAATTATGGCCTTAATAATGATATTTATAATGGACTTGGAAAATTACGATGACACTTAGGTATAAAAAAAACCCTAAATAAAGGCCATTCTCACTATTTAAGGGGCAACCATTGATATGTATAGGAAGTAATATTTAAATCACCTATTTTATTATTTTATATATTGTATGATTAAAAATAATTTACTGTATTGACTTTGCAAGTCAAATAATAGTGATAAAATGGAAACAGTTCTACATGGTTTAGTTTATTATTTTAATACATTACACTATTAACTTAAATAAAACAATAAATAGGTTGAATAGTTACGTTTTTTCTCCATAAAGTAAATAATAATGACTGCAATTATTTAGTAACTAATTAAATTAATTTATTTTTCTGTAATAGAAAGTGTAAAATACTATTTATAAATTAAATATTTAGTTTTAAGTCAACAGCATTGTTGAGTCTAGTATCTAGTAGTTCCAGTTGCATTCACGTCGTCTAAATGTTGTTTTAGTAGTTTTGAAATACGTAATTGTTCTTTATCATAAAATACTTTGATATATTGTATTGTACGAAAATTAGAAACAATTTTCGTACAGTAAAAATTCGTACTTATTTTCGGCTCTAACCTACATGATAGCTCCCATATTCGATAGTTTCATGTATTTTATAATCTACAAATCTGAAAATATTAAAGCCAAATACCATTGACTGATAGTTTCTCAAAAAACAAAAACCTTTGGATCATTATTTGTCACAAATATTCTTTATAGTCTCTAGATGCGATATAATAAAATATTTTAAAATATTTTCTTTCATAAAGCTAAAATAAGGTAGATAATAAACATCCTGATACCAACCAATCAGAACTTTGGTTACCATTCACCGTAAGAATTAGATAGCTAATAAAGATGCAACTTGACTGAAAACGTTATTTTTTTAACAAAGTAAGCTTGTAACGTAAAGAAAAACGAAATAAATTACGCGAAAAATTATGGGTTTGGTATGCGAAGCGTGCAGGGGTTTCCCCTAGAAAAATAACGAATCGTTAGATGAAGGTTTTGTTGATTAAGTAAATATAAACCATAGGTAATGAGGCAAACAATAACACAGGAATTTGTTTGAAAAATTCAAAACTCACTTTACAATATCTTGTGTAGTATTTAAAATATTTATTGAAGCGCGGGTATTTTCAGATAGTCTCTTATATTTACAATTTCGGTAATTATACTCTTTCAAGACGCCTCAGAAAATGCGATTTCTTGTTAAAAAAGTGGTGAAGTATGAGTTTGTAGTTCTTGAGGAGGTTGATTTTAGCCGCAGAACACTCATTTTTTGTACACCGAAAAATTGAAAAAACTAGTTTTTAGTGAGATAGTAAAAAATCTAAGTTTTCTAAAAATTGGAATTTTTAACATTTTTTCATTTTACTTGTTTTTCAATGCTGAACAAGAATATATAATTGGTTTTTAATAAAATTAATTTTTAGGCCCGAAAAATACACTTTTTACTTACCTAACGATACATAACCTAACTTATCTTAATCGTCTATATACTCAACAAAAATTCATAATTTGCATTAAATTCAGATGCCTGGCTTCCGTGATGGCCTGCCAGCCGTCACTTCGGCGGAAAAACGTGCGAATTTGTTTTTGGTGGCTAGTCATAGCTCCTATTAACATTGCGCATTTGAGCACCACAGGTGATTTGCCACAAACGTAGTCTTTCCATGATATCTTGATAAATAATTGTCGTAGACCAAAATAATTTTCAAATTCGTGTTCAGAATGAAAAACTACTTCAAATAAAAAAAATCACCAAAAATAACGAAGATAAATTGAAAAATAACAAAAAATAACATGTCAAAATATTTTGAAATTTTTTTTGTATAAAACGTTATTTCCACGGAATAAGTGTTCTCTAATAAAATATAGACCTGATTCTATCCACTGGTAATAAAAAAGTCAAGATTGGTGAGGAGTCTAGAAAGTGCATTAATACCATAACTTCATTAAATCATGTTAGGATGTGTTTGTTGCCAGGGTCTAGCAATGAGATAAATTAATTGTGAGAAGTTGTAAAAAATAACCTATTGATAAGAAATAAACGTGGGTAACGAATATACTGTGTACTACTTACATCTTGACAGCTCAAGTCCTGGAGTAGAGATAGGAACTGGAGATGAATAGTGAGCCTGGAGCTGGATGGTGTTATCAGTGTGAGCTGGCAATGTCCATACACACAAGACCTTATCACCGTGACCTCGACCCCAGTCAGTTGTTCTTCTGCCCTTATCTCCCATGATACTTAATTGCCAAACATTGTCTGGGTGATGATAAACAACATCACTGCTGACAATAGTTGACACGTTTAGATAGCGCAGTAACGATAGCAAATTTTATATAAAATTCTATTGTTACTCAGGTAAATATAGGTAATAAAAAAAAAAAAAAAAAAAAAAAAAAACTGGGTGGGTGGAAAATACCACTTATACATGTATGGATGGGTGGGAAAATGCAATCGCACCTGTATGGGTGGGAGGGTGGGCCAATACTACCGTACGTGTCTGGGTGTGCTGGTGGGTCAATATCACAGAATGTGTATGGCTAAGTCAATACCACTGTACGGGCATTGCTAACGTTTGTAGACCTACAATTACGTACTGAACATAACTATTACTTCACTAGTAACTTCACAACTATTCACTGATTTTAGAGGGGGGGGGACTGAATTGGTAAGAATTACTGTCGATTTCCGGTGAGCATGAGTTAATTATTTATACTGTCTTTAAAACCTCTTTTTAATTTTTTAATCTTTGATGTCTTAGGAATAAAAAAATACATTACAAATAATATATGATGCGTTATTTATGTATATAACATACAATTTAGAATGGCAAGTGCACTGTCACGAACGTCTAATCTAGCATTTTTTGTTTTGGTAAGTTTTTATAGTATAAAAATGTATATTATGTCATGTATATTTATAGTAAAGAATAAAACAGAAGTTAATTATCATGAAAAAGTCATAATGGCCAGTATATTATTTTATATGTATACTCTGTGTTAGGTATTTTGAATCAGCTGTCTTAAGAGTCTGCAGAGGCTGTCGGCCATGTTGGTTTTAATCACATAAGAACAATGTTAATAATTGTGAATCCATATTTTTACATTATTTATTGACCAAATGTTGTGTATGAGGTGTCATTTTAAACGTTATCATATTGCGCATTGGGTTTGCTAAAGGTTTTGAAAAATTGTTAAAAATAACAATTTCAAACTAAATATTTGTTATATTTTTTCTATAAAACTAATTAGAAATTTGCAAAGCAATTCTAACACGCAATTTCATTCTTGATCAAATAAAATTTGCTTGGAAAAATCCGTTTAAAAATAATTCTTAAAGTTGGATACGCGTGATCACATGTCCGTTTAAAAAAATAACATTGTTTTTATGGGACTACAATTAAAATTACCGACAGCCTCTGCAAATTGGTATATGGCATCTGTTTGGGAATATTTTAATTCAGAGGCCATTTCACGTAAATTGAATTTTTCTTGTTTTTCAGTTACAACATTTTAAATGCTAAAGAAACAATTGGAGGTAAATGGATGAAACTTTCTGTGGCTAATATTAGTCGTATAAACAGCATTTTCATGTAATCTTGTTTTTATATGTTGAATGGTTATTTTAAAATAAAATTAAAAGGTTTAATGTTTCAATTTATAAAGGATTTTGTGACAAATTTTATTTGTAGCTGTCGTATAAATACACATATGATATGACATAAATTTTTAGGCTATAATTATTATCACACGTAAAGTGGAATTAACCCACCCGCCCACCCATACACGTACAGTGGTATTGACCCACCCGCCCACCCATACACGTACAGTGGTATTGACTCACCCGCCCACCCATATACGTACAGTGGTATTAACCCACCCGCCCACCCATACACGTACAGTGGTATTAACCCACCCGCCCACCCATACACGTACAGTGGTATTAACCCACCCGCCCACCCATACACGTACAGTGGTATTGACCCACCCACCCACCCATACACGTACAGTGGTATTGACCCACCCCCCCACCCATACACGTACAGTGGTATTAACCCATCCGCCCACCCATACACGTACAGTGGTATTAACCCACCCGCCCACCCATACACGTACAGTGGTATTAATTACGCCCACCCATAACACGTAATATGATAATTAAAAAACTATTATAATAATAATAGTTTTTTAATTATCATATTACGTGTTAGTACACATACAGCATAAGTGAACGTCACACAACACAAATATATTATAATATAAGTACAAAATGCATAAATATTATGGTGATCCATTTCGGAGAACTACGCTCACCTTCCTCAGACCAGAGGGATTCTCAAAAGAATGCACAAGAAGATTCGTTTGTGAATCCCTCTGGTCTGAAGAAGGTGAGCGTAGTTCTCCGAAATGGATCACCATAATATTAATGCATTTTGTTCTTATATTATAATAATTTGTGCTTTGTGACGTTCACTTGTGCTGAATAATAATAAACTATATAAATATTATAATAATAATATATTATGTTTTATTTTTATTATTACATAACATTATCTGATACAAAGAAAAATAAGTTTGGACTTATGGTTCCCAAGGAATATCAATTTGAAACAACACTTACGTTTTCTTTAAAAATGTATATACAGTATGTAGAAATATGTACATTTTGAAAATTTAAAAAATTGCATACCCCCTCATCATTTACATCTATTTATCATGTAAATGTATAACAAGTGAGAATTACAAGGAAATACAGATTATTTACTTTTCATTACACAATCATCTGAAAATATATGAATATCAATTAACAATTTCATTTATACGACCACCATTAAAGATATCAATCTAGAAAACAAAATATTTATATGATATCTGAATATACAGTTTACTTCATTGTTTCCAATTAGAAAAATATATTACGGATGTTAATTAACATATTTAGTTAATAAAGCCTGCACTCTGCCAATAAAAGCAATTTAGCAATGTTTTAATCAAAAACGAAAATACATTAGAGAAGCACTTTCCTTCACGTAGCAAGGCACTGTAATACTTTAAGAATGAGCTCGTTTAAGTGATAATATCTTGGAAAGTTAATACTTCCAAAGGATGGAATTACTTGCACCAGTTCAAAGAGCCCTTTCTCTCGCAGTGTGTAATAAAATGTGGCTATTAAAGGACGGAGCCGTCAAAGGAAATATCAATGATGATAGTTTGAAGCGAGGCAATCAGTGGAGTCACTTTATT